>CM071950.1:31172500-31522500 GCA_036784905.1 Acrossocheilus fasciatus
AGAAGCAGCTCATATAGGGGACATTCTACCAGAAACATGCATTTCCACTTGTAAAAATCTTGGGGAAAAAAATATCTTATTATTAAATCTGAACGTTGAGTCATATGGAGGACATGTTAAACTATGAGAAACACATATCGTGCAATCTCAGCATGTTTTTATGATTGAATAAAATACATTTTATACGCATTTCACCCATAAAATGTCAGGCCCCGTCACAGACAAATTTGTATATGTTAGAATGGTTACCTAATAAATTTCTTTGATACGAATAGCATTTTCTTATTGGTCACATGTCCCTGATTGTATTTAACATGGTTTTGCAATTCCTATAAGAAATATAAGCAACTTTTCGGTCAACTGTAGTACACAAAAATCACAGAATACCCGCCAGGCACTAATATAGTTGTACAAAAAAACTAGCTTTACATAGGACATTTTTACAAAAACATAGCAGTGTATATTTACTCCCACCTTCATCTACACAGTTAAAGAGATTCATTCATCAATATTTCCTCAAATAGTACATTTTTATATCATAATTTCCTGTGTGACAGGACTGACTTTGTGGATTTCTTTGCAGAAAAAGTTATGTTTTTGTTCGTTTGTTTGTTTTATTTGACAAAATGTAAAACATAATACAAAAAAGTCCAAAAAGACTCGTTCATACACATTTCAAAACTGTCGAGGATAGAATACACAAAAAAGCCTTCGCTTATTTCCATTGTATTCCTCGGTATTTAAAAAAAACGGACGAACAAATCATAAATGGAGTGCAATCCACATCAAGTTCAGAAACTCACCACACAAACTTCAAAACATCAATGATAAAACAACCATTTTTTAACTTCCCTTCTAAAAATACTATCAACTTGTATCTCTTGGATATACCCAGGCAATTTATTCCACGCAACAGAGCTAGTATATAAAAAAGACTTTCTTCCCATTTCACTCTTAAACCTACAAGGATAAATATCATTACTACTCGCCCTTGTAGAATGACAGTGAACCTCTCTTACAAATACATAATATTCTAACAGATACTTTCGAACCATTTTCTTTAATATCTTAAACACCATCACTAGTTTTAAAAAAGTTACCCTATTTTCGACTTTTAAAAAACAAATCTTCCTATAATGTTCATCTCGCAAATGCATCAGTGGATGTACTTTCAAAATAACCCTACACAACTTATTTTGTGTTCTTAAGTTTTGATAAGCATTCCTATTTTAAATTATTATTATAATCTTAATGTTAATGAAATTTTAGACTGGTAAAGTTACTGTCACACAACCATTTAACAGTCATTAAAAGGTTACACTACTTTATTCAATTACGGTGTAGTTCTATGGAAATATAACTTCATAATACATAAAGTACAATTTAATATGATACAGCAAATGTAATCAATAGACATTTAACTGAATAGCACAATGTAAAGTAACTGTGGTGCCACATCATATTACGGCTCAGTAACAACAGGGTAATACTATAGTAATATCTACATTATTACTTAGGAAATTACATGGTAATAGCGAGAAATTGCATGTCATTTCCTAGGTAATAATGTAGATGGGGAAGTCGTGGCCTAATGGTTAGAGAATCGGACTTGTAATCCAAAGGTTGCGAGTTCGAGTCTCGGGCCGGCAGGGATTGTAGGTGGGGGGAGTGACTGTCCAGCGCTCTCTCCACATCAATACCACGACTGAGGTGCCCTTGAGCAAGGCACCGAACCCCCAACTGCTCCCCGGGCGCCGAAGCATAAATGGCTGCCCACTGCTCCGGGTGTGTGTTCACTGCTGTGTGTGTTCACTGCTGTGTGTGTGCACGTTGGATGGGTTAAATGCAGAGCACAAATTCCGAGTATGGGTCACCATACTTGGCCGTATGTCACTTCACTTTCACTTCACTTTCACTAGATATTACCATGGTATCACTCTGTTATTACCAAGCTGTAATATGAAGTGATACTGTAGCCCTTTCTAACTTTGAAGGCCATGGCCCTGGAACTGAGACCTTTCTCTTAAGCCAAGATTTTTTCTGTAGCTCTCTCCATAATTTGCACCTATGTCTTTGGTCTCACTCATTAAACTCATGAATACTTTTCCTTCTTTCCTTTTTACGCCTCCATCTCTCCCTTTCTTTTTGAAGACGTTTTTCCTTTCTCTCAGGGTCTGCATTTAGTCGTTCATGGCATTGAAAGTGAAAGTGAAAGTGAAAGTGACGTGACCCATACTCAGAATTTGTGCTCTGCATTTAACCCATCCAAAGTGCACACACACAGCAGTGAACACACACACACCGTGAACACACACCCAGTGGGCAGCCATTTATGCTGCGGCGCCCGGGGAGCAGTTGGGGGTTCGGTGCCTTGCTCAAGGGCACCTCAGTCGTGGTATTGAGGTGGAGAGAGAGCTGTACTTTCACTCCCCCCACCTTCAATTCCTGCCGGCCCGAGACTCGAACTCGCAACCTTTGGATTACGAGTCCGACTCTCTAACCATTAGGCCACGACTTCCCCAATTGCCTTTGTGTCTCAGCTGCACTAACTAACTATCTAACTGCCACCTGTATGAATTGGAATAATTACAGTCATCATTACTCAAAGCTAATATAGATGACAATTATATCTATAGGTAAAAGAGGTACAAAATTAAAAAAAAAATTGTCGATGAGCATAAAAAGCTTCAAATTTACAGTGTAATGTCTATTTATTCATATAATGTTTTACAATGTCATGCGTTAAATACATATTATACGCAATAAAGGTAATAAAAAAGAACAATGCCATTCATTTGTAAAGCCGTGTGACAGGACCGTCATGTCCTGTCATGGAGGGATGTGACGGGGCCTGATGTGATGTTAAACTGTTATTACTCAGCCTGCTAGGATGCTAACATAAAAACAGTTAACATGCAATCAAGGAATTTCAGTAACCTTTTTAGACATGTTTTGGATTTAAAACATTTTCATTATTTTCTGGGATGTTTTACAGTGTCAGGGCCTGACCCTTTAGCTCGTCCTCCTAAAAAAAAAAAAAAAAAAAAACATACAAAAAACAAGCTTAAAATAAAAAAATAAATAAATACAGAACTTATCCTTTATCAGTGTCAGCTTCACCTCAGGCAAATGATGTCATTTCCTCTGAGTCACACCCCTTAAAGGCTTATTAAACACATTTTATGTTGAGTTTTATGTAAACGTGACAGGACTGACCGAAAACATGGGGACAGTTGTAAAATAGCATTTATTTCTGGAATATATGTTTAATTTCATGTTTTCAATCAATTGATGTGAATGAAAACCACTTAAACTTGTTATTGATAGAGATTTTTTTTCTAAATAACAGTTGTTAGCATAACAAAGCTATGAAAGCTGTAGGTCTACTTTGGCTGAGGAAATATTCATATTTGATTCCTATTTAAACCGTCTTTTTGCGTTTTAATATTCACATACACTAGTTCATATCGCGATTCGAATTAAGTGACAGACATTATTTTATTCATCCAAAACTTGACGAATTCTGTGGCATTCCGCGCTATAGAGTAAATTCCATTTTTATGAATGAACTCCGCCATCCTGTCCGCGTTTTCGCGGAAACCAGATGACCCTAGAAATGTAAGCACACTTCAGAACATCTCGGTTTGCCCTGTGTGCTGTGTGTTGTGTTTTAAAGAGTTGCAGGGGTGAGAAGTCACAGGGTCTCTCTCTCTCTCTCTCTCTCTCTCGTATGCACCCAAATGCGTTCTCAGGTACCGAAATTTGGTACCAAATGATTTAATGTGAATCGATACTAGGTAGTACCGATGCAATTCGGTCCGTACCCTTGAAAGTACCAAGTTCGGTACCCAACCCTAATAACAAATCAAATCCATTTATGTTATGCAAGGCAAAGTTTCCAGCGCGAAACGACCCCAGCTGACTGACATCTTGTCATTATGTTGCGTTGCGTAAAATAATATAATTTACACCACATTAAAGACTTTATAAATGAAATAAAATGTATACAAACCTTTATTTCCCCGAAAGAGTGCACCAAATCGGTGGCGGCGCTGAGAACCGCTCTCTGTTGTGGACTTAAAGAAAAGCCCGTGCTCTCAGCAGCTGCGTTGTTGAGAAGTTTCACCGGAGACGAGCTCAACCCAGCGGTTAGATAGAAGAAAATAACCCAATAAAATGACCCAACAACCTGAACCCAGCATTTGGGTTAAAGAAAATAACCCAGCATTTTTATAGTTATTACATTATTTTTTTTTTTTTTTACTTAATTACAATACAATTAATTTACACACACAAAACAATGATAAGACAGGATTAAATCAACATTTATCTATTAAATGTTGATTTAATCCAGTCTTAACATTTTTGTGTGTGTGTGTGTGTAAATTTGCCCATGAAACTTCACTCTAAAAATGACTGGGTTAAAAATAACCCAACTGGCAACCCAGCGCTTGGTAAATATTGGACAGTTTACACATTTTAACGCAGCAGGCTGGATTATTGAGAAAACCCAAGATATAGTCATATTTACCATCTATGTGTTTGCTATTCTGGTTTATTATTGCTGGGTTATTCTAATAATTCCGCCTATGCTTAACAAGACAATCATTGACTGCGTTTACATGCGCACGAATATTGCGATTATTTCCAATAATCAGAGTAAGGACTTAATCGCATTTTGATGTTTACTTGTCAAGAGCAAAGCTCTACTCCCGTTTACATGCAATTTCCATTATTCTTATTATTCGCTAAGAATTGTGGTTAATTTTTTTACTGCCATTATTCACATACCCCACTGGACAGCACAAATAATGGACTCAGAAAGAGCTGGTGTTACTGGTCGCTGTTTTAATTTATTTACGTCTAATGCATACTGATTTTGTATGGCTATTCCACGCTTTTTCGGCGCCATAGAAATGTATATATTGTCAAAATCTGATTATAATCGCATTAAGAGGGTCCATGTAAACGCACTTATTGAGTGCTTTTACATGGACCCTCTTAATGCGATTATAATCAGATTTTGACAATATTGCGATTAATCTTTACCTCATGTAAATGCAATACTTCAGTCTAAATAATGTAATTAAGCTCATAATCGCAGTAAGCATAATCGTATTAACATAGGTGGCGTACGCCGATTTTAATCGAAATACACAGGCATTTAAACACCTTAATCGCAGTATTGCCGCTCTGACCAAAGTGCGCATGCGCTTGTGACATATATGAATAACGTGACACGCACCTGTAATAATACGCAGATTATAAACGATGGAGGCGAGGAAAACATCACATTCTTAGGAAAACACAACAAGCTGCCAGCAGTCTCTGTTCCTTACCCTCATCCAGAAACGGCGAGCAGAACGCGACGGCAGCGTAGGTGAACAAATTCCATCACATTTCTATGGCGCCGAAAAAGCGTGGAATACAGCCATACAAAATCAGTATGCATTAGACGTAAGTAAACTAAAACAGCGACCAGTAACACCAGCTCTTTCTGAGTCCATTATTTGTGCTGTCCAGTGGGGTATGTGAATAATGGCAGTAAAAAAATTAACCACAATTCTTAGCGAATAATAAGAATAATGGAAATTGCATGTAAACGGGAGTAAGAGCTTTGCTCTTGACATGTAAACATTATATTGCGAATAAGTCCTTACTCTGATTATTGGAAATAATCGCAATATTTGTGTGCATGTAAACGCAGTCATTGATTAATAAATAATGAAGAATACAGGTTTAGACTGTTAAAAATAATTTTTAATGCCGACTGACATTCACAAATGTGTTAAAATTTGTACCAATGACAAACAACATGCAATTAAGACCCGGCAAATGCAAAAATCACAGAAATACAGTTGCAATAAATAAGAAAATTAGTTCTGAATGACATGTATATGTTTAACTGTTTAGCTATAACATTTTGACATGTTTAACTATTTAAATACACAGTGAAATGACAATTGACATTTTTTTTACATTTTTCTTTGAAGCAAAGATCTACAGCTGAGAGCAGTGTGCTCCGCTCTAGAGCCGGTCTGTGGAAGGATATTACAGACAGTTTTCAAAAGGAATTGCAAATTGTATTTTCACTTGTGTTTTTCACGTGAACACATAAATTGAGTCAATCCAAACACAATTGCAAATCTTGCAGACACACAGTGACTGCCGAATCTCAAATGGAAAAGCAAAGTACATTTGCAACTGTATTTTCCATGTGTTACGAGTTACGATCCTGTCATATTTAGCGATCATTTCATACCACGGACGCTAAGCATTCTTGCAAACTGTCTAAACTGAATTATACATGCAGACACTCACATGAGGAGCTTTAAACAGCAGATTAGTCATTTAAAGGACTTTTCTTTTTTTTTTTGGGAACATGAAAAATTTACCGAGGTCCAGATCTCAGTGACCTCATAGCTGGCTATGTGCAGTTTTTTTCTCATGGTATGAATTAATTTAATTATATTGGAATTGCACGTTGTTGTTCAGTGCAGCAAGATAGTTGTTTGATAGTGTTTCACATGATTTTCATCTCTCTACAGGTTGAGTGATTCTGGCGTCACAGATGAAGGTTGTGCTGCTCTGGCTTCAGCTCTGAGATCAAACCCCTCACACCTGAGAGAAGTGAATCTGTCTGGGAATAAACTAAGAGATTCAGTGAAGCTGCTTTCTGATGTACTACAGGATCCTCGCTGTAAACTGGAAAAACTGTGGTAAGATCATATATGACACACTGTAGAGTTTACTGTATGTGAAGTGCAAAATAAATTACAATTTTGAAAACATTACAAATCCAAAAACTAAAAAAAAAAAATCATTATAAACACAATGGCAAATCTAAACCCAAAGCAAGTCAGAAAACACAATGAGAAGCAGTGGTGGAAAGAGTACTGAAAATTTGTACTTAAGTACAAGTACTGTTACATTGCTGAAATAATACTCAATTACAAGTAAAAGTACTGGTGTAAAAACAGTACTTAAGTAAAAGTACAAATTACCCTTCTTAAAAACTACTCAGAGTACTAGTTACTTTTTGGCCGGCGATATTAATGATTTTCGTATTCATTCATATCAAAGATCTATATGGGTAATAGCTACTTTGAACAAAACCCACTTTTAACTTATTATCAAAGTACGTGAATTAGTGGTCATGATACAGTTATTTCTAACTTCAATACCTTGAAAAATATCAATATTAAGGTCTCCATGAACCGGAAGTTGCAACTGACTTCAGTGTTGTGATGCATTTCAAGTGAAACAGAATATTGAATAAAGGGAGGGGTTTTGTTGTGGCGCACCTCCTCTCCACCTCTTGCTCAGAGCAGATTCACAGTTGATAGGAGTGGTTAAGAATATCTGCTTATTACATCTGACAACACGCTTCACCGCTTCTGGGTCTTAACGCTCTGCCAGACGCCCTAAGAAAACAACAAACTGTGCTAATATACACCCACGATGTCACGTTGAAACGGGGCTGACGAGACATGAGACATGCGGATCCAAATGAAAGCTTTTATTTACAGGCATGGTCATAAATACAGGCAGGGTCGAGCAATGGCAAACAGGTATGGCAGGGACAAGACAAAGAGTAATCCTAGGGCAAGCAAAGGTCGGTCGACAGCGAACAGTATCCAAAGGGGCTAGGCAGAGAGATAATCCAGGTACACGAGCTATAATCCAGGCAAGGGAAATAATCAGAGTCCGAACAGGGAGACAGGGGTAAACACTGGGAACACAGACTAGAAAACAACAAAAGTTCCGTATCGCAGCTGACACTAGGGGAGTGAAAAACGCAGAACAATACAGGAACTGAACAGAAACACGGAATGGCACAGAAAGGGTTAATCCAGGAAACACGGTTAGAAATAAACACAGGTGAACAGGTAATGCAAAACTAGGATACTGACAAGGGCTCTGTAGAGTAGTTACAGCTAGGGGAGCGGTAAACGCATACAATACTCGGCAGTGAGGGAAGGAAAGTCCAAGGCTTAAATAGAGTGTGTGATTGTGTGTGCGTAGGATCAGGTGTGCGTGTGATTAGTGCAATGAGTGATTGGTGACAGCTGTGATATCTGTGCGATGGATGATGGGAAATGTAGTTAGATGGTGAAGTGCAAGAGTCCATGTGATGAGCGGGTGACCTCTGGTGGTGAGGGAGCGGAAGTGCATAAACCAGATTCGTGACACATGTAATACTGAAAAATTATAATCCTACCCTTTATCTCCATACTGAAAGCCCAGATGGCCAGACAGTGTTTCAACTAAAATATTAGTGTCTGAGACACTGTGAACACGGAGACTGTAGTGTGCACTGCAACATTTGTATATGCTTAGCTTAAATATGTAGTATTAAATAGTGCTGATAAAAGGCTGTTGAGATGGCATTCTCAGATGAAATGAGTAGAGGCTTGGACCCGGAAACAGCAATCCTTACGTCATACTTAACAAGCGGATTCTCCCCAAGCTGTCAAACTGACGTCATCAGAGCGAGAATGCCATTCCAGAGCAGAAGCAAAGTTTCAGTTTTTGATTAAAGATTATGACGGCAGACTTTTTTTTTTTTTCTCGGTGTATTGACTTGCATGGTTTAATTATTCACCACAAGACTAGTAATGTTCACTAAAAAAGTAAGTAGAGTCATTTTTTGATTTCATGACGACTTTAATCATTTTCAGTACCATTGGCAAAACTATACTGTATACTGCCATAGGTATTTTAACATCTCAATTTTTTTTGTTCATCCATTTTTTTCAAGGCAATCATTATGTCAAGCTTTGAGTGGTTTAATCCAAGTCTTCTAAAAAGACACGTTCGTTTTACATGATGAACATTTTCAAATAGATACACATATAAACAGTGATCAATTACCATTACAAAAATCTCAATCTACTCCATGGAAAATCTACTCTCAAACTCTGTATAAACGTGCTCTAAAAGTATTCGACAAGAAACCTAATAGGTATCATCATTGTCTGATTGTTAACAAGTACAATTTTTTTTTACTTTTGATAATTTTATTGTGTTTTATAATTGTTGTTTAATGTACAAAATTGTTAACAATCTTGCACCTTCACCCTTGAAGGAATTTGTTTTTTCTTGTACTGAAAATATAAGACAAACTAGAGCTTCGTCTAGAGGTGATTGTACAGTGAATTTTAGAGTTACTGGTTTTGGTCGTTCAGCTTTTTCTGTAAGGGCTGTTAATAACTGGAATAATTTACCAATTAATATAAGACAGTGTTCTACCTTCGCACAATTTAAGCTACATTTAAAAATATGGTTAAAGACGAGTCAGGTATGTGACCATTGAGTATTTCTGTATTTTGAATGAAACTTTGGGGAGTTGTAAAATTTAGGATGATGCTTTGTTGTACTTTTTTTTTTTGTTAAATTTGGGGGGATTTTATGGTAAATGGTATTATATTGATGTTTTTGTCACATTTGTATTTTCCTGCCCAGGGACAGCAGATGAAATTTAGCTTTGTAGCTAATTCTGGGGCAGTTTTTTTTTTGACTGTCTATTGTCCCTGTCAAATAATGCATTAAAATAAAAAATAAAATAAATAAATCTTAAACATTTGCTCATTCTGTGTATTTGTGTCTTTAAAACAGGGTAACTTTGTTGCAAATGCAAGCTTTGTTGCAAATGCAAGCTTAAAATTATAAAACAAATGACCACAATTCAGTTGAGGTATTCAAAATATGACAAGACTAAATTTTTATAGGCAGTGTTTTAAGAGCCATATATGTTATTTATTTAGAAAAAAGGAATATCAGATGGCTTTGACCTGTAATGTCTGTACAATGATGCAGTTACACAGACCAGGATATTTATATGTGCAAATCATACAAATATCCCATTCCAAAACATTTCTAGCATAAACTTACATTGTAAAAATTTGATTGTTGAAAGTCTTTCTGGTGCATTTCACTTACAGCCAATAAAAATTCCAGTAGCATTTCCATCGGTCAGGTGTGGATCTATTCTGAATGGTTGATAACCTTTCACAAAGTTTAATCCAGGAGCAAAGAGAAATAATTTCTACTTTAAAAGCACGGAGAGATCGCGATTGCACACAGTCTGCGCGCAAGCAATATCGGAGTGAGAGGACAGGCAGTTAATTTGTATAAATTAGGCCTATTTGAGAGCTCGCATCCAGTTTTCTGAGATTACATGACTGTGTTCTCATGTTACAATAAAGCGCTTGCCACATTTGCGTGGAAATGATTCAAATTATCCGGAATACCTGCAATCCCGCGCGGACATTCAGACTCTGTATTGACAGGAGATGGATGCGCGTCAAACTCACTGTTGGAGAGGAGAGAGGCGCAGCGTGTATCGGTGTATAGACGGTAGATACTGTGGAGAATGAGTAATGGAACATTATCAGATATTTCAGTATCGGTATCAAAATATAGATATTTAGGATAACACTACCATGTTGTTTGTTTCTCCAAACTTTGACTCCATAGTTACACTGAGCTCCCTCACTGTCCGATCAGCTCTTCAAAACCTGCTGCTACTGTAGCGGCGGCTTTTCCCGCGGTTCAGATATCAGGACTTTTATTGGTCCTTTTACAATCGGATATTTTTGTTGGCTACTGAAATGCCATCAAAGGTTTGAATATCAATTCAAATTGTGGGCGTACTCAATAACGAATTATGATTTAAAAGTAACGAAGTAGATTATTTTGCTAAATTTGTACTTAAGTACAAGTAAAAGTACAGCTTTTAAAATATAAGTACCCGAAAAAACTACTTAATTACAGTAACGTGAGTAGTTGTAATTCATTACCTCCACCACTGATGAGAAGCCAGACAAAACAGAAAAGGTAGGTATAACACTATAAATTAACCACAGGTGTGAATGTTTGTGTGTGTCTTGTTTGTGAGTCGTGTGATGGACTGAGTAAAGGAAATTATGAGTCGTGTAGGGTTTGATACATAAATATAATTTAATGTAGCTCAAAGGGAATCATTTATGATTTTACAGGGAATTTGAACAGAATCATTGTTTTGCGGCTGATCACTGAGTTGGCAGCGATTCACTGAACGAGCCGTATAACATTAATTCTGCACTGGATATTGAAATCCAAAATATAGTGAAAACACTATTAATAAGCACAGTAACAAGATCAGCAGATTAAGACATTAACTTGTAAGCACAAAACACAAGATACTTCTCTTTTAAATATAAATAAGACTTTATTTATATAAACCTAAGACATAAACTAATCTAACATGAACACACGCATTCACACATTCACACGTTGCAGAAAGAGAGAAAGCATGAGTTTAGAGAATGAGAATGTGAAATTCCAAGTTTACAGCAATATGTGCTATCGCAGACCTGAACAACCATCAATCACTTAATTAACCCTCGCGTTGAGTTTCTCAATGAGGCTAAAATTTATATTAAATGCACCACTTCAGTTAGACCTGGAGGTACTTGCTTGCGTTGCCTTTGTGTTACAGGGATTCCTTTCTGTCGTCGTCGTTGCAGGAAAGGGGTTTTCCCGAGTTGGTGATTGGCTGGAAGTTCAGTAGTCTTTGAAGTGATGTCTTGGGAAGCCAATGGTTGGGCGTTGGCTGAGGATGATCTTGGAGTCCGTTGCTGGTTGAAGTTTGAAGCGGGTGCAGTCGGAGCTGGAATTTGCGGCAAACTTAACTTTTGAACACGAGACTCAACGGAAAGAAAAGAAACTAAAGTAAAAGAATAAAATGAGTAACGAGACTAGGTGGTTTTTCTTCTCATCGTGGTGTTAAGTAGCAACTGGCCTGTAGGCCAGAGCCCGCTCAAAGAGCGCTAAAAGCAGCGTTAAAGCGCGGTGGCGAGAAGAAGAAGAAGGACGAGAGAGGAAAAAAAAGAAGAGAGAAATTTGATGGTGTCCTGAGTTCTTAAACTCGGCTTTTGGGACACATCCCATTTGGTGTCTTGACCAATTAGATAGGCTATTATCTTAGCTAGGGTTGTTCCTTCCATCATAAATCAGCATGTTATCAGTCACATGGTCTGAATTTTACACACTCTTGCAAAGTATACTTTTGTACATGATTTCTATAACCAGAATATGATACATTTGACACAGAATTAATTGAAAGAAACGTTTCAAGCTAGAAATGTCAAACTCATACATACCAAACACGACTAACCTTAAAGTCATTCAATAGTCATTATAAAGACATACATAATATGTGCTTAAAACATGATAGTCTAATATGTGGTTACATACATAATATAGTGTTATGCCTAGCGATGTCCTTTAGGATGGTTTTATGTGCATATGAAAAAGAAAGTCTCTGTGTAGTTCTGTGGAGACCAAAAAGAAATGTTCTTTGGCCAGAGGAATTTCAGTCTCAGTCTTTGTCTTCTATGTGTGGGGGAGAAGTCAATCTAAAGAAGCTTGTGATTTCTCTTGTGGAACGCCATGTGGTGGCCATCTCTTTGATCATTATTCTTGACTATTTACCCCAAATTTGACGATCTCCTTCCTGCGTAGAACACTTATCAAAAAGTGTTCTTTTGTCTTAATGTTGCGAGCTGTTCTGTGAAAGAGGCTTGTTGGTTGGGCTTGCTCCAGAAGTCGGAGATACGACTAAACTTTACAACGTTGTCCTGTTCTCCTGGAATTTCAGCTCCTCATGTTTCGATCTTCTGATCGAATCTTAGTTTTGTCTGACTCGTTCTGACGCTACAGTCGCTCTCTCAAAAACAGTCTGCAAACCTGCAGAGAATAAAGCAGATTGGAAAATGGATGGATGACTGCAATATACAAATAATATCTTACAGTGCAGGTGATCTCAGAATTTACTATCCTTAGTGATGGAGGAGAAACCTGTCAACACACACACACACACACACACACACACACACACACAATCATTCCTCCATGCATAGTAGTGCAGATATATAAATATATATAAATATTTAGTGGATATTTTTATTAATAAAACAGATTTAGCATAAAAACATAGACATACAGTAGTGTAATAAAGAAATTCTTGAATGAAACATGTTTATGTTCTGTGACATTTTATACCTCAGTCCAATGATCCATCAAACATTGATTTGTGCTTTAAGATTGTACTTTCTCTTTAATAATGGATTCACAGCTAAACTGTTCTGATCTGAGAGTGAAGAGTGTGTCATTGTTCTCTACAGGTTGAGTTATTGTGGTGTCACAGATGAAGGCTGTGCTGCTCTAGCTTCAGCTCTGAGATCAAACCCCTCACACCTGAGAGAACTGAATCTGTCTGGGAATAAACTAAGAGATTCAGTGAAGCTGCTTTCTGATGTACTACAGGATCCTCACTGTAAACTGGAGAAACTGTGGTAAGATCATATATGACTCACACATGAAGCACATTTAAAGTAAATATGAAGTGTTCAGCCTCAGCTTTTTAGTATTAAATAAACAGCATTGCAAAAGTCATTGGTTCTGATGTTCACTGTAGTTTATATGTAGATGATATCTGCATTTGTTACAGAAGCAAGTACATGAATATCATCAAGCGAAAAATCCAACTGAAGATAAACAAAATACAATCTTGGTCAACACAGAACGATTTCAAGTTCTCACAAACAGAAACTGTCAGTCGTTGCACAATGAACTAGAGACAAATCCATCTTTTTTTACCTCCAATACTGATTCTGATGCCTGGGGTTCAGTATTATCTGATACAGATTCCGATCTGATACCAGTGCAGTTTTTCTTTCTTTTAAATCAATGTAGAATTTCTATATCTCTGTGTGTGGAACTGATAATCACTCTTTCACAATCAACTAAATACAGACTAATTCATTATAAAGAAAAATAGCATAAAAAAACAAATATGAAAAAATATGTATATTCATAATCTGTCACAAAATATATATTATAAACTAGGTTAGTGGATAGTTTAGCAGCTAATGTTATTCTAGAAATATCAGTGCACAATCATTTTATAAATCCACATATTAGTGGAAAAAACATTGTTTAGTGGGGAACAAATAAAATTGCAGCACTAAATCAAGTAAAATGTTACACGTTGGTATCTGTATTGTTATAAAATGCATTCATGAAAAACAACACATTTATATTAGGGGTGGCACAATACATGTATTCGTACTGAACCGTCACGGTACGGGCATCTCGGTTCAGGCAATTCACCCTCAATCCAGAAGGAGGTGCCCGCAGTAATGCAGCACTGTTTGATAACCACCAGCAGAAGAACAGCGAATGCTGAGTTGCGCTTGAAAACAAAGCCCCCAGACAGTGACCATGTGCTGATTCTGAACGCGTCTCTCACTGACAAGGAATACTTTAAAGGCTTGGGCACTCAACTGTTTTCGAAATGGAGCTTTGTGCTCGTGTATCCTACCTCCCTCATTCGTCACAAATCAAAATATTCTGTAATATTTCCATATTTACGATGTAACGTATCTGAATGTGAAACTATTATTTATTATGTAAATGATAGGCTTTGTTCTTCAGTCGTGTTCCAACGGTGACACAGAGGCGCACGCTGATGTTTGGTTCACTGTATTTTATTTTGATAAAGTACCAACTGTGCTGTCAATTTAGCAATGCTGGAACACACAACTGTGTGTGTGTGTGTGTGTGTGTGTGTGTGTGTGTGTGTGTGTGTGCATCAATTAAGCATCACAAAAATGAACTGAAACTCAGCATATTGTCACAAGGCACGGTAACACACAATTGGTGAGTGAGAACAAACAGGTTTACTGAAGGGATTCGGGGATTCAGGATCGGGAGTGACCAAAAGCAGGTGAGTGAGCAAGTTAGTGTGGAGTTCAGATTGCTTAGCTGTGGTTGAAGTTGTTTCTTTGTTTGCAGGTTCGGATCGAGGATCGAAGGCTACAAGGGAGAATCGGCAAGGGATCCAACTGGTAAGCATTGAGGTAAGTCACGATTGTAGAGTGAGTCCAGAGGTGTCCATCTAGTGAACGGTAGACCGGACAATGTGGGGAATGGCAGTATGCGTGTATATAGTGGTGTTGATTGGTGTCAGCAGGTGCGTGCAATTAGAAGTCAGGTGACTGTGATCGGGTGATCATGCAGGGTGGTGACTCTTGTGATGATGACTGATCCCTGACATTTCCCCCTCCCCCAGGGGCGACTCCTGACGCCCTCGAACGGCGACGGAGGCGGCCACGGCCTCTGGGCGCGGGACGCTCGGGGTGCGTGTGATGGAATTCTTCAAGCAGTAAGGGGTCTAGAATGTCGTCCCTGGCCACCCAGGGATGAGGTTCGTCCACTTCTGTGGGTCCTGGTGTAGAGGGAGAACAGGGTTTAAGGAGTGACACATGAAATGAAGGATGTATTCTGCACCTGGGTGGGAGTTCATAGGTGACCTTGTTGATCTGCCTCTATTTCAGGAAGGGACCAATGTAGCGGGGACTCAGCTTCTTGCACGGCAGGCAGAGGCGCAGATCCCGGGTGGACAGCCAGACCTCGTCTTCGGGATGATAGGTGGGAGTAGTGGTTCGCCGGGCATCTGCGAAGATTTTATGCCTCCGCACTGCACGTTGGAGGTGGACGTTCTCTCTCGCTCGGAACCAGTGGTCTACAGCTGGAACCTCCGACGGCTCTCCTGTCCACGGGAAGAGTGGTGGTTGGTACCCAAGTATGCACTGAAATGGTGTAAGACCTGTGGTGTTTTGTTGCAGGGAGTTCTGTGCATACTCGGCCCATAGGAGGAAGCGGCTCCAGCTGTGCTGATCATCATGGCAGTATGCCTGTAGGTAACGTCTGAGTTCCTGGATCTTGCGCTCAGTCTGGCCATTAGTCTGGGGGTGGTATCCTGAGGACAAGCTGACCGTGACACCCAGCAACCTGAAGAAGGCTCTCCATACGTGGGAAATAATCTGAGGACCTCTGTCCGAGACTATATCTTCAGGTATTCCGAAGTTTCGGAACACGTGCTGGAATAAGTTTTCAGCTTTTTCCATGGCAGTAGGGAGTCCTTTGAGGGGGATGAATTTGCAGGCTTTGGAAAAGCGATCGACTGCCACCAGCACACAAGTGTTACCTTCGGAATTAGGTAGGTCCGTCACGAAGTCTATTCCCAAGTGTGACCAGGGTCTGTAATGGACAGCACATTCCAGGGCCCAGTTTATGGTGGGGCCCCTCTCTGACCACAATAGTGGACAAAGGTTTGCTACATTTTGATTGGATCTTGGTGGACTAACATAAGCAACCTGTCCAATGCCATCAGATAAAGATGCCAGGACAACAGTCAGACACCTCTTAGAGGGCAAGAAGAAGACCTTTGGTAAAAAGCCCGGGAAGGACATGACTTCTCATTGGTCAAATGCAGTTTCTGCCCTTCACCCACCAACAGACTGATTCCTAAGGTTTTGGCCTGTGACTGCCATAAAAATTCCTTAGGACCTCTGGATGGAGCAGCAGTGGATGAAACAAAGAGAGATCACAAAGTTCCATCCAAATCCATTCATACCTATGTTCTCAAACCTTGAACTGACACAAACATCCTACTTATTCAGAGAAATAAGTATTCTTAGTGACAGCGACATGTAGTGCAACATCTTACACAAACTCAGCTGTTGATGGACAATGAATGTATGCATGACAGTTCAATCCATCATGTTTGGACTTAATGTGTTCGTAAGTGAATGATGCATTGGTAAGACTTTTGTGACACTTTTCTAACTTTGTGTTTGGACTATGCAAATAAGTTCCACAGGAGGAAAGAAGGGTGGGCCACACTGTGTCCCCCCACTCTGATGGAAACAGCCAATCACAGCATGGAAATGGAGAAGCGCCAGATTGCAATCTCCTCCTCATCGAAAAGAGATAAAGGTACCTTCCCAAAAGACACTCCTAGTTCTGAGTCTTCGGCCTGTTACAGGGAAGGCAGCAACAGATCAACCAGATCTGAGTCTCCGGCCTGCAAGGGTGAGACACTCCAAGGTACCTTGGCTTGCGTTTTCCAGGCTAAGGACCTTCTGCACCTACTCCAGGGCCACATCTGCGTGTTCCAGATTCTAGGACCCTTTGGTGCTCCAGGAGATCAGCATCCTCCAGCGCTTCATGTCCAAGGCTGTAGAAACGGATTCCTGCTCCTTTCCCCACTGCATTGATACCAGCACAACCAGTGGATGAAGTCACCGCCACCGGACTGCTCACTCAACCACGGAGAATATAACTATCACTTATCCAAACCTCTTCCAGAGACCTTGGCATTGTTGTATATTATCAGTATATGATTTATCTAATTTACATTAGATATTATATAGCCGATTGCAGTTTATAGCAAATCTTTCATGTATTTGTTTGATGCATAATAAGGTTCTTCACCTTATTTCTTTCAGAGTAGCAACAGTTTATCTTTCCAGATAACGTAGCTCTGACATTGCAACAACCAACATAATCACTCGCATTTTATGCATCTTATGCACTTTATTTCTATTTCATTTATGGTATTCATTTAGTAGTTGTTGATTACTCTTGTCTATTTTTTGTTAATAAAATCTATTTTATTACACTTGTGTCTTCCTTGTGTTGATGATACAGAAAGAGGTTCTACAAGTTAGAGATCCCACCAATCTTTATTATGTGATGTACTCATAACCACACCTTAAGTGATACGTGATCCAAATATCATAACGTCATTGGTGACGCGGGTACCTCCCTAGGTTGTTGAAAGCAAAAATCACTACAGGTCGATGGTAACGGCTTTAGCTTGCCTACTGGAAGATGCCAGGGGGGTCCTGGACATGACGCAGACTGAGCAACTGCGGACGTACCTGATGACATCCCGGGTCATACTAGGCCACCAGTACCGAGCTTGGAGGAGCGAGAGGGTCCTGTAGCTGCCTGGATGTCCAGAGCCCAGTACATTGTGAACTGAGCCTAGAAGGGAGTGTCGTTGGGTGGTCGGTACGTAAGTCTTCCCTTCTGGGCCTCCCAGTGGAGCAGGTTCGGTGAGAGTGGCGGCTCTGATTTCCTTGTCTATGTTCCACTGAATGGGGCTTACAACCATGGCTGGAGGGAGAATGGGTTCAGGATCTGTGGGAGTATTGGGAGAATGCATTCTGGAGAGGGCATCAGCCTTGTTGTTATGACTTCTGGGGCGATAGGTTATGGTGAACTGGAACCTGGTGAAGAACAAAGCCCAGCGGGCTTGACGTGGGTTGAGTCTTTTTACATCTCAAAGATATCGGAGGTTTTTATGGTCAGTGATGACTGTGAACGGGTGTTTTGCTCCCTCCAGCCAGTGCCGCCACTCTTCCAGGGCAAATTTGATGGCCAATAACTCCCGGTTCCCGATGTCATAGTTCTGCTCCGCTGAGGTCAGTTTCTTCGAATAGTATGCGCAAGGATGGAAGCTAGGAGGCTCACCATGGTATTGGGACAGCACGGCCCGATGCGGTGGTGGAGACGTCGACTTCAACAACAAAAGGAGCTGAAGGATCTGGGTGGTGTAGGATGGGGGCCGTGCTGAAGGCTGTCTGCAGTTTCTGGAAGGCTTCGTGGGCGGTGGAGTTCCAGGACAGGGACTTGGGTTTTCCTCAGACTAGGGATGTTAAAGGGGCTGTGTGAGTGCTGAAATTCTTGATAAAGCGACGGTAAAAGTTGGAAAATCCCAGGAACTGTTGGAGCTCTTTAATGGTCTGGGGACGAAGCCAATTCCTCACAGCATCTACCTTCCCCTGGTCCAATTGAATCCCCTCTTGGCCTACGATGTATCCCAGGAATTGTACCGTGGGGCGATGGAATTTGCATTTTTCCAGCTTCAGGAAGAGATGGTATTCTCGGAGCTTCTGGAGGACCTGCTTGACGTGTTGGCAATGTTCGGCCTGGTTCCAGGAGTAGATTAGTATGTCGTCAATGTACACAATCACGGAGCGATGGAGGAACTCCCGGAACACCTCGTTCATAAATCCCCGGAAGACTGATGGGGTGTTGGCCAGCCCATACGGCATTACAACATATTTGTAGTGCCCTGACGGAGTGATGAATGCCGTCTTCCACTCGTCCCCTTTTCGGATTCGAGCGAGGTTGTAATGTACGCGCTTCGCAGGCCCCATGGAGTTCCTCGAGGGCTGCCGGGACCAGGGGAAGAGGGTAAGGCAGCTTCACTGTTTGGGAATTAAGAGCTCGGTAATCAATACAAGCCCCCATCCTTCTTACCCACAAAGAAGAAACTGGAAGCCACCGGAGAGGTGGAGGGTCTGATGAAACCTTGGTTGAGAGCCTCCTTGATGTAGACCTCCATTGCCTTGCACTCCGGGATGGACAGAGGGTAAAATCTATCCTTGGGGAGTTTTGTTCCAGGCACCAAGTCGATGGCACAGTCCCATGGCCAGTGTGGTGGTAATTTGGTGGCTGCCTGCTTTATAAATACATCCTGGAACACCACATAATCAGATGGGACCTTGACTTCTTCCTGGGGTTCAGGACTTTTGATGAGCATGGAGGCAACGTGAACGATGCTGGAACTCTGGGAAGGAGTGGGTACTGACGAGAGACAGTGATGATGACAGTATTCGCTCCAGCGAGTAATTTCACACAGGTCCCATCTGATCTCTGGAGAATGGAGCACGAGCCAGGGGCGTCCCAGGATGATATCCACCGTGGGTCCCTCCAGTACCAGAAGGGTGATCTCTTCCTCATGCAGTTGTCCGACCTTGAGCTTTATTGTAGGTGCTTGGTATTTCACTCATCCACGCCCGCCCTAACGGCTTTCCCTGGATGGTCTCGACTCAGAACTCCCGGGCATGACGTTTCCTGCGGAGCTGAAGGCGTTTCAGTAGGTCTTGGGAAATGAAGTTGCCCGAGGAGCACGAGTCGACAAGGGCGGATACTGCAACAGACTTATTATCGGTGAATAGTTGAACTGGGAGCAAGGACAGGGTTGAAACAACAGGATCCAATTGAAGGGTACTCACCGCAGGGCGTGGTGGTCGGACAGGGCAGGTCCTGATGTAATGGTCGGGATCAGCACAGTAGAGGCACAAACCTGCCGCTAGGCGGCGAGCCCGTTCTGAAGGGGTGAGTCGAGTGTTATCCACTTGCATCGGTTCTGGTACTGGGGAACCCATGGCGGGCACGACAGACTGGTGGGTGGTTTCATTGGCGTGTGAGGCAGTGAGGCGTTGGGAAATACGAGTGGCTCGTAAAAAAATAAAAAAAATAAAGTTTTCAAGGCCAATGGAGTCGTCATAGATGGTCATATGTGCTTGAATGTGGGGATCCAGGCCCTGTCGATAGGCGCTGAGCAGAGCGATTTCATTCCACCCGCTAGTGGCAGCTAACGTTCGAAACTCCAACGTGTAGTCACTCGTAGAAGCAGAGCCTTGACGCAGTCGCAGCAACTGATCGGCTACGGAGAGCTCTCCTGTTGCATAGCCAAACACCTCCTTACAATGGTTAGTGAACACACTGTATGAGTTGGTTATGGCCCTATTTGCATCCCATATTGCTTTCGCCCATAACAGCGCCTTGCCACGGAGAAAAGAAATCAGGAAGGATACCTTTGATCGTTCAGTGGAAAATTGTTGGGGCTGCATCTCCAAATACAGTGCCACTTGGAGGAGGAAACCGCCACACTCAGCTGCGTCGCCCGCGAAGGTAGCAGGCATGGCCATAGGACTGACAGAGGCAGACCGCGGAAGTGTTGGGGGAACCAGGGATGCCCGGAGAGAGTGGTGACAAGTTCCTCCAGGACCTCCGCTGGTGTGGATGGATGAGGATCCATCTGGTTGTCAGTTATGGTCCGGTCTTCTGTCACAAAGCACGGTAACACACAACTGGTGAGTGAGAACAAACAGGCTTATTGAAGGGATTTGGGGATTCAGGATCGGGAGTAACCAAAAGCAGGTGAGTGAGTAAGTTAGTGTGGAGTTCAGGTTGCTTAGCTGTGGTTGAAGTTGTGTCTTTGTTTGCAGGTTCGGATTGGTGGCGAAGGCTTCGAGGTAGAATGAGCGAGGGATCCAACTGGTAAGCATTGAGGTAAGTCGCGATCGTAGAGTGAGTCCAGAGCTGTCCATCTAGTGAACGGTAGACCAGACAATGTGGAGAATGGCAGTGTGCGTGTATATAGTGGTGCTGATTGGTGTCAGCAGGTGCGTGCAATTAGAAATCAGGTGACTGTGATCAGGTGATCGTGCTGGGTGGTGACTGTTGTGATGATGACTGATCCCTGACACAAATATAGGCTGTTAGTGTCGCACTGTTTTTTTTTTTTCCCTTGTTTATCTGTAAACTAAATCAAATATATTTCAAAATAATTTATTCCTTGTATGTATATATATGTAGGCTACCGCAGACTTTATATATATATATTGTGACGGATCGGTGGCCCTCCCCCTCATCATCATCACCACCCCGTCCCTTATTCGCTGAATTAAGCCTCATCACCACCGCCGTTAAATGCTGAGCGCGCCTCTCCTCGAGAGACCGGTCTCTTCCCCCTTGCATGCACGCTGGTGTCCTCGTGGGTCCAGGAGGGGTGCGTTGAGGGACATCGCGCCGCCGAGGATGTGAGCCGCGGAACCTCGAGAGTCGTCGGGCAAGCCGCACCCGTATTACGGCCGTCGGGCCAGGATGCCGGGCCGTTCAAGTCTCGCTAAAGGTCCATAAGCGGTACAGGAAGAGCCGCCGCTCCAGAGAAGCTGCCGCCCCTCGTGCCCCGGGCCGCGGGAGCGTGTGCGCCCACCAGACTCCGCCCCTTGCCTGGACCCTTCCCCTCTGGAACACTGCCCTCCTTCACGAGCCCCGCAGCACAACGAGGACACCAGATTCCCCCTGTTTTCATGGACACTTCTTCCCCCTGGACACTTTATTTTTATTATTTTTGTTCAATAAAAGCCTCTCCGAGGCCTGACGCCACACCCACTGTGTCTGTCGTTGGCTCCTCCCGTCACAATATATACATATAACAATGTAATAATATTTAGTATTTTCACATCTAGGTGGGAAAAAATAGTAATTTGTACTGCAGTCTGTTCAAAATAAATGAAACCGAACATAGTAGATTTGCTTTATAATGCTTTTGTGCAGCTTAACAGTAACACAGAATACTGTACGCACAATAATAGATTTGGATCGGCCCTGTTTGACTGATACCTGATCCGGCAGATAATGGTAGTATCTGAGCCGAGACCCAGTATGAGATCAGATCAGCGCTTCGAATGAAACAGCTAGAATGAACCACAGCTGTTTATGGATGGAGCCCCCATTAAAGTTGTAAAAGAGACCAAGTTTCTTGGTATCGCCTTTGAAAGCAAACTGTCTTTCATTCCACCCATTAAATTAAAAAAAGAAAAGTTTTAAAGGTTTTATCTAAAACTAAATGGGAGCAGACAGTTCAGCTCTTATGGATTTGTACAGATATTTGATCTGCTTAAAGCTGGACTATGGAAGTTTTGGTAACCCTTTATTTTAGGGTCTCTTAATTAGTTGCTTATTAGCATGCATATTACTAGAATATTAGCCATTTATTAGTAGTAATTAAGCACATATTAATGCCTTATTCTACATGACCTTATTCTACATCCCTAATCCTACCCAATACCTAAACTTAACAACTACCTTACTAACAATTAATAAGCAGCAAATTAGGAATTTATTGAGGGAAAAGTCGTAGTTAACAGTGAATAAGTGTTCCCTATTCTAAAGTGTTACCGAAGTTTTATTTATGGATCAGCCAGGAAATTATATCACAGACTTAAATCATTGTAAAATGTTTATATCTCAGTGTGTAGAACTGATAATCACTCTTCCACAATCAACAAAATACAGACTAATTCATTGTAAAGAAGAATAAAATACAAAATAAATGTATATTTATAATCTATGACAGAAATATATTATAAACTGGGTTAGTGAGTAATTCAGCAGCAAAAGTTATTCAAGACATATTCACAGACTTGAATATTTTTGCATTATGAGCGAGTTTCTAGAATTATGAACAAACATTACAAATCCCATCCATGTATTCCATATTATTAAATCAAAGTCATTTAAACAGTTTAAAAAGGTTATCACAAAAACACATTTTGCACACTTTTAAAGCAGAGTACACAACTAATTCATAAATCTTAAAACAATGATTGGTTTCATGGAAACAGTGACAGTTTCAAACCATATTTTTGAGACTGTGTTTGGTACACTGCAGTTTTAAGGAGAAAATACTCAGCAATGTTGTTAACTGATGAATTTGTCTCAGGGTATGTCCTTAACCATATTTGAAACACCAGATAGACCTGTAAACAATGTTAAAATATTAATAGATTTTCACTACAGGGGTCTTTACATGCTGTATGTTAAATTTAGATGTTTTATGATCATGTTTTGTGTTCTGTGACATTTTAGACCTCAGTCCAATGATCGATTAAACATTGATTTGTGCTTTAAGTTTGTACTTTATCTTTAATAATGGATTCACAGCTGAACTTATCTGATCTAAGAGTGAAGAGTGTGTCATTGTTCTCTACAGGTTGAGATATTGTGGCGTCACAGATGAAGGTTGTGCTGCTCTGGCTTCAGCTCTGAGATCAAACCCCTCACACCTGAGAGAACTGGATCTGTCTGGGAATAAACTAGGAGATTCAGTGAAGCTGCTTTCTGATGTACTACAGGATCCTGACTGTAAACTGGAGACACTGAGGTAAGATCATATGACTCTCACATGAAGCACATTGAAAGTAAATATGAAGTGTTCAACCTCACCTTTTTAATATTAAACAGCATTGCAAAAGTCATTGGTTCTGATGTTCACTGTACTTTATATGTAGATGATACCTGCATTTGTTACAGAAGCAAGTACATGAATACCATCAAGCCAAAAATCCAACTGAAGATAAACAAAATACAATCTTGGTCAACACAGAACGATTTCAAGTTCTCACAAACAGAAACTGTCTGTATGCATTTCTGTCAACTTCAGTCGTTGTACAATGAACTAGAGACAAATCCGTCTTTTTTGCCTCCAATACTGATTCTGACACCTGGGGTTCAGTATTATCTGATACAGATCCCGATCCAATACCAGTGCAGGTTTATTTATTTATTTATTTATTTTTTATTTATTTAATCAATGTAGAATTTCTATATCTCTGTTTGTGGAACTGATAATCACTCTTTCACAATCAACAAAATACAGACTAATTCCTTATAAAGAAAAATAGCATAAAAAACAAATATGTAAAAATATGTACAGGTGCATCTCAATAAATTAGAATGTCATGGAAAAGTTCATTTATTTCAGTAACTCAACTCAAATTGCGAAACTCTTGTATTAAATAAATTCAATGCACACAGACTGAAGTAGTGTAAGTCTTTGGTTCTTTTAATTGTAATGATTTTGGCTCACATTTAACAAAAACCCACCAATTCACTATCTCAACAAATAAGAATACTTCATAAGACCAATAAAAAAAAAAAAAAACATTTTTAGTGAATTGTTGGCCTTCTGGAGAGTATGTTCATTTACTGAATATGTACTCAATACTTGGCAGGGGCTCCTTTTGCTTTAATTACTGCCTCAATTCGGCGTAGCATGGAGGTGATCAGTTTGTGGCACTGCTGAGGTGGTATGAAGCCCAGGTTTCTTTGACAGTGGCCTTCAGCTCATCTGCATTTTTTGGTCTCTTGTTTCTCATTTTCCTCTTGACAATACCTCATAGATTCTCTCTGGGGTTCAGGTCTGGTGAGTTTGCTGGCCAGTCAAGCACACCAATACCATGGTCATTTAACCAACTTTTGGTGCTTTTGGCAGTGTGGGCAGGTGCCAAATCCTGCTGGAAAATGAAATCAGCATCTTTAAAAAGCTGGTCAGCAGAAGGAAGCATGAAGTGCTCCAACATTTCTTGGTAAACGGGTGCAGTGACTTTGGTTTTCAAAAAACACAATGGACCAACACCAGCAGATGACATTGCACCACGAATCATCACAGACTGTGGCAACTTAACACTGGACTTCAGGCAACTTAACACTGGACTTCAAGCAACTTGGGCTATGAGCTTCTCCACCCTTCCTCCAGACTCTAGGACCTTGGTTTCCAAATGAAATACAAAACTTGCTCTCATCTGAAAAGAGGACTTTGGACCACTGGGCAACAGTCCAGTTCTTCTTCTCCTTAGCCCAGGTGAGACGCCTCTGACGTTGTCTGTGGTTCAGGAGTGGCTTAACAAGAGGAATACGACAACTGTAGCCAAATTCCTCGACACGTCTGTGTGTGGTGGCTCTTGATGCCTTGACCCCAGCCTCAGTCCATTCCTTGTGATGTTCATCCAAATTCTTGAATGAATTTTGCTTGACAATCCTCATAAGTCTGCGGTTCTCTCGGTTGGTTGTGCATCTTTTTTTTACACACTTTTTCCTTCCACTCAACGTTCTGTTAACATGCTTGGATACAGCACTCTGTGAACATCCAGCTTCTTTAGCAGTGAATGTTTGTGGCTTACCCTCCTTGTGAAGGCTGTCAATGATTGTCTTCTGGACAACTGTCAGATCAGCAGTCTTCCCCATGATTGTGTAGCTTAGTGAACCAAACTGAGAGACCATTTTGAAGGCTCAGGAAACCTTTGCAGGTGTTTTGAGTTGATTAGCTGGTTGGCATGTCACCATATTCTGAATTGTTGAGATTGTGAATTGGTGGGTTTTTGTTAAATGTGAGCCAAAATCATCACAATTAAAAGAACCAAAGACTTAAACTACTTCAGTCTGTGTGCACTGAATTTGTTTCCTACACGAGTTTCACAATTTGAGTTGAATTACTGAAATAAATGTACTTTTCCACAACATTCTAATTTGTGTATATTCATAATATACACACATTCACCTGTATATTCATAATCTCTCACAAAATATATATTATAAACTAGGTTAGTGTCACTGTGCACACAGCAGGGAGGAACGAGGAACACGCAGACGTTGATAAACTTCAAAATAATAGTCTTTAATTAATCCAGACAAGGCAGGGCAAGACAAGGCAAGGTTAACACAGACAGGAACACCGGGGAATAACGAGTAGACCAGACAAAAACTAAACAGGCAGGAACTAAATACACATGACAATCACAGATAAATAGACACACCTGAACTGTTTAAACTAATAATCACACTTAACAAGGACAGGAACATGACCAAATAAGGAAACAAGAGGCGGGAACACATGACACACACGACAGAGGACTGACAGTTAGTGGATAATTTAGCAGGTAATGTTATTCTAAAAAAATCAGTGCACAATAATTTTATAAATCCAGATATTAGTGAAAAAACATTATTTAGTGGGGAACAAATAAATGTGTTGCACTAAATCTGATAAAATGTTATACGTTGCTATCTGTATTATCAAATCCATTCATGAAAACAATGTATTTATAAATAAATATAATCTATAAAATTAAAAGACATTTCTTTTAAATGTATAGCACTTTTTTTTTAATAAGGCAACAACATATGATGGATAGGACAAAACAGATACAGTGCGGCACAGCTGGATTACAGTATGCACATGCAGTGGGCAGAATAATGCACTAGAAACAACACGGAGTCACAGCACACAGTGTTTCGCATTAAAAAGTTCAAAGCACAAAGGGAAGAGATACTGATGTGTTGTGTATTATATCTGTGCAACAGTTTATTTTCTTTTAACATATATAAATTTCAGTTACTGTGCACCTTAAAAACAATTTATAGTCTTTTCTGCTCCTGTGTTTTGTTCTAACAGACACCTGGTAGCAAGTAACATGATTTAGAAACCACAGTAAACTCCAGTGAGATAAAGTCATTTTATGCAAAACCATAGACATTTATCTACAAATCAAGTATAATAATGGGAACACTGAATGATCTTGGACAGTTTCATCGTCTTGACTGTAGTAACTGAATGTATTTTATTGTGCGTTATAATGTTTTTGTGCAGCTTAACAGTAACACAGAATAGTATACGCACAATAATAGATTTGGATCGGCCCTGTTTGACTGATAGCTGATCCGTCAGATAATGGCAGTATCTGAGCCGAGACCCAGTATGAGATCAGATCAGCGCTTCGCTAGAATGAACCACAGCTGTTTATGGATGGAGCCCCCATTAAAGTTGTAAAAGAGACCAGGGGGCTGTTTCATAAAACTAGTTTACCAAATAAGCCAGGCTTATTTCAGTAATTCTGACTAATTTTCACTTGATTTTTTAATTAGTTCAAAAATAAAAATATACAGAAAATACACCTTAAATAAGCAAATAAATAAAAAATAGGCTACAACCAACTGTATTCAATATATTCTGCCCAAAATATAGGCTAATGACATTTTAACATAGTTGCCACTCGAGCATTTAGTTGATCAGCAGTTTCTAGCCGTGCAGCCTTTCTCTCTGAATTTATGACTGCTGTGCCTTTTATGGTTATTAGAACATTAAAACATTGCAATCTAAAATGTCTCTTTAAAGCATTAAAAACACTAAATCAAAAGTTAAAATCACTGAATTAAAAATTAAAATAAATAATCAAAATCAGACTACATTTTAACTGATAAGAGGAACACACATTTAACTCATTTGAGCTAGTATGGCTGTATTAGTCAGCTTACATTTGATTTACAGTTACTGCTATCATATACAAATACAGTTATATGTAGGATTAAAATTCTATGCGTCACATTTAATGTCCAAAAACAAATATTTTAGCAGAATGTATATTTTATTCAGAATTACTGCGCTAATCCTCTATTTTGCTCGGCCTGTGTAGCTCGCGAAAGCCTCGCTCACTCCTGACAGCAATATATATATATTTGCATGACTTTCTAACGTTTACAGATGAAAAATATACCTGTGACGTGTCAGTTGTGCACTGAGGAAAACACAACGTCTCAAATGCATTAAACAGCACAAATACTCGCTTCATGGTGGATCTTCATTACAATGAAGTCAAATTGTTCAGGAAATCAGAAATAAATACACTTCATTTTGCAAATAAAAGAATGTTAGTGTTGTTGTCAGCAGATAGACACAGGACACAGAGGTAAGTGCAATATCGTGAACAGGTTTATTGACAAGTGCAGAGGGGAACTGAGATCAGCTGAAGGTCCAGGTAAGCAGGCGGGGAATAGGAATGCCAGTGGAGCTTATCTGAGGGTGATTTATTCCAGGGGATCCCGATGGAACAGCGGAGCATGGAGACGGTGGAGAACTGAAGCAAAGTAGACAAAACAGGTAAGTGGGTCAGGTAAATCAAACACGGTAAGTTTGAGACCAGACAGTGAGTGAACGGGAGGAGTGCAGGGATATAGTGCTGTTGATGAGTGTTGACAGGTGACAGTAATTAGTAATCCGGGGATTGGGATCTGGGGAGTGCGGTTAGTGGAGACTACGGTGACTCTCTGACAGTACCCCCTCCTCCAGGGGCGGCTCCTGAAGCCCTATTATGGCGACGAGGTCGGCCACGGCCTCTGGGTGCGGGACGGTCAGAGTGGTTATGGTGAAATTCAGCCAGGAGAGAGGGATCCAGTACATCATCCCGGGCCACCCAGGACCTCTCCTCCAGCCCGTATCTTTCCCAGTTCATTAGATATTCCAGGCGACCGCCCCGTCGCCGAGAGTCCAAGATTTCCTGCACCCTGTAGACTAAGGGCTCCTTGAGGATTTCGGGAGGAGGAGGTACTGCGGGCTCTTCAGGATCTGTGACAGAGGGAAAGACAGGCTTGAGGAGTGAAACATGGAATGATGGATGGATACGATACCATGCAGGGAGTTGGAGACGGAAGGTGACCTCATTGATCTGCCTCTTGATGGTGAAAGGACCAATATAGCGGGGACTCAGCTTCCGGCAAGGCAGGCGGAGACGCAGATCCCGGGTGGAGAGCCAGACCTTATCTCCAGGACGATAGACGGGGGTGGATTTAATGTCAATGGGATGTTGAATCCAATTAAACGTAATAAAGTTTTATCTAAAATGAAGAAAGAGCAAGCCCATATAGCATACCTACAGGAAACTCATTTAAATGATAAAGAGCATGAAAAATTGAGAAAATTTGGCTTTTCTAGTGTGTTTTACTCTTCATATAAATCAGGGCATAGGAGGGGAGTCGCTATTCTTATTTCAAACAAACTAAATTTTGAAAAAAATATCGGAAAAGGGAGACAAGGAAGGTAGATATATCCTAGTAAAGGGCAAAATATATGAGAATTCAGTTACCCTTTTAAATATATATGCGCCCCCAGACAAGATTTTAGCTATAGAAAATGACTAGTATCGTGACAATGGAAACAGAGGGATTTTTGATATGTGGGGGAGATTTAAATATACACTTGAAACCAAAATTAGACTCCTCTAACGGGAAAAATTATTACATGAGGCCCCTATATAAGAAAGTTAACACACTTTTTGAAGACGTTGGTCTGATCGATATATATGGAGACACTTCTTTCCTAATAGAAAAGATTATACTCATTATTCTGCCCCCCATTCTTTATGTACCAGAATAGACTATTTCATAACATTTGGAAAAGATAAAGATAAAATACACACTTGTGGAATCGGAACAATAGATATAAGTGACCATGCACCTATATATCTATCCATTGATTTTGAACTGCAACCAAAGAACACTACATGGAAACTAAATTCAAGTTTTTTTAATGATCCCGGTTTCAAGGAACAAATTAAAGAAGAAATTAGTGCCTATTTAGAATTTAACGATAATGGTGAGGTCTCACCTCCTATTTTATGGGATACTCTTAAGGCTGTCTTGAGAGGTTAAATTATAGCAATATCTTCATACAAGAAAAAAATTAGAAATAAAACATTAGATGACCTGCATATCAAGCTAAGGGAATTGGAAAAGAATCACAAATCGAGGTTAGTACAAGATACATTAAATGAAATTAAGAAAGTTAGGGACAGGATTAATGACTTGACTACACAAGAAGTAAAGAAAAATTTAATGTTCTTAAAACAGAGGTATTATGAAGGTGGATCTAATGCTATGAAAATATTGGCATGGAAATTGAGGAAGAAAACTGCAAGTTAGGGACCCAAGAACAAAAATTATAAAAAAAATAAGCAAAATGAAATTCAGGAAGCTTTTGAAGTGTTCTATAAAACTTTATATTCTAGAGTTACAGGGTGAGATGTGACTCAAATTGACACTTACTTAAATTCTTTAGAATTACCCACCTTAAATGAAGAGCAAAATAAAAGGTTGACCACTAATATAACTGAAGAGGAATTGCAGGAAAAACTGCAATTAGTAGACTCAAATTAGGTAAGTCACCCGGATCAGACGGTTATACGACAGAGTGGTATAAAGAGTTTAAAAATGATATAATTCCTGTCATACTCCCTACATTGAATTGGGTTTTAAAAAAAAGCACAAACACCACCTAGTTGGAAGGAGGCGATAATATCAGCTATACCAAAAGAAGGCAAGGATAAAATGGAATGTGGATCCTTTAGACCAATATCTCTTCTTAACGTGGACTATAGATTATTTACTTCTATTATGGCAAAACGAATGGAAGAATTAATGCCTATACTGATACATAATGATCAGACAGGTTTTATAAGACAACGTCGAACACAAGATAACATACGAAGGACACTACATATCATGAATCATATACAAAAAAACAACATTGAAGCTATTGTGATAAGCATAGACGCTGAAAAAGCATTTGATTCGGTTAACTGGTTATTTCTCTACAGAGTTTTACACAGATTTGGTTTAAATGATACAATTATAAAAACTATACAGTCCCTATATAATAATCCCACAGCGAGAATCAAAATCAATGGATACTTATCAAATCGCTACTCTAGAAAGGGGTTCACGACAGGGTTGTGCATGGTCACCATTACTTTTCGCACTATATTTGGAACCATTAGCTCAATATATCAGACAGAATGAGGATATTAAGGGAGTTAACTTTAAAGGAACAGAAAACAAACTGGCTTGCTATGCAGATGATATTCTCATATACCTGGAGCAACCAACATACTCCTTACCGAAATTGATGCAGTCTACTATTTGAGCTACAGGAAAAGCTTTCCTGTAGCTCAAATAGTAGAGCATGGCGCTAGCAACGCGAAGATCATGGGTTCGATTCCCAGGGAAAGCAAGAGCTGATAAAATGTAAACACTGTAACTTGAATGCAATGTAAGTCGCTTTGGATAAAAGCGTCTGCTAAATGCATAAATGTAAATGTAAATGTAAATGTGAAATATTTGGCTAGATGTCAGGATATAAGATTAAATATAGGTAAAACTCAGCTACTTTCATATAATTACACAATACCAAGAGATATTAAAAACAGATACCCTTTGGCATGGCAAACAGAATATTTCAAATAGCTTGGCATTAACATGCCAAAAGATCTTACAAAATTATTTGAATGTAACTATTTGCCTATCTATAAAAAAATTAAGGAAGATATAGGAAGATGGAATTTAATTATTTTCTTTAGTCTTAGTTCACGTGTTGCGTCTATCAAAATGAATATTTTGCCTAGACTATTATACTTATTTCAGACCCTACCTATAATGATTAATCAAAATCAGTTTAACGAATGGGACAAGATGTTATCAAGATATATATGGCAAGGTAAAAAAACCTAGAGTTCACTTTAAAACATTACTGTTAGCTAAAGAAAAGGGATTACCTTCCCTAAGAGATTATTATTTTGCAGCACAGATGGGAGTCATAATATGTTGGTGTAATCCATCCTACGAGGCTCAATGGAAAAACATGGAGCAGAAAATATCATTGATCCCCATACAGGCAACCCTGGCCGAAAGTAATATACAAGAATACATTAAGACTATTGACAACCCATGGGTGAACTGCACTCTAACTGTACGGAAATCTATTATAACAGAATATAAACTAAAAGAAGAAATTGTGCCTCTTAAATGGTGTGCATATGACTCCGAGTTTACACCAAACAGACTAGACACTCGATTTAAGGATTGGATAGATAAGGGGATAACAGCTTTATATACTATAATAGAAGATAATATACTAGCCAGCTTTAAAGTACTTAAAGAGAATCATTCATTAGAAACACAAGATTTTTATAGATACTTGCAGATGTGACATTTTGTTAATATAAAAATGAAGAAGGTGGCTGAGAAAAAGACAGGCTTAATAGAATTGTTTAGAAAAGCATATAAATCAGATTTTCATAGTAGAACTGTTTCATGCATATATAAATGTTTGCTAAACCTTAAAACACACTCAACTTCTTATATTAAAACAAAATGGGAGAAGGAAGGAGGGATAGTTATAACGGAGGAGGAATGGATTATAATATGGCGGTATCAATGGAAATGTTCTAAGGCACAGAAATGGAGGGAGTTTGGTTGGAAAAGCTTGATAAGATATTTTATTACGCCTGCTCAGAAATCACACCATGATAATAATCTGCCGGTATGTTGGAGAAAATGTGGAAACCAAAACGCAAACCATTACCATATTTTCTGGGACTGCTCTATTATTAAGGGCTATTGGAGAGGAATACATACTGCCTTACAAGATATCTTTAAATGTGTGATACCCTTTAACAGTAAAATTTTATTTTTTGGATACATACCCTATGAATGGTTAAAAAGAGATAAATATCTGATTAATATATTGTTGGTGGCTGTTAAAAAGAGTTTCACAAAAAAATGGTTGTCACAGGAAGAGAGTCTTACCCTAAATGCATGGATGGAAATCACAATGGACATTTATAAAATGGAGCAAATAACAGCATTTGTAAATCACAAAATGGAACAATTTTCTTAAATTTTTTAATCTAAATTTTGATAAAGAAAGATCATTCCCTATATGTACATAGTTTTCTTTCTTGCCCCCCCCCCCCATATTTTCCTGTTTTTTTTTTGTTTTTTTTTCTCCTCAATATGTACACAACATATGTAAAGGATACATATATGGGCACGTTTAGATATATACGTACATGTGAATGTGAGTATAGATACATGTGTGCTTATATATGAGTGTGTTCGGATGTATAATATGTGATGTGCATCTGATAGAAGTGTATTATTGTTTGAGGAAAGTAAACAAACAATAAAAAAAAAAGAAAGGAAGACCTACGGGCATCTGCGTAGGTCTTGTATCTCCGCACTGCTTTCTGGAGTTGGACATGGGCTGAGTCCCAAACTCTCTCGCTCGCCCAGAACCAGTGGTCGACAGCTGGAACGTCGGAGGGTTCTTCTGTCCAGGGAAACAGAGGGGGTTGGTAGCCGAGTATGCACTGGAAAGGGGTGAGGCCGGTGGTGGTTTGCTTGAGGGAGTTTTGTGCATACTCGGCCCATGGGAGGAAGCGGTTCCAGCTGTGCTGGTTGTCATGACAGTAGGCCCGGAGATATCTCCCAATCTCCTGAATCTTCTGCTCAGTCTGGCCGTTAGTCTGGGGGTGATATCCTGAGGATAGACTGACGATGACATCGAGGAGCTTGAAGAAAGCCTTCCAGACACGGGAGACAAACTGTGGCCCACGGTCGGAGACGACATCCTCCGGGATGCTGAAGGTGCGGAAGAGATTATGGAAGAGAGCCTCTGCAGTTTCGAGGGCAGTGGGTAGACCTCGGAGGGGAATTAACTTGCAGGCTTTGGAGAACCTGTCAACTGCCACGAGAATGCAAGTATACCCTTCTGACTTGGGGAGATCTGTGACAAAGTCGACTCCGACGTGGGACCAGGGGCGGCGTGGAATGGGTAATGGTACTAACTTTCCGGTGGGTAAGTGACGGGGAGTTTTGGCAATGGCGCAGACTGAGCATCCTCGAACGTACTGGGAGACATCCCGGGCCATCCGGGGCCTCCAGTACCGAGCTTGGAGGAGCGAGAGATTACGCTGGCTGCCTGGGTGTCCAGAGCCCGGGGAAGCATGAAGGGAGCCCAGAAGAGAAGTTCTCAAGGTGGTGGGCATGTAGGTCTTACCCTCTGGGCCTCCCAGCAGAGCAGGTTAAGTGATGGAAGCGAGGCGAATCTGTTCATCCAGGGCCCACCGAATGGGGCTCACAAGGACGGCTGGAGGGAGGATGGGTTCAGGTGTTGAAGGTTCGTCGGGGCCATGGAGGCGTGAGAGGGAATGTCCTTGACATTCTTATCTCCAGGTTGATACGTGATCGTAAACTGGAACCGGGTGAAGAAGAGGGCCCAGCGAGCCCGCCGGGGGTTCAACCTCTTAGCACTTTGGAGATATTCCAGGTTTTTGTGTTCAGTGATGACCGTAAAGGGGTGTTGAGCTCCCTCCAGCCAGTGTCTCCATTCGTCCAGTGCCAGTTTAATGTCGAGCAGCTCCCGATTACCGGTATCGTAATTCCGCTCCGCTGGGGAGAGCTTCCTGGAGAAGTAAGCGTAAGGGTGGAGTCGGGGAGGCTCTCCTTGGGATTGAGATAGTACTGCTCCCACGCCGGTGGTAGAGGCATCCACTTCTACTGTAGTGTCGTCAGCTGCAGCTCAAAAAACGAAACGCAGTCTTGGAGTTTGATGCCAGAAGAATAGATTTTATTTAACAGGAATAAAATCGAAGCTCGTCTGCAGAGAAGCCTCTCGAAGGTCTTTCGGTTCTGGTATATATACAAGATTTTAAGGGGGGGTTCCTATACATTAAATCATGTGTATACAATTCTACATTTCACTTGCGTATGTAACTCTATCTCTCTCTTGTCTCTTGTTATGGTAAAGGGGAAAAAGCCCCCTCCTAATTTCTTCCAGATGAGTCTCAGTCTATATATTTTGCGATGTAGGCATCTTAGCACAAAGGCCTTTAGAACATAATGGAAGATTAAATACATACATGTATGGCAAGATTCACTTTGATTATACTTGATTAATTCAGATTTATAACAATAAAAATCTTCTACACTACAATGAAAGGGAGTTGGGGATCAGAATGTGAGAGGATGGGAGCAGTGCAGAATGCCTCCTGGAGCTTCTAGTAGGCGGCTCGAGCTTCGGAGTTCCAGGACAGAGACTTGGGCTTCTGACGGAGCATGGAAGTGAGGGGGGCTGAGAGGAAACTGAAGTTCAGAATGAACCTCCGGTAGAAATTTGCGAAGCCGAGGAATCATTGAAGTTCCTTAACAGACTGAGGCTGGGGCCAGTCCCGGATGGCTTGGACCTTCCCCTGGTCCATCTGGATTCCATCCGCACTGAGGATGTAGCCGAGGAAATGAATCGTGGGGCGGTGGAACTCGCACTTCTCGAGCTTCAGGTAGAGGTGGTTTTTCCTGAGTTGGTGTAGGACCTGCGTCATGTGCTGGCGATGTTCGGCCAGGTTCCGGGAGTAGATCAGGATATCGTCTATATACACGATGACAAATCGGTGGAGGAACTCCCGGAACACCTCGTTCATAAACCCCTGGAAGACGGACGGCGAGTTGGAAAGGCCATACTGCATGATATTTATATTAAAATGCAATTCAATATATTTTTAATGCACTTCAAATAAGCATGTTGGGAATACAAATGTATTATAAACATACTACTTGAATTTCAAGTATATTTTTAATAAATTTAATACTACATCTTTTTCACCTGGGTATGGACGTTTTATTTATGGATCAGCCAGGAAATTATATCACAGACTTAAATCATTGTAAAATGTTTATATCTCTGTGTGTGGAACTGATAATCACTCTTTCACAATCAACAAAATACAGACTAATTCATTGTAAAGAAAAATCAAATAAAAAACAAATATTGAAAAAATATATGTATATTTATAATCTATGACAAAAATATATTATAAACTGGGTTAGTGAATAATTCAGCAGCAAAAGTTATTCTAGACATATTCACAGACTTGAATATTTTTGCATTATGAGCGAGTTTCTAGAATTATGAACAGACATTACAAATCCCATCCATGTATTCCATATTATTAAATCAAAGTCATGTAAACAGTTTAAAAAGGTTATCACAAAAACACATTTTGCACACTTTTAATGCAGAGTACACAACTAATTCATAAATCTTAAAACAATGATTGGTTTCATGGAAACAGTGACAATTTAAAACCATATTTTTGAGACTGTGTTTGGTACACTGCAGTTTTAAGAAGAAAATACTCAGCAATGTTGTTAACTGATGAATTTGTCGCAGGGTTTGTCCTTAACCATATTTAAAACACCAGATAGACCTGTAAACAATGTTAAAACATTAATAGATTTTCACCACAGGGGTCTTTAAATACTGTATGTTAAATTTAGATGTTTTATGATGTTCCCAGGGAAAGCAAGAGCTGATAAAATGTAAACACTGTAACTTGAATGCAATGTAAGTCGCTTTGGATAAAAGCGTCTGCTAAATGCATAAATGTAAAATGTTATGATCATGTTTTGTGTTCTGTGACATTTTAGACCTCAGTCAAATGATCCATCAAACATTGATTTGTGCTTTAAGTTTGTACTTCTGTACTACTATCTTTAATAATGGATTCACAGCTAAACTAATCTGATCTGAGAGTGAAGAGTGTGTCATTGTTCTCTACAGGTTATATGATTGTGGCGTCACAGATGAAGGTTGTGCTGCTCTGGCTTCAGCTCTGAGATCAAACCCCTCACACCTGAGAGAACTGGATCTGTCTGGGAATAAACTAGGAGATTCAGTGAAGCTGCTTTCTGATGTACTACAGGATCCTGACTGTAAACTGGAGAAACTGTGGTAAGACGATATATGACTCTCACATGAAGCACATTTAAAGTAAATATGAAGTGTTCAGCCTCAGCTTTTTAGTATTAAAATAAACAGCATTGCAAAAGTCATTGGTTCTGATGTTCACTGTAGTTTATATGTAGATGATATCTGCATTTGTTACAGAAGCAAGTACATGGATATCATCAAGCAAAAAATCCAACTGAAGATAAACAAAATACAATCTTGGTCAACACAGAACGATTTCAAGTTCTCACAAACAGAAACTGTCTGTATGCATTTCTGTCAACTTCAGTCGTTATCTGATACAGATCCCGATCCGATACCAGTGCAGTTTTTTAAACATTTTTTAATCAATATAGAATTTCTATATCTCTGTGTGTGGAACTGATAATCACTCTTTCACAATCAACTAAATACAGACTAATTCATTATAAAGAAAAATTAAATAAAAAATAAATATGAAAAAATATGTTATAAACTACGTTAGTGGATAATTCAGCAGCTAATTTGCACTATAATTTTATAAATCCAAATATATAGTGGAAAAAAACATTATTTATTGGAGAACAAATAAATGTGTTTCACTAAATCTGGTAAAATCTTACACGTTGCTATCTGTATTATCAAATCCATTCATGAAAATAATATATTTATAAATAAATATATACTATAAAATTAAAAGACATTTCTTTTAAATGTATAGCACTCTTTTTTAAATAAGGCAACAGCATATCATGGATAGGACAAAACAGATACAGTGCGGCACAGCTGGATTACAGTATGCACATGCGGTGCGCAGAATAATGCACTAGAAACAACACGGAGTCACAGCACACAGTGTTTCACATTAAAAAGTTCAAAGCACAAAGGGAAGAGATACTGATGTGTTGTGTATTATATCTGTGCAACAGTTTATTTTCTTTTAACAGATTTAAATTTCAGTTACTGTGCACCTTAAAAACAATTTATAGTCTTTTCTGCTCCTGTGTTTTGTTCTAACAGACACCTGGTAGAAAATAACATGATTTAGAAACGACAGTAAACTCCAGCGAGATAAAGTCATTTTATGCAAAAACCATAGACATTTATCTACAAATTAAGTATAATAAAAACTTTATGGTGCTTTATAATGTTTTTGTGCCTTTTGTGCAGCTTAACAGTAAGACAGAATAGTATCAGATTTGGATCGGTCTCGTCTGACTGATACCTGATCCGGCAGATAATGGCAGTATCGGAGCCGATAACCGATATGAGGATCGAAATCAGTGCTTCCTTAGAATGAACCACACAGTTGTTTATGGATGGAGCTCCCATTAAAATTTTCACAAAAGCACATTTCTGCACACTTTTAAAGCAGAGTAGACAACTAATTCATTAATCGTTTTAGATCTATGAATTAGTTGTGCACTCTACTTTAAAAGTGTGTAGAAACGTGCTTTTGATTGTTACATGGAAACAGTCACCGTTTCAAACCATATTTTTGAGACTGTGTTTGGTACACTGCAGTTTTAAGGAGAAAATACTCAGCAATGGTGTTGACGGATGAATTTGTCTCATGGTTTGTTCATTAAGCATACAGTGCATCCAGAAAGTATTCACAGCACTTCATTTTTCCACTTCACTCACAATTTTATGTTACAGCCTTATTCTAAAATGAATTAAATTCATTATTTACCTCAAAATTCTACAAACAATACCCCATAATGACAATGTGAAAGAAGTTTGTTTGAAATCTTTGCAAATTTAGAAAAAAAAAAAAAAAAAAAAAAAACACATGTACATAAGTATTCACAGCCTTTGCCACGACACTCAAACTGAGCTCAGGTGCAGCTGTCTCTACTGATCCTCCTTGACATGTTTCTACAACTAGATTGGAGTCCACCTGTGCTAAATTCAGTTGATTTGACATGATTTGGAAAGGCACACACCTGTTAAAAACATTAAAAGATATTCAACACAGGGGTCTTTAAATGCTGTATGTTAAATTTAGATTTTTTTATGATCATGTTTTGTGTTCTGTGACATTTTAGACCTGAAGAGTGTGTCATTGTTCTCTACAGGTTGTATAATTGTGGCGTCACAGATGAAGGTTGTGCTGCTCTGGCTTCAGCTCTGAGATCAAACCCCTCACACCTGAGAGAACTGGATCTGTCTCTGAATAAACTAAGAGATTCAGTGAAGCTGCTTTCTGATGTACTACAGGATCCTCGCTGTAAACTGGAGACACTGTGGTAAGATCTCTCTGATAGTCACATGTCTTTGTCCTCACTAAAACATACTTTAATGTCAATTTTAAGAATAAAATCAGCAATGTTCAGTAAACACACTACATTTCAGCAGAATTGTCTCTGATTAAGTTTATTTCATTCATTTCCATTACATCACATGCTTTGCTTATGATAGTTTGATTAATAATGAACTTTCAGATAACATGTAAATTATGAATTCAGAGTCTCTGTGATTTACTGCAGGATGAATATCTCAGAGGTTTAGAGTTGAACAGGCAAGAGTCTGAATGCGTTTAGTTTTAACTCAGTATTACAGTGATCAATGAAAGTTATAATCACTTTAGTGTTCAGCATTATCTTTGATAAAAGGAAAGACCCTCAAGACCTATAAAACAACAAGCAGTATTTTTTTATTTTATTTATATATTTGTTGCTCTATCAGCAGTTTCATGTTCCTCTTATATCAGGGATATATAAACTCAGTCCTGGAGGGCCACAGTCCTGCAGAGTTTAGCTCCAACCTCAATTAAACACCTGAACACAGGGACTGATTATGACTCGGACCGATTTAAAGGTCCTCCTCGGTTGAAATTGTGTCCCGGGAGAGCGGTGTTTCGGCTGGGTCCTCCTCTGCTCTAGTGTCCTGTACACCTGTGTGTTAATCCAGCCTTTCTGAACACAGTAATCAGTGTCTCCAGGATCACTAGAGAGTTACAGGCAGGTGAGTTTAATCAGGGCTGGAGCTAAACTCTGCAGGACAGTGATCCTCCAGGGCAGATCCCATCCCTTGACCATCCCTGTCTCATATCCTGAGAAAAACATTATTTAAGAAAAGAAAGTTCATCAAAGTGGAATATAAACTCCAAAGACAATAAAGCTGGAGGTAAACAGGTGATGAGCCAGAAGAAAAGATCATTAACATGATCTCAGCGCATGTAGGAAAGAGTTCTTACTTTGTAAGACCTTGAGAATCTTGACTGAGTTCAACACATTTCTATTCGGTTTTAAGCTGCCAGATGAGACCAAACATGACACAATGATCAAGTGTTTGATCACAAGAATTAATTAAAGCTGCAAGCAGCGATGAACGGGCCCTCGCACCCGGGCTCACCGCCGACCGGTGGCTTCAGGGAGAGAGGGAACGGTGAGCAATATGCATTTAAAAAGGCAAATATAGAGGAATATGTCAAAGTTATTTATATGTGCCAAACCTGCTGCCAGCTGGTAGCGCTATGTCTATAACTGAATACTGGCAAGTAGATGTCTTCAGGGCAGCACTTTTATCACACATATGAAGTTTGATGCAGATTGAACATAGTATGTTTGAGTTACTATAAAGCATGACATATCCTATTGCCAACAGGTGGCGCTATGATTATAACCGAATATTGGCCTTTAGGTGTCTTCAGGCCAGGACTCTTACCAAACATGTGAAGTTTGGGACAGATCGGACATTGCATGTTTAAATTAGTGTAAAACAAGTCATTTACTGTTGCCAGCAGGTGGCGCTATTATTTTAACTGAATATTGGCCTTTAGATGTGTTCAGGCCAAGGCTATTATAAAATGTGTGAAGTTTGGGCCAGATAAGACATTACATGCATGAGTTACAACAACTTCCTGTGTCATGGTATTAATAACATGCTTTAGCACTTAGAAAAGTGTTGCTAGCATGTTTGACCATTATTCTAGCATGTTTAGCACACAATGGCATGTTTTACTGTGTTGCTAATAGTGCATCACAATGTAAAACATGACACTTCCTGTTGCCAGCAGGTGGCGCTATGACTATAACCAAATATGGAAATGTATATGTGTTCAAGACAGGCCTCTTATCAAACTTGTAAAATTTGGGGCAGATTGAACACAGCATGCCTGAGTTACAGCAACTTCCCGTTTCACTGCATTACTAGCTGCTTTAGCACTTAGCTAAGTGATGCTAGCATGCTTTAGTATGCTTGTAGCATGATGCCAACCTATTTATCACTTGTTGAAAATTTTTAATATGCACCTAGGAGTCCATTACAGTGCTAAACATGTCTCTTCCTGTTGCCAGCAGGTGGCGCTATGACTACATCTGAATATTAGCATGCAGATGTGTTCAGGACTGAACTCCTATGAAACGTGTGAAATTTGGGGCAGATCGGACATTGCTTGCCTGAATTACAGCAACTTCCTGTTTCATGGTGAAACATCAAATTTTGTCAGGCCGCCAGGGACACGCCCCTTGACGAAAACTCTAGATCTTCGCAATTTAACATCGCAAAGGCCTTATGATTACACTCCGCAAATTTGAAGACAATCCGATTAAATCTGTAGGAGGAGTTCGTCAAAGTACGAGGCCTGGAAATTGCAAAAACTGCACAAAAATTGTACAGGAAATTCAAAATAACGTACTTCCTGTTGGGTTTTGGATTTTGTAGCAAGAGACTTTTTTTGTAGGTAATGGTGTGTTACACGTGTGTACCGATTTTCGTGCATGTACATAAAACCTAGCTCGAGGCGCACTCTTTTGAATTTTATAGGTGGCGTTATCGAGCCGTTTTGCCACACCCACTTCTGAAACCCTTATCAGATGTAAATTTTCGCCAGTTCTGACCCGTGTGCAAAGTTTCATGAGTTTTGGAGCATGTTTAGGCCCTCAAAAATGCGATTCACTTTGGAGAAAAAGAAGAAGAAGAAGAAACGTGAGCAATTCCAAGAGGGTCCTCGCACCTCGGTGCTTGGGCCCTAATAAATGAGATGTAATGGGGAACACGTGGTTCCTGTGAAGCAGATGTCCTCCTGTAGGTGTTTATTAGAGGAGCAAGTGACTTTTTCTCCAGACAGATCCGTCCTTATATCGCTATCAAACAATATCTCACATTCAGCTCTGTGTGTCTGTTCAGTCCTGAAGCACATGACAGTTTCAAACAGCAGCATTGAGCATCAACATGAAGAAATCTCATTCTATCAGCAGCAGTATGTGGCAATGCTTGTCATTATATCTCCTCTCCTGCTCTGAGACCAGAGTCAATAACAAACTACACACACTTCAACTACAATTCACACTGTGTCATTGTTCTCTACAGGTTGAGTGATTGTGGCGTCACAGGTGAAGGTTGTGCTGCTCTGGCTTCAGCTCTGAGATCAAACCCCTCACACCTGAGAGAACTGAATCTGTCTCTGAATAAACTAGGAGATTCTAGTGAGAAGTTACTCTCTGATCTGAAGAACGATCCACATTATAAACTGGAGACATTATACTAGTGTGAGTGTTTGTTTATTTAAAGTTTTCTAAATTGAGTAACAGACCTCCTGTGTGTGTGATTGGAGAATATAAGATAATAATTCAGCTCCACTTTAGTCTCTGTACTTTAAACTGTGTTTAATTCTGTGATGTGACTGATTTATGAATATATTAATATTTTAATCTCTTACAGAGTCTCTGAGTGATAGTAGTTTTTGATCATGTGCTGTTATTAATCTATGATCAGTTGTTCATTCATATCTCTGGCTGTAATATGAATATACTGTGTGTTTTCTGAGCTGGATCTGCTGATGTGATGTGACAGCAGTAATGTCTCAGACTCATATCTGACTGTCTATGTGTTTTATTGTAGGACTCTCAGTATTTATCCGTCAGTCCAGTTTGGTCAGGATCAGCTGATGGTGAATAAGGAGCCGCAACAGAGACGTCACAGTCACACAATCAACAGAGACTGCGTGATGGAGCCACAAAAACTTAGAGATGTTCATTTTCAGTTTATTTTCCTGACCGACTCCAAACACTCGTTAACCAATCATTGACCGTGAAAATTAAAATGTTACATTAGATTTAAATTAAATTGGAATGGATACGTTTGTGACCCATTAAAATACCCATTCAAAGTGAACTCTTTACAGTTTCTATTAATGTCTTATTTTTATCTGTATGACCAAAAGTGATGGAGAATTTTAAGTTGTTTCCTCTGTAATAAGGAAAATATCCAAGTGATCGCTGGAGTCTCTCGTGGGAAACATTTGTATTCATGCAGAATGAGATGTAGGAACATTTCTCTTTAAATACATTTTTATTTTATTTTTTTCTAGATGTTTATATGTTGTTTATAACTAATAATTTTATAGCTGCTTATATTTTCTAATTTGTATTTTACTCTGTTTTGAATACTGTAAAATTTAGAGGATTTGCTGACGATTTTTTTCTCTCAACACAATTTTAACTGATATGTGTATAATGTAAAACATTGTCATGAATTTGCTGTACCCCCATTTATAAAATAATGTGCAATACTGTATCTCTGACTATATTCTCTTTATCTCTTGATATCTGAACCCCTGAAATATTCCCTAAACCTGATGCGATAACAAACAGAAGCGGTTTAACTGCTTGTATCTCTGTCCACTCAGTGTTTGACATGAGAGAGTGTTTCTGAGTCTCTTCTCCAGGAGTGATGCTGATTTCTCAGCTGCTGAACAGAGGTCTGTCAGACACCGAATTACTGAATTAACAAAACACGCTTCACGCTGAGACTTCATCCCCAAAAAACCCTTTAGATGTGCAACCAATGTACAACCAGCTGGAAACAAAAGAGCTCGCTGTAATTGATTAAATTCACATTGCTATTAGAAAATGTATTGGCAAATTTAAAAACTAATAAATCAAGAGTGATGTCTGAGCTGGGGGATCACGTGACCCTTCGACGGCGATGCAAGCTTAGTCTTTCGCTCTGCTCACTTTGCCACATATTGTAAGATCCTGTCAATAAAATTTGAACCACTCTGCATTGGACCCATCATGAGTGCTAAGGCAGACAAAGGGGATCGGAAAAGAGAGATTGAGCAATCGCCAATGAAGAAAAAATTCAGAGATTCCGCCATCTCCAGAGAAGACCTCGACGATGCTATCGCTAGCCGTATTGAACTAGCATTTAAAGAGCAGCAAAGCACTTTGAATTCGGTTGTGAATTCGGCAGTAAGAGATGCGATGGACTCTGTACTGATTCCAGCATTGCGCGAACTGCGTGACGATATACAAGCGACCAACAAGTCTGTTAAAGAGCTAAGAGAGGAGTTTGAGGCCATAACTACCGCGGCGAAGCAGACACGTGACCGCGTTGATTCTGTGCAAGCAGATGCACGTGAGGATAGGAGGGCAGTCACGGACGTAAGAAACCAGCTGGAGCGACTCACCGAGAAGATGACGGATATGGAGGACAGGTGCAGGAGGAACAACGTACGACTGGTGGGGCTGCCAGAGGGGGCTGAGGGATCCGACGCGGCTGGTTTCCTCAGAGTTCATCTTCCGAAGTGGATTCCTTCCTTGAGGGGCCGTGACATTGAGATTGACCGGGCGCACCGCGTGTATGACGGAGGGAGAGGCTCCGATCGGCCGCGCACTCTTATCTTCCGTGTACTGAGATGGCATGACAGATCAGATATCCTGAAGGGTGCTCGCCAGGCCTATCCGGTGAAATGTGCACAGAACAATGTCACACTACTATTTTTTCCCGACTTTAGTCCAGCTACAGCGATCAGGAGAAAGGCATTTGGTCCGGTTTTGAAGAAGATGACAGCGCTTGGCCTCCAGCCCTTCCTCATCTATCCGGCGGTGGTTAAACTACGGCACAAAGGTGAACAGAAAAGCTTCGATTCCCCTCAGAAAGCGGAGGATTTTATCAGCTCCCTGTCTCAGCAGAAGACATATGCCGCGGCTCTGCGGGGCGGCGACGGGGGAACAGCGGCCGCTGTCTCTCCGGTCCAACGGAAGGATCTTGATGGCCGGGATGGACATGGTCCTAGCTGCCCAGTAGGGGATGGTGGTAGGATGGACATGGACGCTTGCTAACTCTATTTTTTGCTTTTTCTTCTCTCCTCTCTACTACCGAGATATTGTCCCTATATATCCCGTACAACGATCTCGTTGCTGGTAAGACTGACACTCCTTTTTTTTCTCTCTCTCTCTCTCTCTCTCTCTCTCTCTCTCTCTTTTGGAGGGGACTAATTGAGAGTAGGTTTAATTAAAAATATTTTTTGGCTGTGTGGGCCTTTCGGAAGACATGTCTTGCGTTGGAGTGGATCGGTCACGAACCATCACTATTTTTGTTGCTCAGTCAGACCTATGTTCTCGGTAATGTGCGGTCTGAGTTGTTCCTTGTTTATGGTTGTTGGTTGTTCAGGTTTTTATGTTGTTTTTACTTTTTACAACAGACATTTATACTGTTATTTATTTTATCTTATTTCTAAAGGGATTTTTCATCTAGGAGGTTTGGTATCTAAAATGCACATCAGCGTTTACATGCTACTTACAGAATGGAAGTGCTTCTGTTTTTTTTCATTTATTGATTACAATTTTGGGATTATGAATATTCAATGCAAACTCTAAATATTTTATCACTGAATGTGAATGGTTTAAATTCTGCTGTTAAACGAACCCGTGTGTTAGAATATTTACACCGTAAATCTATTTCCTGTGCCCTAATTCAAGAGACGCATTTAAAACAATCTGACGTGGCACGTTTTCAGAATAAATATTATAAATTAGCGGCTTTTTCCTGCGCTCAAAATAAAACTAAGGGGGTGCTTATCCTTGTTAATCGAAAGTTAAATTTAACAATTGAACACCTTGGTAGTGATGAGAAGGGTAGATTTGTTTTTATCAGATGCAAAATATATAATAATAGGTTAGCTTTGGTCTCTATTTATGGTCCGAATGAGACAGACAGTGCGTTCCTTACACAGATTTCCAAAACATTACTTGAGCAGACTGACTGCCCATTAGTGGTGGGTGGTGATTTTAATGCTGTCATAAATCCTGCTTTAGATAAATCTCAATCTGATACAACAGCCAATCCATCTTCTAAATTACTGAATAAATTTATCACGGAGCTCAACTTAATCGATCTTTGGAGAATTCAGAATACTAAAGCTAAGGACTTCACTTTTTTTTCTAATAGACATAAGACTTTCTCTAGGATAGACTACATATTTCTCAGCCCATCTTTAATTTCGTAGAATTCCTCCATTTCTATATTACCAATTTTATTATCTGATCATTCTGCTGTGTTGTGCAGTGTTCCTCTCTCCGATGTTAAAACCAAGTCCCCTAGATGGCGCTTTAACATATCATTATTAAGTAATCAGACTTTCATTACTTCACTAAAAGAATATATTAAGGAATTTCTTGAAATCAATATGCCCTCTGATGTGGATCCTCAAATAATGTGGGAATCGACTAAGTGTGCCATACGAGGATTCTGTATATCTTTCTCTTCTACTCTTGCCAAAGCGAAAACTCACCAGTTTACACAATTAGAAAATAAAATCCAATCATTGCAAAACCTTCAAAAACAACATTTTACTGATCAACAGGCTACACAGTTGTCCTCTTTAAAAGAAGAATATGATTTACTTTCACACTCAAAGGCGGAATTTATCTTACATAGGACTAGGCAAAAATATTATTTTGAATCAGAGAGACCTAGTCATTTATTGGCCCTTAGGTTGAAAGAATGTGAGTCTAAGGCATATATTAGCGCAATAAAATCATCGGATGATCAGGTCACCACGAACCCTGCGGCAATTAATGACATATTTAAAGGTTTTTACATGAATCTGTATAAAGCCGAAACAGATTTTGATGAACCAATTTGTAAGCAGTATTTAGATAAATTGGAACTGCCTCGAATCTCACAGATGGATAAAGAATCTTTGGAGGCCCCATTAAGTTTGGAGGAGCTGCACGTCTCTCTAAAAAGCCTTCAAAAGGGCAAATCGCCGGGTCTAGATGGTCTCCCCCCTGAATTATATTTAGAAATTTGGGATTTGATAGGGACACTTATGCTTAATTCATTTAATTTTGCAATTGAACATGGGGTATTTCATAGAGATCAAAAAACATCACTGATTTCATTACTTCTTAAAAAAGGGAAAGACCCATTAGATTGTTCCAGCTACAGACCGATTTCGCTTATCCCATGTGATCTTAAAATCTATGCTAAAGTTTTTGCTTTTCGTATGGAGAAGGTAATTCATAGTTTGATCAAGGAGGACCAAACTGGTTTCATCAAGGGGCGTAATGCATCTGACAATATGCGTCGACTCCTTCATATTCTTGACTTTGCAGACTCCCACCCGACCCCTTGTGCGGTCTTTTCACTTGATGCAGAAAAGGCCTTTGACAGGCTAGAGTGGAATTATATGTGGGCAGTTCTGCAATGTTTCGGCTTCGGTGAACACTTCATGTCTATGATTAAGACATTATACCACTCACCTGCAGCATCAGTCATAACTGGTAATATTATTTCCCCCCCGTTCCCTTTGCAGCGGGGAACGAGGCAGGGATGTCCGCTTTCCCCCTTATTGTTTTGTCTATCTCTTGAACCCTTAGCACAAGCCATCAGGAAATCTGAAGTATCGATTAAGATTCATGATCATAATCATAGTATTTCATTATACGCTGATGATATTATTCTATATTTAGACCACTTTGATGTTTCAGTCTCTAGTATAATTAAGGAATTTGATAATTTTAGTAGCTTATCAGGATACAAAATAAATTGGAGCAAATCTGCTTTAATGCCAATTAACAATGTTAAAGTCAATTCTTCTATTCCCTCATTTATCCCTATTAAGGAATCTTTCATCTATTTGGGTATTACCATACATAAAAACATTCATAAGATTGCCAGGGACAATTTTAGTAATATTTTAGTTAAGGTCAAAAATGACATTCAAAGATGGAAGAATCTTAAAGTATCTCTTCAAGGAAGAATCTCCACTGTTAAGATGAATTTGTTACCTCGATTTAATTTTTTTTTCTCTATGCTACCACTTTCTCCCCCTCCAGGTTACTTTAAGGAGATCAACTCCATAATTTCTAAATTTATCTGGAATGATAAATGCCCCAGAATTAAGCTTACCACATTACAACATCCTAATAGCGCAGGAGGATTGGCTGTACCAAATTTTGAACTGTATTATTGGTCGTTCCAGCTTAAGGCTCTTCATAATTGGGTTGATCCTCAATCTACAGTTTCTTGGAGAGTGATTGAAGCTGACAAGGTTAAACCAAATAGACTCCAAGATATGTTATTTACTGGCACAGGAAAAAAAAGGGGATAATTATAAATTTGGTCCGATTGTGGCCAACTCTATTAAAATCTGGAAAACGGTGGAACGTCGGATAGGAGGAACCTTCAAATTTTGTAACAGTACACCTTTATGGCACAATTTTAATTTTGTATGCGGAAATCGTCCATTTGTCCAAACCTCTTGGTCCTCTTTGGGTGTAAACACATGCGGTGATATATATGATAACCAGGGCTTATGTTCATTTCAGACATTAAGAACCAAATTTTGTCTACCAGCATCCGCATATTTTGTCTTTCTTCAATTACGTTCTGCTCTCAAAGCGTATGGAGTTCCTTGGGCATCTCCCATCTCCTCTCATCCTATGCAAGATTGGATTGCACCATCTGTTGGTCGGCCGTCTGTTTCTTTAATATATAATAAGATTATTGATTGCATTACAAAACCTCTTTCTATTAAAACTATTTGGAATAGGGAATTATCTGACCTTAATTTGTCTGTCGACTGGGAGAGAGTGTGGTCTAATCTCAGTTTAACATCTAAAAATCTGGCTCATCGTCTTATTCACTTCAAAGTCATTCATAGAGCATACATAACTCCTTACAAAAGATTTAAAATGAAACTACAACTGAATCTCAACTGCCATATATGTAATACTACATCGTCAGGTACTTTTCTGCATATGTTTTGGGAATGTCCTGTCGTCATCAGTCTATGGACACATGTAAACCTGGTTCTGTCATCCTTACTGCATATTGATTGGTCTGTTAATCCAAGTTTGTGTCTTCTTAATGATGATTCTGGCCTCTGTATAACTTCAATGCAAAAGAGAATGTTGTTTGCTGGTTTTACAGCTGCAAAGAAGACAATAATACAAAACTGGTTTACACCGCACATGTGTGGAAAAACATATTGGATCCGTAGCCTCCTGCAAATAGTGACTTGTGAATGTACAACAGCACGAATCAATGGGGCCAAGCCTTCTACCATTGATGCTTGGCAGTGCTTTCTCTTTGATATACGTGACTGTATAAAGGAGTGACTTTTGTGTTTTTCTTGTCCTTTCCTCTCTCCCTCCCTTTGACTGGACTTTGAGATATTGAGTATGTGTCTGTTGTTGTTGTGTTTTTTTTTTTTTTTTTTAATTATTATTTTGTATTTTTATTTATTTATTTTTTTTGGATATTATGTATGAAAAATAAAAAATGTTGATAACAAAAAAAGAGTGATGTCTGAGCTCATTTTAGCTTTCAGCACATATACTTTCACCTCAGATGCACTACTGTAAATCTCACAGTTAATCTAGTCTTTGAAGCATATTTAACGAGAAATACCCTGTCTATAATATTTGCACCTCATTAAGCTTCGGTTAATAAGATATCAAACATCAAGGGAAATTTGAGATTAAGACTGCGACTAAAAATATTTTTCCAGGGATGGATGATGAACTGAGGAAAAATAAAAAAAGTTGCATTTTTATTTATTTTATTATTTAAAAACATTTTTTAAATATTCAACATTTGAAAAAAAAAATAATAATAATAATAAGCATAGATGCTGATATGCAACTTTTTATATTTGAAGTTCATTTTAATCTGACTATATATTATATTTAGTTAAGATAATGCCTTAAAATGGTGATATAACATGTTTAAATCATATTATAGACCTAAACATCAAGGAAAACTTGAGATGTTACATGTCTGCCTGTCTGAATCCCCGTTCTCCTTATTTGGTCAGTTTCCGTTTCTTGTTAATTATCTGTGATTGTCCCCACCTGAATTTGATTACCTTGTTTGCTCCTTTTGTTCTCCCTCCTATAAATGTCCTCAGTTCTCCCTGTATGTTTGTCCGTGATTTACGTTAAATAAATGGATAGTGAGTTGAAGCTCTTTGTCTTCTCATCATTCTTGTGCACTTGCCTTCGCCGATGCCACAACCACATATCCACATAACAGAATCACGCACCCACAAAGAGATGGAATTCGTGCAAGCGGTCGCCGCCTTAGCCTTCCTGGATCTCCCCTTCTTCAAGTTCGCAAGCCACTTTTGTGAGCTCGTCGAACGAACTACGCTGACGGATTCCACCATCATCAAGATGGGCCTCTTTCCACCGTCCCGTGGACCTCCCAGACACCACGGGATGCTGTTGGAGGGAGGCCATTTTTTGGTGTCTGGGAAGCGTCCGGGCCCGAGTCGGAACCAACTCGTCAGCGGCGATCCTCAAATTCCCGCCGCCGTCCGCGGTTACGGCAAACCCGCCGACAGAGAGTGCGGCCAACCCGCCAAGAAATACGGCTAACCCGCCGACAGAGAGTGCGGCTTTCCCGCCGAATGAGAGTGCGGCTGAAACGCCGACAAGTATGGCAAGCCCGCTGGTCCCATCCAGCTCACCTTCACCTTCGCTGGCCCCGTCCAGCCCACCTTCGCCTCCACTGGTTCCGCACAGTTCCGCGCCGCCCGAGCGCATTCAAGAGTCCGCGCTTCAAGAGCGCCACCCTGTGCCTGCGCCAAGAAGGTGCCTCCCTAGTTCCGCGCAATTCGAGCGCATTCAAGAGTCCGCGCTTCAAGAGCGCCACCCTGTGCCTGCGCCAAGAAGGTGCCTCCCTAGTTCCGCGCCGCCCGAGCGCATTCAAGAATCCGCGCTGCAAGAGCGCACCCCAGTGCCTGCGCCATGAAGGCGCCTCCCTGTCTCCGCGCTACAAGAGCGCCACCCAGAACCCGGGCTGCAAGAGCGCACCCCAGTGCCTGCAAAGTCCAAACAAAGATTAAAAGCCCTTAATTTCAGCATTAAAATTTTTTTTGGGGGGGGCTATTCCCGTGTGTATCCTGCTCTGACTTGGGCGCCCAAGTTCCTGGATCCTCCATGGGCGCCCAAGCTCCCTGACTCGCCTTGGCCTTCCAAGCTCCCTGACTCGCCTTGGCCTTCCAAGCCTCCTGACCCGCCTTGGCCCTCCAAACCTCCTGACCCACCTTGGCCCTCCAAACCTCCTGACCCGCCTTGGCCCTCGGAGTTCCCTGACCCGCCATGGCCGCCGGAGTTCCCTGACCCGCCATGGCCGCCGGAGTCCCCTGATCCGCCCAGGGGGAGATACTGTTACATGTCTGCCTGTCTGAATCCTCGTTTTCCTTATTTGGTCAGTTTCCGTTTCTTGTTAATTATCTGTGATTGTCCCCACCTGAGTTTGATTACCTTGTTTGCTCCTTTTGTTCTCCCTCCTATAAATGTCCTCAGTTCTCCCTGTATGTTTGTCTGTGATTTACGTTAAATAAATGGATAGTGAGTTGAAGCTCTTTGTCTTCTCATCATTCTTGTGCACTTGCCTTCGCCGATGCCACAACCACACATCCGCATAACATGAGAATAAGATTTTTAGTTTTTTCTAGAGATGGATGATGAACTGTATTTGAATTTATTTTATTTAAAAAAACATTTATTAAAATGTTTGACATTTTAAAGAAATGTTAGGTTGAAGAAGCAGTATGGATGCTGATTTGTACCTTTTTAAATATGTAGTTACTTTCAATCCATGTATATATATTTTTTTATTTAGATAAAGTAATGGTGTATAAATGTTATGTTTAATATTCATAACATGAAACATAAACGAAACAGAGTGGGTTTTACAAGCCTGTTTTGAATGCACTGATTGGAGTGTTTTTGAAGCTGCTGCCACCGATCTGGGTGAGCTCACAGATACTGTAACATCCTATATTAGTTTCTGTGAGGATATATGCATTCCTACCAGGACTTATTTAACATTCAACAATGTTGAGCCATGGTTTACAGCAAAACTCAGACACCTTCGTGAGGCCAATGAGGACGCCTACAGAAATGGGGACACAGTCTTGTACAATCAGGCCAGGAACACACTGAATGAGGAGATTAGAGCTGCCTACGCTAAAAAGCTGGAAGATCAGTTCACTTCCAATGACTCAGCTTCAGTGTGGAAAGGTCTGAAAGCCATCACCAAGTACAGGACACCATCCCCCAGCACTGAGGTAAATCAACAACTTGCTGATGACCTGAATGAGTTTTATTGTAGATTTGAAACCCTCCCCACCTGTCCTGACCATCTCTCTACACAACCGTTAACACCTCCAGCAACCCCCTTCTCCCCCACTCCTGTACTTCAGATTAGTGAAGAAGATGTGTGCCAGGTCTTCAGGAAGAACAAGAGAAGCAAGGCACCAGGCCCATACGGTGTGACACCAGCCTGTCTGAAAACCTGTGCTGACCAGCTGGCCCCCATCTTTTCACAGATCTTCAATAGATCTCTGGAGCTGTGTGAAGTCCCTGCCTGCTTCAAACTCTCCACCATCATCCGTGTTCCAAAGAAACCCAAGATAACAGGACTACAGACCTGTGGCACTAACATCTGTCGTCATGAAGTAATTCGAAAAACTGGTTCTGGCTTATCTGAAGGACATCACTGGACCCTTACTGGACCCCCTGCAGTTTATTTACCGAGCAACAGATCTGTGGATGATGCAGTCAACATGGGACTGCATTATGTCCTGCAATACCTGGACAAATCAGGGACTTATGTGAGGTTCCTGTTTGTGGACTTTAGTTTGGCCTTCAACACCATCATCCCATCACTCCTCCAGACCAAACTAACCCAGCACTCTGTCCCCACCTCCGTTTGTCAGTGGATTACCAGCTTTCTGACAGATAGGCAGCAGCTAGTGAGACTGGGGAAATCCACGTCAAACAGCCGCTGCACCAACACTGGAGCTCTTCTCCCTGTACACCAACGACTGCACATCTAAAGACCCCTCTGTCAAGCTCCTGAAGTTTGCAGACGACATTACAGTCATCTGTCTCATCCAGGATGGTGACGAGTCTGCCTACAGATAGGAGGTTAAAGAGCTGGCTGTTTGGTGCAGTCTTAACAACCTGGAGCTTAACACGCTCAAAACTGTGGAGATGATAGTGGACTTCAGGAGAAACCCCTCTGCACTCCCCCCACTCACCATCATAGACAGCACTGTGGCTGCAGTGGAGACATTCAAGTTCCTGGGATCCATCATCTCTCAGGACCTGAAGTGGGACACTCACATCGACTCCATTGTAAAAAAGGCCCAACAAAGGTTGTACTTCCTTCGCCAGCTGAGGAAGTTTAACCTGCCACAGGAGCTGCTGAAACAGTTCTACTCAGCCGTCATCGAGTCTGTTCTGTGCACTTCAATAACTGTCTGGTTTGGTTCAGCTACAAAATCTGACCTCAGAAGACTACAGAGAAGGGTTTGGACTGCTGAGCAGATTATCGGTGCCCCCCTGCCCACCCTCCAAGAACTGTATACATCCAGAGTGAGGAAAAGGGCTTAGAAAGGGCTCTGGATCCCTCACATCCAAGTCATCCCCTTTTTGAACTTTTGCCATCTGGCCGGCGCTACAGAGCCCCAAATACCAGGACAGCCAGGCACAAAAACAGTTTCTTCCCCCAGGCAATCTACCTTATTAACAGTTAAATGTTCCCCACATTATGCAATAAAAATGTGCAAGAACCTTATATTTATTTGTTAACACCTCCATCCTAACACATCCCAACATCTCCTTCTGTTCTATTCCATTCTACCATCTATAGCACAACTGTACATACAATTTATTTACTTTTCATTTTTTGTCTATTTATATTTACATATGTGTATTTTTTTATTCTCATCTTATTTGTATTGTCTGTGTGTTTTTGTCTCTGTAAACTGGAAGCTTATGTCACTAAAACAAATTCCTTGTATGCGCAAGCATACTTGGCAATAAAGCTCTTTCTGATTCTGATTCTGATGTCTCAATCATATCTTAAGTCTGGACTGTTGTAGGAAACGCATTTCAAGTCAAGTCAAGTCAAGTTGAGCTTTATTGTCATTCCGCTACATGCGGGGGCATACAGTGGAACGAAATGTCGTGCCTCACATGACCACAGTGCTACATAAATACAGGCATACAACAATGGAGTAAGACAATATAAACCTATTCACAACTATCAGTAGTACTAACATACACTGTACGTCAGAAATGATTTATGACCCTGATTTATGACCTGATTTATGATCCCCTGTCAGCGTTGATGGACAGGTTGTCCTATGTCAAATGTACACCAGGGTAGATTTATGACCTGATTTATGGGTATATGACCCCCCCTCACCCCTCTGTCCCCCTGACTGTCACATCACCGGGGTCCTGTCATCCCTGACTGACATGACAGTAGGGGTTTGTAAATCAAAAGATCTAAACAGATGTCATTTGTTGGATTTATGAGTGGATTTATGGTGTTTTTTCTCACTCACCATGTGCCGTGGGGGTTTTTATGGCGTTCCTTCCTGGTCTGTAGCTAACGGTCAGTCTCGGAGGTGTCGGGCCTCTTCTTGATTGTGGAAAATTGGCTGAGCAAAGGATGCGTATTGCCACCTTATGTTTGTTTGATCTGTATGTTATATGTTAACGCCAAGCCAGGGGGGGTTCATCCTGACTGTGGGGGAAAATAGCCGAGCAAAGGGTGATGTAGTGGCTCCTTAAGAGGATCAAAGTTTGTTTGATTTGATTTGTATGGCATATGTTATTGCCTAGTCACCAATTTGTTCCTACCGGCTTGTCTACATCGGCTTCTGAATAAGGAAGGTTGTCAGGACGTCTACCTTTCCAGGTTGGGGGTAAAAAGGTGTCATGTTTGAGGGTTGTTCTTTGTTTTTGGGGGGATGGAAGGCATCCAAACACGTGTCTAATGTCAAACCCCTAAACGGTTCAGTTCTGCTTGATCTATAGGCTAAATGTTGATAGCTAAGACATCGCTGTTTTGATTGTATGAAAACTGAAACATAGAATTAAAGAATTAACCAATTGATGAAAATGTCTATATGCGTCTGAAAAAGGTGCTATGTCCGGGCAAGTTTTTCTTTATCATCTCAACGTGTGTATGCTAACACTTCTGTAGGATCAGAACAACCTAATCTGTAGGTTGAATAGATAAACTTGTGAGAAGCAGTCTTTTTCAAAATTATTCAAACCACCAAACTATCCGTTTACTTCTGACAGTGAAGGTGATTGTGGGGTCTAACTGACAGCGGACGACAGTATCCTCTTTGTGCTTGTGTTAATGGCTTTACAGCATTCACTCATATAGATGTGTACAGAATCATGCTTTAGTTCAGTTCAATTCATTTTATTTTATTTATAAAGCACAATAAAACAACAATGGTTGACCATTGTGCTAAACGACATTGTTTAAATGAAAAGTACATAACATGATATGACAAGACAAACAAATAAACATTTTTAAATAAGCCCTGCTTTAGACAAATAATCAACACTTTGACTGATTATTTGGGCTCTCTCTCTCTCACACACACACACACACACACACACACACACACAAGTATGAGCAAAAATGTTGTTTTTACTTTTTGTTATTTAATAAATGTTTTCATTTTAATCTAGCCCGTAGATAGAATGTGTACTGTAAAAGAACAAATATACATTTCACTTAAAACTTCTCAGTAAAAAAATTACACCTACGTTTTAAACATGTTTAAAAAGTTTTAAACACATTGTGTGTCACTAAAGCAAGTCATGCTGTCTATTGTCTTTAAATTAAACTTTAGTTTTATTCTTGAATTTCTTTAAAACAGCCTGATGATAATGCACCCAAGTGCTTTTTCTCACACGAGTAGAAAACTCTTTGGATGTGTTTGTGACAAACACAATTTTTTTTTTTTTTTGTAAATGTATGACTGAACCTTTCTCATTTGACAGACCTACGTTTTCAAATTATTTATTATTTCAAGTTATGTTTAACAGCCACAGGGAATACATGTTGTTTTCTAATGTTCATGAAAACTTTATTGGTGTAAATTTCTCACCTAGAATACAAAACTTGGTTTACTAAACACTAAATGGTTTACTAAAAGATTAAAGGACCAGCATCTGTGATTTTCAAAATGAAAGGGGGTATAAAATATAAGCATGTTTCAGCTATTATCATCATTTCCTTTTGACCCTAATAAACTGGTAATGAATTTACTATGACAACTGATACAATGTAGGCTACAGTTCTCGTACTGTGTGTGTAAATAGCTGTGCTAAAACATTTATGAGTATTTTGCACACCAAACAGATTTTGTCAGGGATGCGTCTCATCTAAGAATCACAGTGTTTTGTAAATAACATTTTTTTATTTATTTATTTTTTTTTTTACATTACTAGATTTAGTCATATTATCAAGATTTCAGATGGCCGTTCACAATTTTTTGTTGGACTGCGTATGTTTTTAGGCGAAGACACCTCTTTGTAAGCTGTCATCATAACAGGAATAAATGAAAATTAAGAAATTAAGTAACAGTCTTTTCTTTTTGAGAAATTTCTTTTAGTGCAACTTTGTGTCTGTCCATGATGTGCGAACACACGAAACATCAACACGAAAATTAAGTCTTGCTGTTTTACCCTTACAACTATTACAACTGAAAAAAATCAAACTATTGCACTGAAAGCTGCAAATTCATTTAAGTTTGAGCATGTTAAAATTTCCACACTCTTATATTGATAAATTTAATACATAACCTTTCATACGTTCAAGAGACCAAATCTCTAAGAAAGAGTGTATAGCAAGACAAGAAAATGTTTATAATGCATATAGAATTCGGAAAATCTGTTTCATAAACAATTGTGAAAGGATGACTGGATTTAGTCATCTTGCTCAGATAGCAGATGACAATTCACATTTCGTTTGTTTGGCTGCATTTTTTTTAAGACTCCTCTGCAAGCTCATGCTAATCCTTGCATGGGACAGAGAGCATGACGAGCACAAACTTATTCATTTAAGAAAATGATTGAAAATTTGACCAAACTTTTTATTATTTGGACAAACCTCCATTTCAAATTATTTCCCTCGAGGTGTTTGTCCACAGAATCTTTTTCAACACAACGACATTAAACATTAAAGAATGTTATCAGTCGCTTTCGCCATCTTCTTTGACTCAAATAAAGCAACATCTCAGGTGTACGTAAACACCTACAATGTGTGCGTGTGCTAAACATCTTTGTTTCTCCACTTCTGTCATATTAATTTGATGTAATGCAAACATATTTTGAGAACTATGATGTTCCACGCTTTTGTAAAGGTCATAGAAAGAATTCAAACATAATCTTTACATTGGAATTATCTTTGCCTAAAGCAAATTGACAAAAAATCATTGAATTATAAAATGCAAAAATGTATACATCATTTAAGAAAAAATTGCTATAATGCATACAGAATACAGAAATCCTCCTCTTGATCTATTGTGACTGACATTTTACTAAGTCAGACGATCAGGATTATGGACGACGCGGCTCACATATTGTTTGTTGGACTGTATATGTCACTACTACGACTGTACTGTAGGTGAGGCCTTTTCTCTGAGAGCCATCAGCGTTCAGTGTTTACAGAAATAAATTAAAATTAAGAAAATTTCTTGAGAGTGTTTGACTAATTTGGTATTTCTTTTTAGGACGATTATGCATCTATTTGATGTGATACCCCATTAAGTGTCGACACGAAAATTAAGGCGTGTTGTTTTACACTTACGACTGAATTTACATATCTTACCATTGTGCTCAAAGCTACACATTCAGTAAAGTTTGAGGTCGTACACAATCTTGAAAAGGCTACAGACACAAAATATCAAGGCATTTTTTAGTGTTCTCTATGTAACTCAAGAGTCCAAGTCGCTAAGTAAATATCATATGAATACAGAAAACCCCACTCATGATCATCTGGGTATATTTTTGTAAATGTTGTTTTAAATTACTTTTTTCTTACGCCACTACATCTAGAGCTCTTGTTCAGATGTGCGCATTTTATTTGTTGTACTCGTTTCAACATTTCCGCTTGAGATTAAAGCGTAGGTAATGTGACCGCAATTAAGAACCATGACATTATACTACATTCCCTTTGAAAAGGTTATAGACATAGTCGTTTATACAGGAAATATGTTTGCACAACAGAAATATGTATCAGTATAACAAATACCTAATACTGAAATCCTCTCTTCTAAATTTGTTAAAGTTTTAATGTTGATTTTGATGGCCTACCCCGCTAGCTGATACCACTCTATACTTTTTTCATTGTTTTTAGATGAAGACTATTCTCAGAATCTGGTCAATCATGTCGCGAGTGTTTGCAGGAAAATACGAACAAATACATTATAAGAAAATAAAAGGATAGTCCTTCTACAAGAGATTGTTTAAACCGAGGTTGTGATGTACTGTAGAGCTTTTTCTGGTCCGTCTACAAAGCGGCCACGAGACACACAGATCTTACAGTTTCTCTGTTACATGTACATCAATTTCATTTACAACACAAAGTTGCAGATTACAAGTTGAAGATAGTGCGGAAACACTATTTTCTTTGTACGAGTCTCTAAACATGACTTTAATAAATAAATCACAGATGTCATGTAGTTAATTCATTGAAAGGTGCATGTTTTTGACCATTTTAGACGGTCTGCACCAGCACACAGACACACGTTTTAGGTATTTATCTCTGACCGAAAGGTTTGATCCTGGGGAAAAACGCACAACAGCAGCTGTGTGTTGTCATGATTGTCTTTATAACTGATCCACTTTTATTAAAACAATGCGGCATGAAGTTACTGTATTCAACATCACAGTCCCTTGAAATATTGTAGTATATATATATATATATATTTTTTTTTTTTTTTTCTTTTTTTTTTTCTTCTAAATATCATGTATTTAGCTTAAATATTAGTTGTTAAGTGTTTACAAAGTTGTCATGCCTGTTGTTGAGTTTTATAACATATATTTCACCAAACCTAAAGGACTGAAAAACAGGTTTAGCTTAAGTCCACATTTCAGCTGTTAGCCTGAAAATGCAAGTGAACTGAGATTTCATACTGAGATAATCTACAGAACGTAAAACAAGGGATTCTAGTTTATGTTGAATATCGTTCGTTACACTTTCACAGGTTTAACACCTCATTACTTGAAGACACGTACTGTATGAATCACAAAGTTTTTCACTGTAGTAGGCCGACTCTGAAACCAGACCAAAAAAAAAATTTGCTTGAGACTTAGCTGTATGAAAATTGTTGTTTTTTTCTTTCTATGATTTGTTCGTGTCCATCATATTCGATAAGATACAAGATAATTGCTTTATAATTATTTCCATCTACATTCGTGCATTCTATTCAGCTACTCCTTTTCTTTTTATTCAACTGTTTGAAATTAAAAAAAAAGACTTGTAAAGGATAAGGAGTGATTCAAGCTTTTATTTTTAACAATATATTGATGAATATACAATCATACATTGAAGTAGTGAAGAAAATGTATGATTTACACACAGTGTTACACACAGTGGTCTAGCCAGCAAAGAAAATCTCTGATGGCCAATATGTTTTTGTTTAATATGAAATTGGCCAGCGAATCAACAATTTCAGTCATCATGGATTCAAATTTTTTTGCAGCCAGCGACTTGCATAAATCTGTTACACACGTACACAGACAGAGAACCTCGTGAATCCCCATTTGATCCCTATGTTCAGTCATCATATCCAGAATTTCTTTCATGATGAAAGAGGCTGGATGTTTGCTGTGAATAAACATGCCAGTCAAATCAGGCCATGGGTTATTTTTCAGGCTTCTTACAAAGTCCATTTCGTTCTTGAGATTTTTTACACGCTTGGTATCCCCCGTACAATGATTCGGATCGCAAGCATCTTCGATGACCGTTTGCATCAGTTTTATCATCTGTCCTCGGTAATGCGGTTTGAACGTAGTGTCTATGAAACCAATCACGTGACACGTTTTCCCCGCGGGGCAGCCGCACCTCAGCTGATCATCCGCAGCGGCGCCAGAACTCCGGTCGTGCTCCATCAGCTGATTCTGTTGGTCCATATACTGTAGATAATGTTTTGATCAACAAGATGTTGCAGTAGCTCCGTTGACCGTGCTGTCAAGATCTAGGAAAGTCTGCGATAACTGCAGAGTTTGTGAGGACAGCCGCACTCTTTGCACACAGGGGATGTAGCGTAGCTGTAGTCACAAGGAAGTAGTCGCGGATCTTCTGTACATTCGAGCGAAATAAATTGTTGGGGGAAGGTCTTGTTTCTATGTTTCGGATGTTGGTTGGTTGGTTGTTGAGATGGGAGTATCGCCCTCAAGGGGACTGGTTAGGGATTTGCTTTGACCGGCGAAGCCTTGCAATATTTTGATTGATGAAAGATATTTTGATTAAAGATTATGAGATAACTCGGTCATTTATTAGGATTTTTGTAAAGATGCTGGCAATTTGTTTCAAGTAACGGTATTGTATTGTGGCTTGGGAAAACTTAATCCAATAGCCAATTATTAAACAATTAAACATACAGCAAAGAACACATGTATGGGTGAGTAAATGCTGAAAAAGAAACATTACAATATCATAGTTCAGTTTTAGGTTATTCCGAATACACAATTATACTGAATACACAGACTGATTATTCGGTTTAAAATAAATTTAACTTGACTGAAACAGCTTGTCTATTTTTGAAAAAATGGTGTTTAACACAGGTACGTCGCTTTGCTCGAAATACAGATTCTTTTTGCAGCATTCGAAAGGGTTGACCTCAGGAAGAGGCCAGTCTCGATCATACTCATCAGAGTCAGACTCATCGCTGCTTTGAGACAAAAAGTTTGTTTCAGAGTCTTCCCGACGTTTATTTACCAGCATAAGATAATTTTGGTCATGAAGTGTTTTGTTCCAACAGGATGATATGGATATGTAGTCCGGTGGCTTGCTCACATTATACCTCATGCCAGGCATTGAACCATCCCACTGGTAATTGTACCAAATTTTTTCATCCATATTAAAGTTTCTCCAAATTTGATTGTAGAAGTATGTCCAGTCTATGACGGTCAAAAGCAGGTAGGAGCATTCGGGTGTATATTCATCGTAAGATTCCAAAACGTAGAGTTTCACAATCTGCAACTCTTTGTCAAACACAAATCTCCCCACACGATCACAAGACACAGTGAAATCGTGTTTCACAATATCTTCATCTTCAACAAGAACCTTTCTTAGGCTCTTCCCTTGATTTTTCCTCGGAGCTAAAGTCAGCTCCTCTCTCATTTCAACAGAACTTCTTGGCGGTGTTACGCATATCATTCTTCTAGATGTTTCAGAACTGTTTGGAACAGCGGCCATTGTAACAGGAGACTGCAATGTCTTCTCCGGTTAACTATGCGGCCGCTAAACCTTATTTAAATACCAAATTCTGAATGTAGGTAGGGCCTGTAGGTGTGAAACAACTAAGGATGTAGCGCCTTCAGTAGTAATAAACATCGGATGCTTTGATACATTCAGTGAGATTATTAGCTCTTTAACCATCCTATGTTTTTCTTGCGAACAAGGCGTTAAAAGTATCTTGCTGTTAAATCCACAGTGTTTTTTTTTAACGCCTTCAGTTCATGACAATTTCTAATAGAATTATTTTAATTTAATAATGTACAAATCAACCAAGAACTGTATAATTGTATTATTATTCTCAATCTTAAATGATTCCGAGTGTTACATGGATAATTCAGGATAAAATATTTTCAAAGATCCTTGTGCCGCATTCTATATTCACACACATTACCCAAACATTTTGTTAAATATTTTATTAAATCAAGGAAATCCACATAAATACGAATATGATGAACACGAACATAGGGATCAAATGGGGATTCACGAGGTTCTCTGTCTGTGTACGTGTGTAACAGATTTATGCAAGTCGCTGGCTGCAAAAAAATTTGAATCCATGATGACTGAAATTGTTGATTCGCTGGCCAATTTCATATTAAACAAAAACATATTGGCCATCAGAGATTTTCTTTGCTGGCTAGACCACTGTGTGTAACACTGTGTGTAAATCATACATTTTCTTCACTACTTCAATGTATGATTGTATATTCATCAATATATTGTTAAAAATAAAAGCTTGAATCACTCCTTATCCTTTACAAGTCTTTTTTTTAATTTCAAACAGTTGAATAAAAAGAAAAGGAGTAGCTGAATAGAATGCACGAATGTAGATGGAAATAATTATAAAGCAATTATCTTGTATCTTATCGAATATGATGGACACGAACAAATCATAGAAAGAAAAAAACAACAATTTTCATACAGCTAAGTCTCAAGCAAATTTTTTTTTTTGGTCTGGTTTCAGAGTCGGCCTACTACAGTGAAAAACTTTGTGATTCATACAGTACGTGTCTTCAAGTAATGAGGTGTTAAACCTGTGAAAGTGTAACGAACGATATTCAACATAAACTAGAATCCCTTGTTTTACGTTCTGTAGATTATCTCAGTATGAAATCTCAGTTCACTTGCATTTTCAGGCTAACAGCTGAAATGTGGACTTAAGCTAAACCTGTTTTTCAGTCCTTTAGGTTTGGTGAAATATATGTTATAAAACTCAACAACAGGCATGACAACTTTGTAAACACTTAACAACTAATATTTAAGCTAAATACATGATATTTAGAAGAAAAAAAAAAAGAAAAAAAAAAAATATATATATATATATATATATATATATATATACTACAATATTTCAAGGGACTGTGATGTTGAATACAGTAACTTCATGCCGCATTGTTTTAATAAAAGTGGATCAGTTATAAAGACAATCATGACAACACACAGCTGCTGTTGTGCGTTTTTCCCCAGGATCAAACCTTTCGGTCAGAGATAAATACCTAAAACGTGTGTCTGTGTGCTGGTGCAGACCGTCTAAAATGGTCAAAAACATGCACCTTTCAATGAATTAACTACATGACATCTGTGATTTATTTATTAAAGTCATGTTTAGAGACTCGTACAAAGAAAATAGTGTTTCCGCACTATCTTCAACTTGTAATCTGCAACTTTGTGTTGTAAATGAAATTGATGTACATGTAACAGAGAAACTGTAAGATCTGTGTGTCTCGTGGCCGCTTTGTAGACGGACCAGAAAAAGCTCTACAGTACATCACAACCTCGGTTTAAACAATCTCTTGTAGAAGGACTATCCTTTTATTTTCTTATAATGTATTTGTTCGTATTTTCCTGCAAACACTCGCGACATGATTGACCAGATTCTGAGAATAGTCTTCATCTAAAAACAATGAAAAAAGTATAGAGTGGTATCAGCTAGCGGGGTAGGCCATCAAAATCAACATTAAAACTTTAACAAATTTAGAAGAGAGGATTTCAGTATTAGGTATTTGTTATACTGATACATATTTCTGTTGTGCAAACATATTTCCTGTATAAACGACTACGTCTATAACCTTTTCAAAGGGAATGTAGTATAATGTCATGGTTCTTAATTGCGGTCACATTACCTACGCTTTAATCTCAAGCGGAAATGTTGAAACGAGTACAACAAATAAAATGCGCACATCTGAACAAGAGCTCTAGATGTAGTGGCGTAAGAAAAAAGTAATCTAAAACAACATTTACAAAAATATACCCAGATGATCATGAGTGGGGTTTTCTGTATTCATATGATATTTACTTAGCGACTTGGACTCTTGAGTTACATAGAGAACACTAAAAAATGCCTTGATATTTTGTGTCTGTAGCCTTTTCAAGATTGTGTACGACCTCAAACTTTACTGAATGTGTAGCTTTGAGCACAATGGTAAGATATGTAAATTCAGTCGTAAGTGTAAAACAACACGCCTTAATTTTCGTGTCGACACTTAATGGGGTATCACATCAAATAGATGCATAATCGTCCTAAAAAGAAATACCAAATTAGTCAAACACTCTCAAGAAATTTTCTTAATTTTAATTTATTTCTGTAAACACTGAACGCTGATGGCTCTCAGAGAAAAGGCCTCACCTACAGTACAGTCGTAGTAGTGACATATACAGTCCAACAAACAATATGTGAGCCGCGTCGTCCATAATCCTGATCGTCTGACTTAGTAAAATGTCAGTCACAATAGATCAAGAGGAGGATTTCTGTATTCTGTATGCATTATAGCAATTTTTTCTTAAATGATGTATACATTTTTGCATTTTATAATTCAATGATTTTTTGTCAATTTGCTTTAGGCAAAGATAATTCCAATGTAAAGATTATGTTTGAATTCTTTCTATGACCTTTACAAAAGCGTGGAACATCATAGTTCTCAAAATATGTTTGCATTACATCAAATTAATATGACAGAAGTGGAGAAACAAAGATGTTTAGCACATGCACACATTGTAGGTGTTTACGTACACCTGAGATGTTGCTTTATTTGAGTCAAAGAAGATGGTGAAAGCGACTGATAACATTCTTTAATGTTTAATGTCGTTGTGTTGAAAAAGATTCTGTGGACAAACACCTCGAGGGAAATAATTTGAAATGGAGGTTTGTCCAAATAATAAAAAGTTTGGTCAAATTTTCAATCATTTTCTTAAATGAATAAGTTTGTGCTCGTCATGCTCTCTGTCCCATGCAAGGATTAGCATGAGCTTGCAGAGGAGTCTTAAAAAAAATGCAGCCAAACAAACGAAATGTGAATTGTCATCTGCTATCTGAGCAAGATGACTAAATCCAGTCATCCTTTCACAATTGTTTATGAAACAGATTTTCCGAATTCTATATGCATTATAAACATTTTCTTGTCTTGCTATACACTCTTTCTTAGAGATTTGGTCTCTTGAACGTATGAAAGGTTATGTATTAAATTTATCAATATAAGAGTGTGGAAATTTTAACATGCTCAAACTTAAATGAATTTGCAGCTTTCAGTGCAATAGTTTGATTTTTTTCAGTTGTAATAGTTGTAAGGGTAAAACAGCAAGACTTAATTTTCGTGTTGATGTTTCGTGTGTTCGCACATCATGGACAGACACAAAGTTGCACTAAAAGAAATTTCTCAAAAAGAAAAGACTGTTACTTAATTTCTTAATTTTCATTTATTCCTGTTATGATGACAGCTTACAAAGAGGTGTCTTCGCCTAAAAACATACGCAGTCCAACAAAAAATTGTGAACGGCCATCTGAAATCTTGATAATATGACTAAATCTAGTAATGTAAAAAAAATAAATAAAAAATAAAAAAATGTTATTTACAAAACACTGTGATTCTTAGATGAGACGCATCCCTGACAAAATCTGTTTGGTGTGCAAAATACTCATAAATGTTTTAGCACAGCTATTTACACACACAGTACGAGAACTGTAGCCTACATTGTATCAGTTGTCATAGTAAATTCATTACCAGTTTATTAGGGTCAAAAGGAAATGATGATAATAGCTGAAACATGCTTATATTTTATACCCCCTTTCATTTTGAAAATCACAGATGCTGGTCCTTTAATCTTTTAGTAAACCATTTAGTGTTTAGTAAACCAAGTTTTGTATTCTAGGTGAGAAATTTACACCAATAAAGTTTTCATGAACATTAGAAAACAACATGTATTCCCTGTGGCTGTTAAACATAACTTGAAATAATAAATAATTTGAAAACGTAGGTCTGTCAAATGAGAAAGGTTCAGTCATACATTTACAAAAAAAAAAAATTGTGTTTGTCACAAACACATCCAAAGAGTTTTCTACTCGTGTGAGAAAAAGCACTTGGGTGCATTATCATCAGGCTGTTTTAAAGAAATTCAAGAATAAAACTAAAGTTTAATTTAAAGACAATAGACAGCATGACTTGCTTTAGTGACACACAATGTGTTTAAAACTTTTTAAACATGTTTAAAACGTAGGTGTAATTTTTTTACTGAGAAGTTTTAAGTGAAATGTATATTTGTTCTTTTACAGTACACATTCTATCTACGGGCTAGATTAAAATGAAAACATTTATTAAATAACAAAAAGTAAAAACAACATTTTTGCTCATACTTGTGTGTGTGTGTGTGTGTGTGTGTGTGTGTGTGAGAGAGAGAGAGAGAGCCCAAATAATCAGTCAAAGTGTTGATTATTTGTCTAAAGCAGGGCTTATTTAAAAATGTTTATTTGTTTGTCTTGTCATATCATGTTATGTACTTTTCATTTAAACAATGTCGTTTAGCACAATGGTCAACCATTGTTGTTTTATTGTGCTTTATAAATAAAATAAAATGAATTGAACTGAACTAAAGCATGATTCTGTACACATCTATATGAGTGAATGCTGTAAAGCCATTAACACAAGCACAAAGAGGATACTGTCGTCCGCTGTCAGTTAGACCCCACAATCACCTTCACTGTCAGAAGTAAACGGATAGTTTGGTGGTTTGAATAATTTTGAAAAAGACTGCTTCTCACAAGTTTATCTATTCAACCTACAGATTAGGTTGTTCTGATCCTACAGAAGTGTTAGCATACACACGTTGAGATGATAAAGAAAAACTTGCCCGGACATAGTACCTTTTTCAGACGCATATAGACATTTTCATCAATTGGTTAATTCTTTAATTCTATGTTTCAGTTTTCATACAATCAAAACAGCGATGTCTTAGCTATCAACATTTAGCCTATAGATCAAGCAGAACTGAACCGTTTAGGGGTTTGACATTAGACACGTGTTTGGATGCCTTCCATCCCCCCAAAAACAAAGAACAACCCTCAACCCTAACCCTAACCCTAACCCTAACCCTAACCCATATACCCATAAATCAGGTCATAAATCTACCCTGGTGTACATTTGACATAGGACAACCTGTCCATCAACGCTGACAGGGGGGTCATAAATCAGGTCATAAATCAGGGTCATAAATCATTTCTGACGTACAGTGTATGTTAATACTACTACTATCCTACTGATAGATTTTGACTATAAATATACTATCTATAAAAAGTGCCTATACAAACTAAAAAATACAAACTATACAAACTATACGAATGCTTCAGATAAATCCTGTACATGTGCAAGGAGAAACATTGGGTTCAAGCAGCTGGCTGGGGAACATGTACTACGGGGGTAGTCGTGGCCTAATGGTTAGGGAGTTGGGCTTGTAACCTGAAGGTTGCTGGTTCGATTCCCGCACCTGCAGGAATTGAAGGTGGGGATTGTGAATGAACAGCACTCTCTCCACCTTCGATACCATGACTAAGGTGCCCTTGAGCAAGGCCAAAACCCACCAAACCCCTAATTGCTCCCCGGGCGCTGGAGTAAGGCTGTGCGCTGTTGAGCAGTCTGGCAGAGCGGGCTCTGATGCTCCGGTACCGTCTTCCTGATGGTAGGAGCTGGAAGAGACTGTGGGAGGGATGTGTTGGGTCCTTCACGATGCTATTGGCTTTGCTGGAGCATCATGTGAGGAAAATGTCCAGGATGGAGGGGAGAGGGGCACCGATGATCCTTGCAGCTGTGTTCACTGTCCTCTGGAGGGTCTTGCGGTCTGCTGCAGTACAGTTCCCGTACCAGACAGTGATGCAGCTGGTCAGCACACTCTCAATGGTGCCCCTGTAGAAAGTGGTGAGGATGAGTGGAGGGAGACTTGCTCTTTTCAGCCGGCGGAGAAAGTGTAGGCGCTGTTGTGCCTTCTTGGAGAGTGACATGGTGTTGGTGGACCAGGTGAGATCCTCTGTGACGTGCACCCCCAGGAATTTAGTGCTGCTGACTCTCTCTGATTGTTGTGGATTTGAGACATGTGGGGACGACTGCCTGGCTCAGCGAGGTGTTGAAAATATCTGTTAGGACATCTGTCAGCTGTGCAGCACAGTCTTTCGGTACACGGCCAGGTATGTTGTCAGGACCCGCAGCCATGCGTGGGTTGATCCTAGATAGGGACTTCCTTACGTCGGCTGGAGACAGACAGAGCGCCTGGTCATTGGGAGGTGTGGGCAGTTTTTGTGCAGGTGTGTCATTCTGCATTTCAAACCGTGAGTAAAAGTGGTTGAGTGCATCTGGGAGGGATGTGTCGTCATCACAGGCCTGTGGCGGGGGCTTGTAGTCTGTGATGGTCTGAATAGCTTGCCACAGGCTCCGTGTGTCACTGCTGTCTGTGAAGTGATTGTTGATTTTTTGAGCATAAGACCGTTTTGCATTTTTGATGCTGCGGGACAGATTGGCTCTTGCTGTTTTGAGGGCTGCTTTATCTCCTGATCTGAATGCTTCATCTCTGGACTTTAGCAGCCCACGAACCTCTGCTGTCATCCATGGCTTCTGGTTGGCACGTGTGGTGATGGTCTTGGTGACTGTCACATCATCTATGCACTTTTTGATGTAAGCAGTCACAGTTTCAGTGTACTCCTGCAGGTCTGTGTGGTTGTTGTAGGTGGCCGCCTCTTTAAACATGTTCCAGTCTGTGTCCTGGAAGCAGTCTTGCAGTGCTGAGGTGGCATTGTCTGGCCATACCTTGATCTGTTTGTGAACCGGTTTGGCCAGTTTCAGAAGTGGTCTATATGCTGGGATTAGCATAACAGAGATGTGGTCCGAGTACCCGAGGTGGGGGCGGGGTTCGGCTTTGTATGCGCTCTTAACTGTTGTGTAAACAAAGTCCAGTGTGTTATTTCCCCTTGTTGCAAAGTTCACATGTTGGTAGAACTTTGGCAAAACTGTCTTTAAGTTTGCGTGGTTGAAGTCACCGGCTATGATGAAAAAGCCGTCGGGGTTATTTGTTTGTTGTTCGTTGATGGCGCTGTACAGCTCGCGAAGTGCGTCCTTTGCGTTTGCGCACGGAATGTATACCGCGACAATAACAATGGCTGTGAACTCCCGTGGCAGATAGAATGGTCGACACTTCACAAACATAAACTCCACCAGCGATGAACAGTGTTTTGATACTAACGCAGCATTGTTACACCATTCTTTGTTGACGTACACACACAAGCCACCGCCGCGAGTCTTACCAGACAGTGATGAATCTCTGTCCGCGCGGTAGCTAGTTAGTCCGTGCAGCTGAATGGCGGAGTCCGGGATGTTGTCGTTCAGCCATGTTTCAGTGAAAACAAACACACAACAATCCCTTGTCTCATGCTGTGTAGATCGACTGAGTTGAATTAAGTCCAGTTTGTTTTCCAGAGAGCGAACGTTTGAGAGCATGAGTGTTGGAAGAGCCGGTCTTGTGGGGTTTTCCCTCAGCCTAGCTCGTATACCTCCGCGCTTACCGCGTTTCCGTCCTCTCTCACACCGCTTGCAACGCCGCCTTGTGCGGGTAGCGACAGTAGGCGAGGCCGCGGTCTCGAGGTCCGGCTTCAGCAGTAAACAGAGGCCTCGTAGCTTCTCAGTAGTCACCGGCGAGAGTTGGTCTTTGTATGCGTTGCCGATATCCAAAAGTCTTTAGCGAACATAGATGAGTTTAGGAGTGATTTCCTTATGAACTAGCGGTAAAATTACACTATTTGGAGACGAACAGACGACATTAAAAGACAAAAAAGCACCGTCTTTGGGACCTGGAGCAGCCACTGCGTCTGAACGCGCCGCCATCTTGGATCAGTTTCCGTTCAGCGTCCCGTTGCTAAGAGACGTGTCCAAACTCTCGCTAGTTACTCATTCAACACTCAAAATAAACTTAAAAACTTTGTCAAAAACAGAAAAGCTGGAATCTTGTTAGATTTATTTGATAAATATAATTTATTATAATTTCTTTCTTATCCCCTGTTTAATTTGTATTAATTAAAATGGATGGGTTAAAGATTGATTATGCTTTTTTTTTTCTTTTTTTTTTGTTCTTTTGGTTTTATATATGTTTGTTTTATTTACTTTTTGTTATCTATGTATGTCTAAGCCATGTGTGTGTATAATGTTTTTTTTGAATGTAAGTTGTATGCCAATTTGTTTTGTAAATTTGTAATATTTTTGTTATATTATAAAAAATAAATAAATAAATAAAAATAACTCAGGATCAAGCCTGAGTTGACAGAGAAAAAAACAACAACACTCAACATAAACAAGAAGTAAATAATAAACACAAATCGGTATTTTTCTTTTTAACCGTCAACTTTAACCGTGGAGCTGCTTTTCTAAAGCGAGTTTGAACGGATCATGAAATGGATCTTCGCATCAGACAATATTTATCAAAAGCTCAGAAGAAAGGAGGTAATGATGGGTATATTAGTTGATAATTCATTAAATGCACTGATTTTATTATCTTATATTGTTAGTTTTATTATCTTAAATTGAAAGTGCTTTCATAAGGGGCTAGTTGTCACATGGAGAAAATCAAAGTACACAAATGCTTGTTTTCTCTAGCAGTGTTTTGTTAAAATATCTCTTAATGTCTTAAAATATAATGTTATTATAGTGAATTATGTCTTTAAAAATGATGTTTTTGCAATGTTTCACATTTCTTGTGATATTAAAGCAAGAGTCTGTATAATAAAGGCAGATCTCAGTAAATGTGATTTTTGTGTATGTGTTGTTGTTGTCAGATGCTGTGTATGTGAGGAAAGCGTATGAGCTGATCTGAGCTTGAGCTCCAGCAGCGTCTGATGGCAGATCTCTGTCTGAGCTCCATGTGCTGTGTGCGGAACAATCTCTACAGGTGCCGTCAGAAACCATACAGCACATTCTGACATATTAATCAGGCAGGCTTTCTGCTTTCTGTTTATGATAAGCAAACTATTAAAAAAATTGCAAACTCAGTATATTAGCTTTCCAGTGGCTTTTAAAGGAACACTCCACTTTTTTTGGAAATAGGCTCATTCTCCAACTCCCTCTGAGTTAATAAGTAGAGTTTTACCGTTTTTGAATCCATTCAGCCGATCTCTTCTGTCTCTATAACAAATTCCTCGTATGTGTAAACATACCTGGCCAATAAAGCTCATTCTGATTCTGATTCTGGACAACTTTCTCATGAATGCAAATGTATGAAGACGAAACCTTATTTTTCTGTTTTTAAAAGAGACTTTATTTATAATTACTTTCCATCACTGGAATACATGAAAAGTAAAAAGGCCCAGAAACTTGTTGGAATAATAAGAGAACTTGATTTATTTGAAGAGGAATGAAGAGACCCCTACTTACACTTTTTACATTTTTTTTTCTCTCTATTAGAATATATGTAATTTTATTGGTTGCATCTGTTTTGTCTGATATGTGCCTTGCTGAATATTTGTTTATTTACATTTATCAGTGCCATTGTAGATGTATATTCTGTTAAATATATTAATAAAAAAGGGGGAAAAAATAAAGTCCCTGCTGTTCGAAAAAAAAAAAAAAGAACTCAACGCGGCATGACGTCAGCTTCTCATTCTCTATACACTTTGCTTTTACCTGAACCTTGTTTTCCTAACAAAAAGAGAACAGCAGAGCAATGCAAACATTTACAATACTGGGGGGATAGTGATCGGTTTCTGAAGCCTGTCACGAAGCATTTAAATATCTGCTTTGGTGTCTGGTTTGTTATGCACAGTTACACATGGAAAAAACATAGGCTATAGATGAAACTGATAATAAATGTAGAAAAGCCTGTGTTATTTTAATGTGGCATTAAAATAAAAGCAGTGGAGAATGTGCCTGTCATCACTGGCAGAGGAAGAGCAGGTGATCAGTGTTGCCAGATTGGGTGATTTGGATTTGATTGTGCGAGTAAAAAATTGGCTTGAGTGGGTGGACAAAATTTGGGCTGTTTTCAAACATATAAATTGTATAAGCTAATTGGTTAAGAAACAAGCCCAAGTGTGCATGTACTGCATCTAATCAGTCATCACGTTACTAAACACACTCTCACTCACACACACACACACACACACACACAAAGACGACTGACTGGTGCTGATGCGACAGCTGCACTTATAGTCAATCACTATCAGCAGACAGACGTGATGATTCACGAGTGACAGGTTTTTAGCGTGATAACGGATCTGATTCTGAATGTATAACTGTATAAGTGATCATAATGCCTAAGTTACTTGGTAAAGAGTGGGAGTGTTACGGGGCTGACGAGACGTGAGACATGCAGATCCATGTGCAAGCTTTTATTGATCAGAGACGTGGTCATAACAGGCAGGGTCGAACAATGGCAGACAGGTGTATATATAGGCAATGCAAAGAGTTATCTGAAACAGGCGTGGGTCAGGCGACAGCGAACAGTATCAAGAGGGCTAGACAAGAGAGGTAATGCAAAACGTGAGCGACAGTCAAGGCAGGGGAAACCACAAACCCGAAAACAGGCGAGACTAGGGAAACTAACAAGGCTCTGTAGGGCAGCAATAATGCATACAATACTCAACACTGATGGAAGGAAAGTCCAGTGTTTAAATAAGGCATGCGATCACTGTGTGCGTAGGATCAGGTGTGTGTGTGATTAGTGCAATGAGTGATTGGTGACAGCTGTGATCAGTAATGGATGATGGGAATTGGAGTCCGGTGAAATGCAACAGTAGTGTAGTGCAGTGCAGTGCAGTGCAAGCGTCCATGTGATCAGCGGGTGACCTCTGGTGGTGAGTGAGCGGAAGTGCATGGACAGGATTCGTGGCCAGACAGCAGACCACCACATCGGCACAGACAGAACAGGCGTAGCAGAAGACCACCAGGGTGGAGCTGACGGAACAGGAGCCCAGCAGGGCAGTTAAAGTGCGACACGAAGGTAAGCGCATTATTGTTGTTGTTCATTTGTTTTAATTGTCAGATTATCATACAGTGGGCATCATTGCACAGTAAAACAAATACTAATACTACAGCAATAAATATTATGTATTAGCAGTCATAAATCCTTTTTTTCCAGCTCCATAAAGATACCGTTTGGATTCCATTTCTACTACAATTTCACTTTAATCTCTCTATAATTCTATCATTCTTTCATTTCAATTCCAAAATCTGCACACAAAATCTGAACTGTAACTATAAAAGTTTTCAAATAAACTTTTCTTTGTCAGAAATTATAAAGAACACTAAGTTTGCTGTGCCTGTTTATAGATCTGTATTTATATTTCAAAATGACTACTAATAATTCATTTATAGTTATAACTAAATATAACATTAAACATTAAAATGATTGATAATGATTATTATTAATATATTTTACAGAAAACTGCAGCATGACCTGTTAACATACAGCAGGCATATAACTATAATTTGTTTAGAAAGGTCTAAGGATTTATTATAAATGATTATGATTAAAAATCATTAACAGTAATTTCTTCATTTTTGTCAGGAAATTTTATGCATCCACTGAGAGAGAGAGAGAAAAAACTCCTCTACACTGGAGAAAAACTACTTAGAAGCAATATTTTCCCTATTTTTACCCAAAATAAGGCTACACCTTATACCTGAGTATAGCTGTAGCTGTTTCATTCATACTGGTAGCGGCCTTCATGCAGTAAAACCATAAGTGAAAAATTCATAAAATAAAATACTTACAAAAATCATGCAGATAGGACGTCTGTACAGCGTGTGGACGGGCCGGCACTAGTGTGGATCAATGAATGACATCAATGTTTTTTCGAGGGTATCAGTTAATTTCTTGATTGCCGTTTTGACAGTGTCTGCTTGCATATTTTAATCACATTTGGTAATTCTCTTTAATGTATTTGCCCTGATTTGATCCATGGGAAATTTACCCAACGTTATATTTATATTATTTCGTCGTCATTATTTTGTTTTAAGGAGTTAAAATGGCTCTTATCAACCTTGATTGACACATTATTTTGACAGTTAATGTTTTGGGCGTTTTTTTTGTTGGAGTGGGTGGGTTTTTGTGAGGTTTTGGGTTCAATCAAGGTCGTTGGATCCGTCTCTGGCAACTTGGAGTAAAATTGGAATAGAGATTTGACTGTATCAGAGGATTTTTTTGAACAGATTTATTGGATTTATCATTAGACGCTGGACTGAGGACTTGTTGGACTTGGTAACGGTAGGTCGGTAGTGGACTGGAGTGTGGGAGCACCGGCTGACGGCTGTATAGGTCCAGTAGCAGTGCTCCTCCTTTACTTCCCCTCCCACTAAATAATATAAAACTTTTCAGGATGACAGAAAGGGAATCAGGAGATGAAAACAAAAGCATGGAATGTAGAGATCAAGAAGGGGAAAGTGAATGGGAGGATGTGGTGAGGGGATCCAGATGTAAAAGAAAGAAAAATAATTCAGACAGTTTGGGTGGAACGGAAAGTGAAGGAAGAGAAGTTGAGGTAGGCCTGAGAAACTGATGGAGAAGGCAAAGAGAATGAGCAGTGTGGGAAAAGTTAAAGTAGCAAAAGAGGTAAGAGTTGGAGGGGAAAAAGCTGAGAGTTTTAAAGGAATAATGGCAGGAGTTCCTCTTACGGTGGGTATGAAGGAGCTAATAGAGAATGTGAGGATGCGAAAAGGATCAGTTAAATCTGCTAAAAGAATGACAAGAGGACTTAACAAAAACTAAACGGAATCTGTTCTGATTGAATTTGACTGTAAGAAGTATATTTAAGATAATTCATAACTAAGCCTATGAGATGTTATAACTTCCAGGAATTTGGTCATGTGGCAAGGGGATGTAAAAAACAAAGAAGATGTGCTAGATGTGGAGGCGATCATGATTATGGGAAATGTGGAGAGGGTGTTAAACCAAAGTGCTGCCATTGTGGAGCCAATCATAGTGTTGCCTTCTGGGGATGTGAAGTAATGAAACGTGAGGTGAAAGTACAGCGAATTAAAGTGAAAGAAAAACAATTTTTATGCTGATGCTGTCGAGAGAAGTGAGGGGGAAAAAGCAGACTGCTGAATATGATAAAGGCAACATCTGAGATAAGATCTAAAACTGAAAGGATTCAGATCACAGTTAAAGCGTAGGATTAAAGTGGGAAGAAGTAAGAGATGAGCTTAATGTGCTGTTAAGTCAAGATCCAACATGGGTGGGTTGATAATATTAATTATGTTAATCCTTCAATTAAATGTGAGAAGTGTAATTGTAAATGGACAAGATTTTAAGCAATTTATAGCTAGTAGAGAGGAAAAACAGAAGTAGTATGTGTCCAAGAAACTTGGATAAAGCCTAATTTGAATTTTGTTTTAAGTGGATATATAACAATTAGACAAGATAAGAAAGAGGGTGGAGGGTGTGTTACATTTGTTAAGCAGGGAATTCCTTATAGAATTATAAGCATGGGAAGTGAGCAAGAATATGTGGGAATAGAGATTTGGGGAGGAAAAATAAAATTATCAGTCATAAATTACTATAATCCATGTAAAAAGCTAGAATTGAACAAACTTATAAAAATAGGGGACAGGATGAGAACAGTATTGTATGGTGTGGGGATTTTAATGCACACAGCACATTGTGGGGATGTGGAAAAACTGATAATAATGGTTTAGTTTTAGAAGAGTTATTGGAAGAAAGAGAATTAGTGTCTAAATGATGGAAATGAGACACGTATTGATATTAGGACAAGAAAGGAATCAGTACCACGGTGGAAGGATAATTGTAAAACAGCAGTAAAAAACAGAAATAAAGCTTTCAAGTTATTGAAAAGAACTCATAATTTCCAGCATATGATACAGTATGAACATGCTCAGGCAGTTGTAAGAAGAACAATTAGGCAAACAAAGCGGAGGGAAGGAAAGGTAGAGAGAGAACCAAATCTAAGAACATCTAAGAACAGCTTTAAAAAAGAAGAAATCTTTGAGGATGATCTAAATGTCCCTTTTAATATGCGAGAAGTAGAAAGAGCATTAGTTAAAACTAGGAAAATGGCAACAGAAAAAGATGAAATAAGCTCATGTTAAAACATTTAAGTACAGAAAGTAAGGAAAAATTGCTGTTATTTAATAAAATATGGGAAGAAGGGAAACTCCTGAGAGTTGGAAAGAAGCAATAATTATCCCGATAAGGAAGCCAGGAAAAGATGCTAGTAAGCCGTCAAATTATAGAGCTATAGCATTAACATTGCATATTTGCAAATTGATGGAAAGAATGGTTAATGAGAGATTAATGCATTTTTTGGGGAAAAAAAAGTGTTTGATAATGGAATTTCAAAGTGGGTTTAGGAGAGGAAGGGGCACGATGGATGCAGTGTTGTGTTTAGAGGACGATGTAAGAAAAGCTCAAATTAATAAAGAATCTGTGATAGCAGTATTTTTTGACGTTGAGAAGGCATATGATATGTTATGGAGAGAGGGATTAATGATTAAACTACACAAAATGGGAGTAAGAGGTAAAGTTTTTAAATTGGATTTTAGATTTCCTAAAAGGAAGGTCGATTCAAGTTAAAATAGGAAGAGATATTTCAAATAAGCATAAGGTAGAAAATGGGACACTACAAGGCAGTGTTATAAGTACTACACTTTTTTCCTTTATGATAAATTATATATTTAATAATGTTTTGAATGGCATGAATAGATCATTGTTTGCAGATGATGGGGCGCTTTGGAAACGTGGGAAAAATGTGGAATATGTAGTTAAGAAAATACATGAAGGAATACATCAGGTTGAGATGTGGGGAATGAAATGGGGTTTTAGGTTTTCTTCTGAAAAATCAAAAGTGATGGTTTTCTTTGGAAAGAAAAATAAAGATATTAAACTGAAATTGTATAGGAATAATTTGGAAAGAGTTGAGAGTTTTCGTTTTTTGTGGGTGTTGTTTGATTCACGAATAACATGGAGATCACACATTAAACAAGCAGAGGATAAATGTAAAAAGTATTAAACATTATGAGGTGTCTTGCAGGAGTGGAGTGGGGAGCAGATTTTAAGTCATTAAGATATATATATATATATATATATATATATATATATATATATATATATATATATATATATATATATCCCTAACAAGAACTAGGTTGGATTATGGGAGTCAGGCATTTTGATCAGCAGCAAAATCAGTATTAGTGAAGCTGAACAATCTTCAGGCACAAGCACTGAGATTATGTCTCGGAGCCGTGAGAACATCACCAGTGTGCTCACTGCAGGTAGAGGCAGGTGAAATGCCTTTGAGCCTAAGACGGAAGCAGCTGCTAGTAAATTACTGGATTAGTTTGAGGGGACAGATAGATAGTCACCCAACCAAGTTGGGTGTTTTACAAGACAATTGAGAAAAGGGAAAGGGGAAAAAATGTAGTTTTGGCTGGACAGGAGATGATGCTGCACGTGACCTGGGAGTATATGGAAAGGAGTTTTGTAAAACTGTAGTATGGCCCAGTATTCCTGTGTGGAAATTTGAGTCTCCAATAGTGGATTTGGAGGTATTACAGACCAAAATAATAAACAATCAAGTTGATTTGGTGAGTGAATTTAATAGACGTGAACCGAAAATACATTAATTTTAAGCAAGTTTTTACAGATGGATCAAAAGACCCAATAACAGGAGTTACAGGTGCTGGAATTGTAGTTCCCAGCCAGAAGAGTGAGATGAGCAGGAGAACATCAGATCACTTAAGTGTATATGCTGTTGAGCTGTTTGCCATTTTGATGGCGTTAGAATGGATAGAATGCACTAAAGCAAACAACTTTAATTTGTAGCGACTCTGTCTCTGCACTGCAGCGTCTCAAGACTGGTATGGTTAAGAATCATAAGGAGCTTTTATATGATGTTATGTCTATCTATTCAAGAATAAAGAATAAAGGTGATGAAGTTATATTTATGTGGGTCCCAGCACATATGGGTATTATAGGAAATGAAAAGGTAGACAAAATAGCTAAGAAAGCACTGCAAAAAGAGAGTATAGAAGCAGTCAGCAGCCTTTCAAGATCAGAAGGAAAGAGTATAGTGTGGGGAAAAATTATTAAAGAATGGCAACAAAGATGGGACCAAGAACTAAAAGGAAGACCCTTTTACTTGATTATAAAAAGAGTTGGCACTGTGGAAAATAAGGGAGGCAATAGGAGAGAAGAGACTCGAGTTACGTCTTTCAGGTATTTATATTTATATTTTATCTTAACAATAACCTCACAAAATGAGGACTATTATAAAGCAGTTACAGTAAAAAGTAAACAATATGGTCTCTAAGAAGTTGATGCAGTTGTTATAGAGCCAATATTTACCTGATCTTAAAAATGACTTTGATCTGTCAATACAGTCAGGTTGATCATGTTAAATAACCAGTTCATTTAGATGTTACCACATACAGTTCTCCAGTGAAGTGCAGACATGATGCAAGGGTTGTAAATGGCAGCTTCATTGATTACACTCTGTAGCCTATCATTTTAAACATAGTCTGAAGTCTCTAGTATATATAAAGATTTTCATAGAAAAATTCCAAAGCACCTTTTATATTTCTCTAAATTGTTTGTAAGATAAAATAAATTATGTAAAAAATAATTAGTTTAAATCTTGTTTCAGAGATTCCTGGATTCTCAATGAGCTGAGAAGGCTAAGGACAGAGGCACGACCTGTAACGGGGCTGACGAGACATGCGGATCCAAATGCAAGCTTTTATTAACAGGCATGGTCAAAAATACAGGCAGAGTCGAGCACTGGCAAACAGGTATGGCAGGGACAAGACAAAGAGTAATCCTAGGGCAAGCGAAGGTCGACGATGGGCGAACAGTATCCAAAAGGGCAAGGCAGAGAGATAATCCAGGGAACACAGGCTATAATCCAGGCAAGGGAATAAACAGAGTCCGAACAGTTAGACAGGGGTAAATACAGGGAACACAGACTAGAAAATAACAAACGTTCCGTAAAGCAGCTGACACTAGGGGAGTGAAAAACGCAGGACAATACAGGAACTGAAAAGAAACACGGAATGGCACGGAAAGGGTTAATCCAGGAAACATGGGCTCTGTAAAGTTGCTACGGCTAGGGGAGCGGTAAACGCATACAATACTCGGCCATGAGGGAAACAAAGTCCAGGGTTTAAATAAGGTGTGTGATCAGTGTGTGCGTGGGATCAGGTGTGCGTGTGATTAGTGCAATCAGCTGTGTGTGCAATCCCCCCCCCAAAGAGCGGCTTCCAGACGCTCCACACAGTCTATAATCCAGGAGGGAGGTGGAGCGGAGGCGGAACAGGGGGAGGGATGGAGGGCCAGGTCCCTGTGGAAGCGGAGTGACTGGGGACCAAGGCAGAGCAGGAAGCCAGGGCAGAGTGGATGGGATTGGAGCCCACCAGGGCGCAGGAGACGGGACTGGAGCCCACCTGGGCGGAGCAGAAGACCACCAGAGCCAGACAACAGACCACCACGGCGGCACAGATAGAGCAGGAGCCCACCAGGGCGGAGCAGAAGACCACCAGAGCCAGATAGTGGACCACCACAGCGGAGCAGACGGAACAGGTGGAGCAGAAGACCACCAGGGCCAGATAGTGGACCACCACAGCGGAGCAGACAGAACAGGTGGAGCACACCACGATGGATCAGGATTCCACAGCAGAGACTGGGACCTAGGGAAAACTGACACAAGGAGGAGAAAGAACATACACAGACACAAGGACTGAGGTAGGGAACATGGGAAGTCTATGAATATTTTCCAGGGACAGCCCTTCTGGCTGCGACAGGACAGGCAGAGAATTCACAGGCGGCCTCCATAGCCGTGACAGGACAGAACGTGAGTTCAGGGACAGCCCTTCTGGCTGCAACAGGACAGGACGAGAGTTCACCGACGAATACTGCTGACACCTCTGGAGGTTCTGCAGCAGCTGCCACCACCTCTGGAGGTTCTACAGCAGTAAACTCAGGACACAGGGAGAGTTCATTGCTGGGTGCCACCACCACAAGGGGCCGACGCGAGCCCCGCTGCTTCTGGAGGTTCTGCAGCGTGGACTGCCACCTCTGGAGAAGCTACAGCAGGCGCCGCCACCTCGGGCAGGTCTGTGGTGGTGTATGCAGCCCAAATGCAACACAAAGCGATTCCCATCAGGGGAAGTGCCTCGGACAGGGGAATATGCATACGAACAGGAGGGTTAGAGTGAGTTGGTTTGGGGATACCAGCCGTGTGTGCAGACACCAGCGGTACATCCCTCAAACTAGACATCAAATTGGGATAGTGGAAGACTGACCTTGATGATCTGGGTGTGTCAGCCCGGACGTGACGTGACTCTGGAAGGTCAGCAGAGACGTGACTCTGGATGACTAGCTGTAATGTCACAAGACTCTAGGACATCAGCGGAGACGTGCTGCTATGACTCTGGACGAGCAGAGGAGACGTGCTGCTGTGACTCTGGGAGATCAGCTGAGATTTGAAGCAGTTCTGAGAGATGAGCTGAAACAGGGCAAGACTCTGGGAGGTCAGTTGAGACGGGACTCGATTGATGACGACCAACTGTGACTTGACTTGATTCTCTGACATCAACTTTGACTTGACTTGGGGAGCGGTAAACGCTCCCCTTCTCAGCTTCTAGTATAATTTGTTCGAAGTGCTTCATATAACGTTATCCAAAGAAACCAGTATTAATGATAAATCCCCTGTGATGTTTGTACTGGCTACTGTATACAGGCCACCAGGGCACCATACAGACTTTATTAAAGAATTTTCTGATTTTCTATCAGAATTAGTGCTGACTGCAGATAAAGTCCTAATTGTTGGTGATTTTAATATCCATGTTGATAATGAAAAAGATTCGTTGGGATCAGCATTTATAGACATTCTAAACTCTATTGGTGTTAAACAACATGTGTCAGGACCTACTCACTGTCGAAATCATACTCTAGATTTAATACTGTCACATGGAATTGATGTTAGTGGGGTTGAAATTTTGCAGCAGAGCGATGATATCTCAGATCATTATCTAGTCTCCTGTATATTCCATATAGCTAAAGCTGTAAAGCCAACTTCTTGGTACAAATATGGTAGAACCATTACCTCTACCACAAAAGACTGCTTTATAAATAATCTTCCTAACTTATCTCAGTTCCTCAGTATATCCAATAGCTCAGAACAACTTGATGATGTAACTGAAACTATGGACTCTCTTTTCTAGCACTTTAGATGCGGTTGCTCCTTTACGCTTAAGGAAGATTAAGGATAAGAGTCCAACACCGTGGTGTAATGAGGACACTCATGCCCTAAAGAGAGCAGCCCGGAAAATGGAGCGCAGCTGGAGGAAAACTAAATTAGAGGTATTTCGTTTAGCTTGGCGGGAAAGTACCCTATCCTACAGAAAAGCATTAAAAACGGCTAGATCTGATTACTTTTCAACTCTTCTAGAAGGAAACAAACATAACCCTCGGTATTTATTCAATACAGTGACTAAATTAACGAAAAATAAAGCATCAACCGGTGTTGGCATTTCCCAAGAGCATAGCAGTAATGACTTTATGAACTATTTTACCTCCAAGATCGATACTATCAGAGATAAAATTGTATCCTTGCAGCCGTCAACTACAGTATCGCATCAGATAGCGCACTATAGATCCCCTGAGGAACAATTCCATTCATTCTCTACTGTAGGAGAGGAAGAATTGTATAAACTTGTTAAATCATCTAAACCAACAACATGTATGTTAGACCCGATTCCATCTAAACTACTAAAAGACCTATTTCCAGAAGTCATAGATCCTCTTTTGGCTATTATTAATTCATCATTGTCATTAGGATATGTCCCCAAAACCTTCAAATTGGCTGTTATTAAGCCTCTCATTAAAAAACCACAACTTGACCCCAAAGACCTAGTTAATTACAGACCGATCTCAAATCTCCCTTTTCTGTCAAAGATACTAGAAAAGGTAGTATCCTCACAATTATATTCCTTCCTAGAGAAAAATGATATCTGAGAGGAATTCCAGTCAGGATTTAGATCGTATCATAGTACTGAGACTGCTCTCATTAGAGTTACAAATGACCTGCTTCTATCATCTGACCGTGGTTGTATCTCTTTATTAGTTCTACTGGATCTTAGCGCTGCGTTCGACACTATCGACCAAAACATTCTTTTGAATAGACTACAAAACTTTGTTGGCATTAGTGGAAGTGCCTTAGCATGGTTCAAATCGTACTTATCTGACCGCCATCAGTTCGTAGCAGTGAATGAAGAGGTATCATATCGATCACAAGTGCAGTATGGAGTACCTCAAGGCTCAGTAGTAGGGCCGCTACTTTTCACGCTTTACATGTTACCCTTGGGAGATATTATCAGGAGACATGGTGTTAGCTTTCACTGTTATGCTGATGATACTCCGCTCTATATTTCTTCGCGGCCCGGTGAAACACACCAAATTGAGAAACTAACGGAATGCATAGTCGATATAAAAAAAACTGGATGACGAGTAATTTTTTACTGCAAATTTCTAAAAAACAGAGGTGTTAATTATCGGACCTAAAAACCCCACATGTAACAACCTAGAACATTATCTAACACTTGATGGCTGCTCTGTCAATTCTTATTCATCAGTCAGGAACCTAGGTGTGCTGTTCGATAGCAATCTTTCATTTGAAAGCCATGTTTCTAGCATCTGTAAAACTGTGTTTTTTCCATCTCAAAAACATATCTAAATTGCGACCTATGCTCTCAACGTCAAATGCAGAAATGTTAGTTCATGCGTTTATGACCTCAAGGTTAGACTATTGTAATGCTTTATTGGGTGGTTGTTCTGCACGCTTGATCAACAAACTACAGTTGGTCCAAAATGCAGCAGCTAGAGTCCTTACTAGAACCAGGAAATATGACCATATTAGCCCGGTTCTGTCAACACTGCACTGGCTCCCTATCAAACATCGGATAGATTTTAAAATCTTGTTAAAGGAACACTCCACTTTTTTGGAAATAGGCTCATTCTCCAACTCCCCCAGAGTTAATAAGTTGAGTTTTACCATTTTTGAATCCATTCAGCCGATCTCCGGGTTTGGCGATAGCACTTTTAGCATAGCTTACCATAGATGATTGAATCCGATTAAGACCAGTAGCATCGCGTTCAAAAATGACCAAAGAGTTTCAATATTTGTCCTATTTAAAACTTGACTCTTCTGTAGTTATATCGTGTACTAAGACCGGCGTAAAATGAAAAGTTGCGATTTTCTAGGCTGATATGATTAGGAACTGCTCTCATTCCGGCGTAATAATCAAGGAACTTTGCTGCCGTACCATGGCCGCAGCAGGCGCAGTGATATTACGCAGCACCTGAAAGTAGTCCCCAGCTAGGTAACTAGTTATAATATAGCTGGGGACTACTTTCAGGTGCTGCGTAATATCACTGCGCCTGCTGCGGCCATGGTACGGCAGCAAAGTTCCTTGATTATTATGCCGGAATGAGAGTATAGTTCCTAGCCAAATCGGCCTAGAAAATCGCAACTTTTCATTTTCTGCCAGTATTAGTACACGATATAACTACAGAAGAGTCAAGTTTTAAATAGGACAAATATCGAAACTCTTTGGTCATTTTTGAACGCAATGCTACTGGTCTTAATCGGATTCAATGATCTATGCTAAGCTATGATAAAAGTGCTATCGCCAGACCCGGAGATCGGCTGAATGGATTCAAAAACGGTAAAACTCAACTTATTAACTCTGGGGGAGTTGGAGAATGAGCCTATTTCCAAAAAAAAGTGGAGTGTTCCTTTAATTACTTATAAAGCCCTGAATGGTTTAGCTCCTCAGTACTTGAGCGAGCTCTTATCGCATTATAGTCCTCCACATCCGCTGCGTTCTCAAAACTCTGGCCGTTTGGTAATACCTAGAATATCAAAATCGACTGCGGGCAGCAGATCCTTTTCCTATTTAGCACCCAAACTCTGGAACAATCAACCTAACACTGTTCGGGAGGCAGACACACTCTGTCAGTTTAAATCTAGATTAAAGACCCATCTCTTTACCCTGGCGTACACATAATACACTAATACGCTTCTATTATTCAAATCCGTTAAAGGATTGTTAGGCTGCATTAATTAGATCAACCGGAACCGGGAACACTTCCCATAACACACGATGTACTCGTTACATCGTAAGTAGAATGGCATCTATGCTAATATTTGTCTGTTTCTTTCCTATGATCAGATGGTGGATCAGCACCAAGAGATGATGTCTGCAGCCCTGATCGTCAGCGGAGACCAGGACACCCAGATGACCTCCAGAGACCTCGATTAAAATACAATAAAACGAAAAAATATAACTAAAAATATAATAAAATACCTAAATACATAACACTACTATTGTTAGAACTTGAAACTTTTGAACTGTGGTTTTCGTCTGGTCAGAGGAGAACTGGCCCCCCGACTGAGCCTGGTTTCTCCCAAGGTTTTTTTCTCCATTCTGTCACAGAGGGAGTTTTGGTTCCTTGCCGCTGTCGCCTCTGGCTTGCTCAGTTGGGGACACCAAATTTCTAGCGATTATCGCCGATTTGATTGCACAGATACTATTTAAACTAAACTGAGCTAGACAATGACATCTCTGAATTCAATAATGAAATGCCTTTAACTGAAAATTGAGTGTTTAATCTTATCATTATATATTACTGACACTCTGTCCTCCAATTTGATACTGTTATGTGCTTTGACACAATCTGTATTGGTAAAAGCGCTATATAAATAAAGGTGACTTGACTTGGTTCTTGAAGATCAACTTTGACTTGCCTTGACTCATGACGATCAACGGTGACTTGACTTAGCTCATGAAGATTAGCTTTGACTTGAATGGGTGTTGTTGTGGCCGCCATTTTGTGAGCGTGCTCTGGTGCGTCCACCATTACCGTCATAGACGCGGTGTCGCGTTCCTCTTCCGCGACACCCACAGTAAACAGAGTCAAGCATAGTTCATAAAGTCTTTTAACAAACAATCAAACCTCCCTCCAGGTAAACATGACTTAGTGGGCTCATTTACTCCAAAGCGAAAAATGTCCTTAAACACGACCTCATCCAAGGGTATCCTATAATACAACTCACAGAATTGAGTGACGTAATCCTCAATGGATGAATTCCCCTGTCTCAGTTCGAGCAGCTGGTCAAAAAGGTCCATACCTGGCCAGGGCTCCCGTAGAAAAGCCGCTGGATCCTCGTGTGGCCGAGTATTCTATAAGGCGGCTGACGAAACGTGAAACATGCAGATTCAAATGCAAGCTTTTATTAACAGGCATGGTCAAAAATACAAACAGGTATGGCAGGGACAAGACAGAGTAATCCTAGGGCAAGCGAAGGTCGACGATGGGCGAACAGTATCCAAAAGGGCAAGGCAGAGAGATAATCCAGGGAACACAGGCTATAATCCAGGCAAGGGAATAAACAGAGTCCGAACAGTTAGACAGGGGTAAATACAGGGAACACAGACTAGAAAATAACAAACGTTCCGTAAAGCAGCTGACACTAGGGGAGTGAAAAACGCAGGACAATACAGGAACTGAAAAGAAACACGGAATGGCACGGAAAGGGTTAATCCAGGAAACACGGGCTCTGTAGAGTTGCTACAGCTAGGGGAGCGGTAAACACATACAATACTCGGCCATAAGGGAAACAAAGTCCAGGGTTTAAATAAGGTGTGTGATCAGTGTGTGCGTGGGATCAGGTGTGCGTGTGATTAGTGCAATCAGCTGTGTGTGCAATCAGTGCAATGAATGATGGGAAATGGAGTCCAGTGTTATGTATGGTGTGAGTCAATGTGGTGAGCGAGTGACCACTGGTGGAGGGTGAATGGAAGTGCAAACCAGATTCGTGACAGAGCTTTATTGAGCTTTATTGAGCGTTTGTGCCAAGGCACAAAAAAGCATTTACATTTAAATTTTTAAATTTTAATTTATTAATTTTTTTTACATTTACAATTATGCATTTGGCAGACACTTTTATCTGAAGTGACTTACAATGCTCTTATTACAGGGACCCCGATCCCCCCGCAGCAGCTCGGAGTAAAGACACCGGTGGTGATGACTGCGGAGATGGAACCAGCAACCTTCTGCTGACCAGTTCATTACACCACAAAAGTAATGAAGCTATATAAAAAATTAGCATGTAATTGTAAACATATGAAACTTAAATTTGTCAAGAAATGGAATGCTGACAATATGATATGTAAAATGTTTTGCTCCGTGTAATTGTGTTACAGGTAGTTGTTCTCATGGAGAGCAGCACACAGATGTTTGGAGCAGACACAGCAGCAGCAGATTGTCCTGCACGCGTTCTTCTGCTCTTGTTCAAGATTGTGTGGTACGGGGAGCCTCATCCTCTCTGTGCTCTCAGACAATGATAGCCTCGATGTCCCTTTCTCATCCATGATCAGATTCAGTGTGACTGCAGCAGTGAGGGACGTGATGGACGGCAGAGACAGGTGAAGGTGGACGCGGTGGTCAGCTGCTTCATCAGAATAAAGCTGTAGAACTGGACCAGCTGTGTTGAGATGGCAGTAGGATGTGGGCTCACCGTCTGTAAATACATGATTGTTAGAACAATATGTTTGAATAAAGCTTTGTTTCATGTGTTGTTGACTTGTATTTATTTATTGTCATGGTTACTTTTATTTACATTTTACTCATTTATTCATGTTTCCTGTTGTTGTCAGTAAATAAAATATAATTGTTTCATTAACACATGCATTAATTCATTACTTGTCTGAAAATTGAGATGTATTCACTTTGGCTGCGTTTGTCTATTGTGTGTGTAGTTATGCACAGCTATGGCATATGAAAAAGCAAATTACATTTTGCTTGTTTTACTAAAAAATATATAATTATTGGTCAGCATTTATCATTATTATTGTTCATAAGTTTTGGGCTACCACTGCTTTCTGAGGTAATCTTAATTTCTAAGTAGTAATACTCACATTTTTCGATTGTAAAATCAACAGTCTTCTCCAAAGATGAGATCTTCTGAGCTGATCGACGTCTGGTTTGTGCAGATATTACAAACATTGCAAACATGGAGGAAACTGTACTAGGTAGGGTTGTGGATTTATAGATGCTATGAGCTGTTTGTGCACCTGTCGCTCTTATTTTCCTTTTATTATTATTTCTTAAGAACATACAAGCTCAGGGAAATATGGTAGTATCTTTAACAATGAACAATCATAATGACCAAAAAAAAAAAGAAAAGAAAACAACTATAATGGGTTTGCGTACATCATAGTATAATATTATACACGGGAAAAAAAGATTGAATATCTTTGAATAATCATAAAATTCATATAATGCATTGAAATTGCATTTGTTTTTGTTGTTTATAAGCCTCAGGGATGAAACGAGAGAGATATTCAACCAGAAAAAGAGGACAACAAGGAGATTTAAGCCAGTTTTACGTGTGGGTGAACAATTTTGCACATGAAATAAAGAAATTAATAACATATTCAAGAGATAACGATTTATAATTTATTGTTAATAAAAATATCTTTAAGGATTAAACTGTGGGTTAGGCTATATTAGTAGTTAAAAATATAAAAACTTAAATCAACCCCAAATTTATTGGTTATACTACAATCATAAGGGCAGCTGTTTCTTCAACAAGACCAAAAATGAGAAAATTTCATCAACATCAAAATTTACAGATACATGAATTAAGCCTGTAGCTCATATCTTTTAAGTTTGTGTTTGCGTTTGTTATAACGTCATAAATCACATGATAACGTAAACATGGCGGACCGCATTCATACTCAACGAGATTTGGCTGTAGAGTACGTACTCTTTTAGCCTCCGTTAAGTAAGTACTTCTTGAAATTAAGTACCTACTCATTGAGTATGCGGTTTCGGACGCAGCCAAGGACTGAGGTAGGGAACATGGGAAGTCTATGAACATTTTCAATTATTTTCAGTCAATGTGGTGAGCGAGTGACCTCTGGTGGAGGGTGAATGGAAATGCAAACCAGATTCGTGACACGACCTCAAACTGAAAGTGAGGTAAATAGAAAATTGTATTTAAAAAAAAATGTTAAAGGGCATATTCCAGGTTAGAGACTCCAGTGAGTCGATGTATAGAAAAATAATGTAGGAACTAGATTTTCTTTAAAATATACTTTAAAATACACTATTAAGGCTTCTGGAGTCGTTTTTGTGAGAGATTTTTACTTCCGCATCTGAAAACCACCAAAACCGGAAGTGTCGTAACGAGCGGGAGTGCGGTCCATGTTAACCATAGGAAAACAATGGATCGTAACGACAGTTCGGACGCGGAGGAAATTTTAAATGCTTACTTACACTTGTATGACGGACCACAGATAAAATTATGAGCCTGCTATGCAGCCAAGAGAGCAGGAACAGGTCAGGATTAGACAGAACAACGGTCAGAGGAGACAGACTGAGTTGTGTGAGGAGAATAGCAGGTGTCTTGGTGAGAGACCAGTGTTAGCTTACAGATACGCACACGTTAGCTAACGATATGTAATCAGGCAATACCAAAGCTAGTATTGGTCATCTATGAGTATTAATACTTACCAGCAACATAAACTAATAAGCGTTGATCAGGCGTGTCACGCTCGTTAATCTCCGACACTAACGTTACGTGATATAGCGGTGTCTCATCACCGCAGGAGAGAGAGAGAAACACGTTTTTGTTTCATTAAGTGTTTGTGTGGTAAATGCAAGGCCATGGTCACAGCTGAGGAAAGTCTGTGCTGCAGGGAGTTAGATACATACTGGGCTTTAGTGGAGAATGTGATCCCCTCACTTAATGTGCAGTGTCTGAGTCTGCACCCAGGCTGAGGCTTGCTGTCTGAACCCGTTTGTGCTACAGATAACCTCAGACAGGAGCATGGACCTCTCCAGGCCAGCAGACATGAGTGTGTTTAGGGCAGAGATAAATACTTGCATGTATAAATACATAGTATATTAAAGATTTGAAAACCATCTGAATAATTTTGTCTTCTTCAATTACAAGTTGCCTATATTCAAGTAGGTCACAACTTCCTGTAAGTCACACTTTTTGATGTCATTGGTATAAGACAATCAATATTGGCAGCATACAGATAAGTTGTCCGCTGGGCCTGTGGTGTTCTGAGCAGCCCTTACCTGCACGTGTTGAGTCAGACAAGACAGTTTACAGAGGAAGGAGGTTTTGAATGGCCCCATTTTGTTGACCATTAATAAAAAATAATCACAACCACAGATTGTCTTACTGTATAAAAACTTATGAAGTTTACATTAGATATATATCAAGCAGATATGCAATTATGGTTAATTCAATTCAGTTTTATTTATACAGCACTAAATCATAACAAAGGTTATTTCATAGCACTGTTAATACCCAACTAAAAACACAACATTGCAGCTGTTAATTAACACACACACACACACACACACATATATATATATATATATATGCAGCAAACATATACTACCGAAAGAAAAATATACCATCGAACCCATTTAAAAACATTTAACAATCTTTCAGTCTGGGTATCACACTAATGTGTTGTTGAAGAGTGTTAAATGGTGAATGCTGTGCTAGATAGACGCCAGCAGCCTGATCTTGTTGATCCTCTGGAGGGATCTGGAAAGAGGAGCAGGTGTAGTGGAAGACAGACAGTGCTGCGTTCTCGTGGAGCCTGTGGTGACCTGCAGTATAACACTCTCAGAGACTCCATGAGGCCTGACACATATGCTGGGAGAAGCAAGCAAACGTTTAGATCACATTCACTGCTGACCATGCTTTTCCACTCGGCCTCCTTCACATCTGCATCTCCATCAGGAGCGGAAGCTGCAGTCCAGCAGAGGTGGTTCATAACAGCTGGACTTCACTGCTTCAGACCTTCACACTCCCATCATCCAAAGCCTTATAAACACACCACATGACAAAAAAATTACCAATTAGCTGTGCAAACAATGTTACTAAGCTGTCACTAGACCTGATGGTTATAATATTAGCAAACTGAGGTTAATTTACCAGTTATGTCTTCTCATATGGTAACGTTTTTACACGATTTTTAAAAATATTACGATATTGCTAATGCTTACACGCTAGCTGTGGTGCTTTACAACAACTTGTATAACGTTACATGTCGTTGCGTCTCATTATTTAAATAATTATGTTCACTGATTTGGTAATTAGCAAATGTTAAAAATCAAGTCTTACGTTGCATAGTTGACATTTTCGTGGAGCAGCATCTCTGACGGATCCGTGAGCATCATGTCTCCGCCGGCGGCCTGACTGACCGGGACCCGATGAAGCTGCTGTGTGCACCGAAGAAACCGCACCAGCTCCGAGTCTCACTCGCTTCTTGCTTCGATATCCCATGCTGAAATGCATCATATCACCGGGATGATAATCTTCCGGTAACGTTATATAGTGATCGCTAAATTACACACCACCGCGTTGTTTGAAGCAGATGCATTAGTGAAGTCCCGTCTCTTCAGCTGCACAAACGCACCGAGGCTCGGAAGAGTTTGTGCAACCTCCACAAACACAATAATTTAACATGACGATGATAAACCGAAAAAATAACTACCTAAAACACACTGACTCGCGCCCACTCCCACTGAATATCAACAGCGTGCGCCACATGACTCCCTCTCGTGATGTAATATGACGCGATGTTGAAAAAAAAAACGCTTTTTCAGAACCGTCAAGGAATGCGTCACTTTATCTTCTAAATTTGTGCCCTCACGTCTTGTAAAACATTTTCAAACCCTGCAATAACGGTTCATATGATATTTTCATACAAGGTTATATATTTATTTGAAAACTTTTTTTAACCTGCAATATGCACTTTAAGTTTCAATCCTCAAATTTGATTGGCCCGTTGGTGGTCCAAGACATTTCACTGTTTGTATTACTCTGTGTTCACTATATTCCAGATCATGTATGTGGTGCACAGTAGAAGAAGGTCAAGGAATGGATTGATCTAAATTGAGGAGCATATTTCTTGAAAGCCCTCAATGCTCCTATTTAGTGTGTAGGGAGCAGAAAAAGAAAACCTAGAGTGGAGTATATAGCCCCTTTCGCACCGCTTTAGTTCCAGAACTAAAAGTACAGTACTAAAGTACTGGGACGATTTTTCGCGAACTATTTCCCAGTACTATTTAAAGGGTTGCATTCGCACTGACAGTGGGTACTAAGAAGTGACGTAAGCCGGTCGACAGCGACGTCATTTGTGCGCAGCGTTCAACAACAAAAACTAAGAACAACGTTAACAACAGGAGGATGGAGGACGCTGTGATCGGAGCTGTGTTGTTGTTGTGTCTTGCGGGGTTCACAATAATGGACATGGAATGTCGACGTAAATTATACGTCAAGCGATTGAAAGATCGGAAAGGAGTTCAAAATGTTCAAAAGTGCCTGCACTTCAGCGTCCGTCCATCTATCGCTGTTCTCCATTCTTGCGAAATATAAGTTTGATGCGATGTTTACACAGTATGTGTTTACACGGCGTTTTAAATCATGGCGGGTGAGGGCGTTTTCGTACGCGTTTAGCCAATCAGCGTACACGTACGTCACGATAGTTCCTATGGAACTGTTTTAGACCCTACTCTGAAGTAGGAGCTAATTTAGTTCCTCCAAACGAGTTCCGGGAACTAAAACAGTGCCTAGTTCCCGCGGTGCGAACACGTCAAAAAGTGGGTAGTTCCAAAATTAGTTCCGGTATTATGAAAAGGTTCCTGCGGTGCGAAAGGGCCTTATGTGTTGCTCACATACTAAACACTGAGCTGTGCTCATATTAATTTATAATAATTTATAGACTAACTTTCCTGGAATTTGTTTTCAGCGCTCCCACAAAGGAATGAAGTCTTGTGCTCGCTACTAGACCTGATGAGCAGGGATTCACCTTTGAGGAGATGACTGCGCATTCTTTGACGGGGAAGACATCAAATGCCAATGTAAGTCTGCTCCCAAGACCAAGAACAGATCCAGAAGAAATGGAACTAATATTCTCTGAGTATTTATGTGATTCTGTGAGGGTTTTCTATAACACTTTATATCAGGGGTATCACACTTGGCTCCTGGAGTGGAAAACACTTCAGGAGTTTCGAAGTCGTCGTCGGATTGGTTGAATTATTCAGGATTTCCAGGAGACGTGTGTCTTGTTCTTTAATGTTCCGCCTGGAAACAAAGATGGCATGGCGCCAAACCCCCTCAAGAAGGAAGAAAGCCGTCAGTCTGAAGCTCTGGCTACGCAAGACAATGCTTTCCCTGAAGTGGACACAAGATCCCTGAGAGAGGCTGCTCACGACAAATGATCAAATGAGCGAAAGCTTAATTGTGAGATGTTAATGTTTGAATACTGTGAATTTGCATTTTCATGCTTTGTTTAATTGTGCCTTATATTGTTTTATTGTGTCATATACCCTAGTTTGTAGTGTACACAGATGATGTTGTTACACATGATGAATAAATGTTGAAATGTAATATGGCAGATGTAGTATGGTGTGTCACATTTTTATATTTGTAACATTTTTAAGATTATGACAAGTATGCTAGTAATACCAAAGGTTTATGACAGAAAAACTATGGTTTTCTTGCAGGAATATCATAGCAAATTAAGTGTTACCATAAAAAACCTGCAAACTTATTACAGGATTACCACAATTGCAATGTCCAAGAACAGCTTCACATTAATAGATTTAGTCTTTAATCAGATGATAATATGGCTATTAAATATACTATTTGTGTAATATTGATGATTAAGTTAGAGGGTTTTTTTCTTTTAGACAGAATTTTGTGTAAAAAAAATAATTAAAAGGGGACAAAGTAAGGCACAGCAGCAATACATTCAAGGTTTCATGGTTTCGAGAAGAAACCATGTCAAAGACAGGTAAATGCAGTGCAGGTCAGAGCCAATCCACCAGGCAGGGCCAAGCAGGCCAGCAACCTAGCAGCCCTGAACCTGGCAGCACAGGTCAGAGCCGGCCAGAGAGGGTCAGTGAGGACTACACCAGCAGCCGTCTATCTGCAGCAACAGAACATGAGCAATTACATGTTAATAATAACAAAAAGTTCACTAGACACACACACACACACACACACACACACACACACACACACACACACACCATCTGTTTGGACAATGAAAGACGTTGAGAACATGTATTGTCTGTTCAGTGGTTTTTATTTATAAAAAGAGAGATGAGTTGTCCACTTGTGCAGTGCCCTTTTATGTCATTCACTTTTCTCATGGGCCCCCCCGACCACCCCATTAAAAAAATCCTAGAATCGCCCCTGGGAATATGACAGTAGGAATATCACAGATATATTACATACATTTCAACAAAAATGCTGTGGTAAAGTGTCCCAAAAAACAACACAATAATGTTATCCACGTTATATTTCATCTGCAGCAACACTGTGAACTTTTATAATGATATGTTTGGTCATTAACTTTGAAATGCATCATTATGCAACACATGAGCAGAGTTCTCGCATGAAAGACCCGCGATGTGCTTCTTTATTTCTCTCCAATACGTTAGGAAGTCAAATTAAACTAAATGTGGATGATATTAACTGTGATAAGATGATAGACAGCAGTTTAAACAGTTACATAATGCTCGTAACCAGGCCCGGATTAACACAGTGCAGGTGACCACATCTGAAGTGCTCGCCCTCCCCCTCAAAAATTCAGGAGCACCTTCTGATCAATAACAAAAATTAGCCTTCATATTATAAGGTAATATTTGACTCCTTAAAGTGATTTACAGGTAGGCTATGTCATTGTCAAAAAAAAAAAAAAAAAAAAAAAAAAAAAAAAAAAAAAAAATATATATATATATATATATATATATATATATAAGCTTTTCCAAAATGTGTGTATATATATATATATATATATATATATATATATACACACACACACACACACACACACACACACACACACATATAGAATAAGAACAGGTAGAATAAGAAGAATAAGTTACTAATCAAAAGAAATCAATATTAACAAAATGTGTTTCCACTACAAAGGTGGCACAGAAGAACACAAAAGTGGCATGTAGGTAAATTTACAGACATTTAGAGGCTCAGACTGGCAGTGAGACGGGAGAGAGCAAAACTCTTCAGATCGCATAATTTAGTGGAATATTAATATAATATAAAATCATCATCTGTAATGAAATGAGGCATAACATTTCACGAATTTATAATTATATTTCTATGCTGTTTGATGTGCAGTAGACCTCGAAGGTTGTAGTTGGAAACTGCTATCCCCGGCTGGCTCGTTTAGCCCTTGCGTGCACAGTAATGCGATAATAATTTCTGACCGGCATTTAACTGAACAAATCAAACAAACGTAAACCTGCAAAGGCGGGGCTCATGGGCTGCAGCCAGTCAAGCACAAGTCCATGCTTGCAGAGGAAGTGTGACTTCCGCTTGTTCTTTGATATGTGCTTGACATCTTTGTTTTTAAGCGAATGAAGTGGTTTCGTTGCTGTTTCGTGTTGTCTGTGGTTGATTTCTGCGTTTGTGTAACATAAGAGTAAGATTGTGTATTTGAGTGAACTCTCAGGATCGTTCAGCTGAATGATTAGTTTGAGTAAGTGTTGGAGATCTCACTCTTCATCATGAATCACACACAAACACCCCGAGATCAAGAGCTTTCTCCAGGATGCAGGTACTTTACATACACACTATATTAACCCGAAAAAAACGGCAAGACCATAAAGAGACATCAGGCAATTAATTTATTGATATTTTGATCGTCTTATAACACAAATAGGATAATACAAATTCGTGGTTTTATTTAAATGTATAAAAAAATGTTGTTGTGGTCAAACACAATGCTTTTAGAAACACAATGAAGTCTATTGAGGTCAGCACAGCCCTGATCACTACCGTGGCAGGCGCACATATCGGTGTCAGCTGCCCCTGTCATGCAAAGATTTTACCCTTACTGACATTTTAGCTACATTTTTTTTTTTTTTTTTTTTTTTTAACATTTCTTGTAATATTGTGGGAAACAATAATGTGTATTTATGAATATATTAGCCTACTGTGACATATTTGATACACAAATTTCTAGGGCCTATAAATGATCAACTTTGCTGATAAACCTGTTGTACGCAATTTACTTCATGCCCTCTGATTGATAGTTCATGCTTTTTTTTATCAGGTAAAGTATATTTGCTGTGAAATCTTTCATGATTTTTATAATGTAAATGTAAGAATAACTTTTCTATTGTTAGTAATGATTCAAGATGAATGTACTGGGCTGAACCAGCTTGTTTTTTTTGTTTGATTTGTTTTTTTTTAAATATGCATTTATAATTTTTTAATGTTAAAAAATGCTTAATTTCATTTATTTTTTTCATGTTAAAAAGTAAATGTCGAATATGACACAACATGCTTTTGAGCAAGGTTTATTTGTCTGTCTCTCAATAATCACTGAATTGCACATATGAGCTATAAAAATCTGATGTATGAAATACAATAAACACATATGCAAACCATATATTTTATACATTTTTATACATAAGTTTGCATATGTGTTTTTGTTGAGTATTTTATTTCATAGATGCATATACACATACTGCATGTATATGTGCGTATATACATGCCTGAAAAAAATCCATGTATTGTTGACCTAAATCTAAATTCAGTATACCTAGCTAAATGAATAATGATTAAATGATTGACAATAAATGATCATTTAAGGGTTTGGAGTATTGAACTGATTTTCTGAAATATAGGCTACAGAGTCTATAACAAATATCTTGATTTACAGCCCTAAAAGGACGACAAATCCCCTGAGATACAAACATTTACAGGTAGATTATGAAAATATATAAAAATTAAATTCATAACATTTCAACATCAACTTTTTACAAGTCCCCTACAAATATTGTATATATGTGAAATAAATCAACTTTTATATGAGGGAGAGTATTTTTCCACGACAGACAGCCGTGATGTTTTTAAATGCTGTCTGTGAGCGAAAAAAAGAATGTGTGAACAGTCACCAGATCTAAATATTCATAACTAACACCCTTTCAATGTTTTGTTTTTTTTTTTTGTTAAAAATGTCTTAAGCTAAAAATGTTTTATTTAAAAAAATAAGACCATAGAGCCTCCTCATAAAGGTAGTCGTGGCCTAATGGTTAGGGAGTCAGGCATGTAACCTAAAGGTTGCTGGTTTGATTCTCACGCCGGTGGGGATTGTGAATGAACAGCACTCTCTCCATCTTTGATACCATGACTAAGGTGCCCTTGAGCAAGGCACTGAACCCCTAATTGCTCCCTGGGTGCTGGAGCAATGCTGCCCACTGCTCTGTGTGTGTGCATTTGTTCACTACTCACTGCTGTGTGTGTGCACTTGGATGGGTTAAATGCAGAGCACCATTTCGAGTATGGGACACCATACTTGACAATACGTCACGATTTAACTTAAAGTGACTTTTTAATGTTTTATTTTTAAAGGTCCTTCATTAAAATGAATGTCATCATTAAATCTGTTCATCAGAAGAGATCAGAGCCAGAGCTGTGTGTCATATTAATATTGTGTTTTTGTTTTATATTTATGTTATTGTGATATTTGTATTAGTTACTATGGCAGAGAGTCTATGAAATAACTTTAGTTTATGGTTTCTGTATCAACATAGTAAAGATGAAAAGATCATTTTTTTTAATCAAAAGTTAATATTAATACAGTAATTGAAAGGATTGTTTGTTATAGTTCAGTTGATCAGAAGAGATCAGAAGCAGAGTCCAGCTGTGTGTCTATGAAGAGTGACGAGTCTATAGGACATCCACCAAATCTCAGGTACAATATTTCATTAACAGACTAAATTTAAGCATTTTTATGGCATTGTATCGTGATTATTTTATCTGATATTTTATAATTTGCTCACACTCTCTGTTATAGTTCAGTTCATAAGAAGAACCCAGAGCCCAGCTGTGTGTCTATGAGGAGTGATGCTACTTTGCCTCATCCAATTAATTCTAAAAGTGAAGACACAAGGTTTAACCAAGTATTAAATTGTTTTATAAAATATATGATTATAGTAAGATATTTTAAAATAAACTGTCATTATTATACAGCATTATAATAAATGAATATGAGCAGACGTCTACCTAGGAAATTCAGTAAATCTAATGACAATGAGCAGATATAGAGCACAGAGTAGAATTATTTATTTATTTACATTTATTTAAATGGTATTTCTTTTTTACAGTTCTGACCTTGAGCAGGTGCATTTTTAATAAAATCACAACTGTTATTATGGTAATGAGAAAAATGTCACCAATGTCAGAGTGTTTGATTCTTCATTCAAGGTCAATCCTGCAACACAGATCAGTAACAAAACCTGTCTGTAAGAAATATGACCAGCCTGTGAATCAACCACAAGACACGTATCCTGGTGTAAGGTAAACATTACTCATTTACATCATTAATAACTGACACATTTCATAAACCCTATGATATGTTCAGTTTGTCAAAACAGAAAACAAAAAGATGTTTTGTTCTGTACATTTAGCTCTGTAGCTCATGTAATAATGTGGTATTTTAATTTTCCAGCCATGAAGTCCTCAACATGTTCAGATCAAATCTGCTGAAGAAGTTTGAGCGTCTGTATGAGGGAACAGCGACGCAGGGAAGCCCAACACTCCTGAATGAGATCTACACAGAGCTCTACATCACAGAGAGTGAGAGTGGAGAGATCAGTAATGAGCATGAGGTGAGACAGATTGAGACACAATCCAGAAGAGCAGCAACAGAGGACACAGCCATCAAATGCAGTGACATCTTTACACCTTTACCTGGACAAGACAAAGCCATCAGAACTGTGCTGACAAAGGGAGTCGCTGGCATTGGAAAAACAGTCTCTGTGCAGAAGTTCATCCTGGACTGGGCTGAAGGGAAAGAGAATCAGGACGTCCAGCTCATATTTCCACTGCCTTTCAGAGAAATCAACCTGATGAAGGACAAAACACTCAGTCTTTCAGATCTTCTTCATGTGTTTTTCCCTGAAACTAAAGAAATGGAAATATCCAGAGATGAATATAAAGTGTTGTTCATCTTTGATGGTCTGGATGAGTGTCGTCTGTCTCTGGACTTTAAGAGTAAAGTGAAACTGTGTAATATATCTGAATCAGCCTCAGTGGACGTGCTGCTGATGAACCTGATTGTGGGGAATCTGCTTCCCTCTGCTCTCATCTGGATCACCTCCAGACCAGCAGCAGCTGATCTCGTCCCCTCTGAGTGTGTCCATCGAGTGACAGAGGTACGAGGCTTCAATGAGCCACAGAAGCAGGAATACTTCAGGAAGAGAATCAGTGATCAGAGTCTGGCCGATACAATCATCTCACACCTGAAGTCATCAAGGAGCCTCTACATCATGTGCCACATCCCAGTGTTCTGCTGGATCTCAGCCGCTGTTCTGGAGAAGATGTTGAGTCCAGCAGAGAGTGGAGAGATTCCCAAGACTCTCACTCAAATGTACACACGCTTCCTGATCCTTCAGACCAACATCAAACGTGAGAAGGACTATGAGAAGAAGGTGACAGATGAAGACATGATCCTCAAACTGGGGAAAGTGGCTTTTGAGCAGCTTGTGAAAGGAAACCTGATCTTCTGTGAGGAAGACCTGAGAGAGTGTGGCATTGATGTGACAGAAGCATCAGTGTACTCAGGATTGTGCTCTCAGATCTTCAGAGAGGAGTTGGGCTTGTATCAGGGGAAAGTCTTCTGCTTTGTTCATCTGAGCATTCAGGAACATCTAGCAGCTCTATATGTGCACCTCTCCTGGACAAACCACAACAGAGATGTGTTTGAGTCCATCACCAAGCAGAGATTGCGGTCTATGTTTAAGGACTTGTTTCAACATGTTTCATTATCTGAGCTGCATCAGAGAGCTGTGAAGGAGGCTCTACGAAGTAAAAATGGACATCTGGATCTTTTCCTGCGGTTCCTTCTGGGTTTGTCAGTGGAGTCTCATCAGATTCTCCTACAACTAATAATGACGCTGAAAAGAAGCAGCTCTGACAGCAATGAGAAAACAGTTGAGTACATCAAGGAGAAGATCAGGACCATTGACTCTCCAGAGAAATCCATCAATCTGTTCCACTGTCTGAATGAACTGGGTGATCGTTCACTAGTGGAGCAAATACAACAGTATCTGAAATCTGGAAATTTAAGTGAAGCCAAACTCTCTTCATCTCAGTGGTCAGCTGTAGTTTTTGTGTTGTTGACATCAGAAGAGGAACTGAATGAGTTTCGTCTTGATAAATTTGTTAAAGAAAAGAATAATCCTGAAAATATGAAAGTTCTTCAGAAGCTGCTGCCTGTGATTAAAGAATCCAGATCACTTCAGTAAGTATCAATGAGAACAATCACTTCACTGTTAAAACATTAAGAAAATCAAAGTTAAAAGCTCATAAATCTTAAGTGCTGTTGCTATTATTTTAGTGGTCTGCATTTTGATGTGTTTTCAGTACAGTGACACTGTAAAAGATTTCTTCAGGCATTCAAACAAAGTCAGAGAAGTTGCACATAAATAATTCAGGTTTTCCATTTAAAAATGTTAAAATTAACAAAGAAGGAACTGAAATATTTCTTATCTGGCATAAAAGACCAAGCAGAAATCAAGAGCAACCGAACAAGTGGAGAAGCAGCTCATATATACAGCAGCTCAAATCTCCTAAAATCTGATGAAGCAGTTAATGGAGCAAAACAGCAGCATACTTGAACACACACTTTTGAAGACAACAATTGAAATCTACAAGGTACACTTTAAAAAATGCTTGGTTAAAAACAACCCAACTTGGGTTATTCAGCGCTGGGTAAATATTGGACAGAACACATGCTGGATTGTTTAATTTATTGTTTAAAAATTATTATATTGCTGGCTTAAAATGGGCTGGAAATTAAAAATCAAACACAGAATTACTATAGGCAACCGCAAATCAAAATATGAACTAAAGTAAAGTAATGATTATGAATGCATCGGGGGAAAAGAAGACATTTAAATTATTTATTAATAAGTGCTTTCTCAGTCAGTGTCGGCTGGAAAGATGAAGTTGCCAAATGCCATTATATGCCTTACTCCCCATTTCCATATTATGGGCGTGCCTTTTATTGAGAAATGCATAGGGGGTTGTGACGGTGAGGAATTTTTTTTTTTTACTTGGGTAAATTTGGTTTTACATTCGCACATTCAAAACATTCACACATTTCCGCGTTCAATAACTTTCTAATTATATGTGAACTAAAGTTATTTTTTGCAAATTCTAATCAGCAACATCATTGTCAACCTACTAAATTTTTTTCACAATCGATCAAATGGGCAAGTATTGTTTTAATCAGGGGCGGACTTAACCAATAGGCGAGGTAAGCGGCCGCTTAGGGCCCCGTGGAATCAGGGATCGTCTGATATTCGCTGAAACATACTTGGCAAATGCACCAGTATGTATTTGTGTTATGGAGAGCGTCAAATGTTCACTCACCACTCAAAACGGTGAGTTTTTGTCAGGTGCAGAGTTCTGCAAGCTTGTGAATCCTCTCATTATAACAACGTGTAGATAAGATGTAAATAAGAGATTCATGGTGCAGAGAGCTTATTAACGGAAAGTCGTGAGATAGCGATGAACTGAAGTGAGTGACAGCTTTTAGTGATTATAGACAGAGCGCTCTTTGCGTGCATTCTACGCTGTTATGACTGTTTCAGATGACCTCAGTAAAGAAATTGTGTTTCAAGTCATAATTTTGTCTTGATGTTTCAAAATGACTCTCTTGTGTGCTTTTCCTAGGCGCGCCAGCAGGAATGATAAATGCAAATTAACTATAAACTAAAAACTCGTATAAATGCACGAATGCAATGACTGGAGATTTCCACTTAATAGATTACATTTTGTTTCTTGGCAAACCCTATCATATGCCTTAAGAACACTTGGAATATGGAACGAGTTGCATGGGATAATTTATATGACATTTTAATCCTTTATAGAAAAAGATTGAAGAAGTTTACAATTCAAACTGCAAGCATTTTTTTTTTCTTTTTTTTTTTTAATATGTCTTTCGTTATCCGAAAAAAATAAGGTAGCTTAATATGGCTTTAGAACAACATCAGGTTGACTAATTATTTAGGCTACTTAAGTTGTGAAGGGGTAATAGTTACAATAAATAATAGCTATAGCTATAATGAGAGAAAGCTGGCGAGCAAAATAAGGGTTTACGGTATTTTTTTTTTTAAAAAGACAGAGAATGCAAAATCATTTAAAGATGTCCTAAAATTTATATGAAGTATATAAATGTCAATTACAGTTTTGAGAAAGTCATTTTTAGTGTTTTATAGTATGTACACAGTAAAACTGACATTGACAAATGTTGACAAATACAAAACCAAACAGAAGAAGTAAAAGGGTTAAAAGTTACCCTTCAGCAAACAAGGATGCACAAAGAAAATGATTTACAGATGATTCCTTGCCCTCCATTTAAAAGATGACATGCTGCAAGAACTCCCAGTTTCCTATCTGTCGGTCACTACGAGTTATGTCGTGACGACATGGGGATTTATTTGGAAGCCCCAATCATCTCTGACTTAAGAGAAAACGCCAATGAATATTGGCTAGTGGATTTTGCATACCGGCGCCACTCCCCGTGCACACGGGTATAAATAGGCGGCAGGTGCATCCACTCATTAGATTTTTGCTTCGGAGCCGAGTGGATGAACGTGTTGATCTCCACAAAGAGCCATTCATCATCTGTCTGGGAGCTGTTTTGGTTGGCGTTATGGTGCGAACAGCGGTGTCCCTTTCTGCAGCGATTCCCCTGGGCACTTTAACTAAAAGAGCAGATTTCCTAAAAGAGCAAATCACGGTCGGTTCGCGTCTTTTTAAAGACGCTGTTCCGGCCGTGTCCTCTTGGTTGCGGTCGTTTCCTATCCTCCGTCCACGGCCACGATCGTTGTCTTCAGTGTCTGGGCATCCAGCGCGCTGAAGCTGCGTTCGTGGATGGTTTATGCGTTCGATCTGAGTGTGTAACCATGGCAGCGCTGCGATCGCACCTCTCGCTCCTCACGGGGATGGGAGGGGCTCCCTCAGTCACTACCCGCGCTGGCTTCTCTGCCACGAGCAGAGAACCATCGGCTAGTGCTCTGGGCGATCTGAGGGTAACAGTAAGAGCCTTTCCGCCGAGCCAGTCCCCACGGACGTCTCACTCCTCCCGCAGCAGCTGTTCTGTGGGCGGCTCCCCGGTGATTGGCCCCTTTTTACGCCCAGAAGCGACTCGTCTGCCTCCCCCATCCTCGCTACCCTCGATGGCGGGGCAGCTAGGGGGTACGTTTTACATTTCCCAGGTGGAGAGTGTGTTTGCGTTGCACTTGTGCCACGCAAAACACCACCACTTGGAGGAATCGTCTCGTCTCCCATTCAAAGCCTGTAGGCTGACGGCCACTCGCGGCCAAAGTCAAGTCAAGTCAAGTCACCTTTATTTATATAGCGCTTTTACCAATACAGATTGTGTCAAAGCACTTAACAGTATCAAATTGGAGGACAGAGTGTCAGTAATATATAATAAGATTAAACATTTAATTTTCAGTTAAAGGCATTTCATTATTGAATTCAGAGATGTCATTGTCTAGCTCAGTTTAGTTTAAATAGTATATGAGCAATCAAATCGGCGATAATCGCTAGAAATTAGGTGTCCCCAACTGAGCAAGCCAGAGGCGACAGCGGCAAGGAACCAAAACTCCCTCTGAGACAGAATGGAGAAAAAAACCTTGGGAGAAACCAGGCTCAGTCGGGGGCCAGTTCTCCTCTGACCAGACGACACCCACAGTTCAAAAGTTTCAGGTTCTAACGATAGTAGTATTATGTAGTTAGGTATTTTATTATATTTTTAGTTATATTTTTTAGTTTTAATGTATTTTAATCGAGGTCTCCGGGGGTCATCTGGGTGTCCTGGTCTCCGCTGACGATCAGGGCTGCAGACATCATCTCTTGGTGCTGATCCACCATCTGTTCATAGGAAAGAAACAGACAAATATGAGCGTAGATGCCATTCTACTTACGATGTAACGAGTACACCGTGTGTTGTGGGAAGTGTTCCCGGTTCCGGTTGATCTAATTAATGCAGCCTAACAATCCTTTAACGGATTTGAATAATAGAAGCGTATTAGTGTGTTATGTGTACGCCAGGGTAAAGAGATGGGTCTTTAATCTAGATTTAAACTGACAGAGTGTGTCTGCCTCCCGAACAGTGTTAGGTAGACTGTTCCAGAGTTTGGGTGCTAAATAGGAAAAGGATCTGCCGCCTGCAGTCGATTTTGATATTCTAGGTATTATCAAACGGCCAGAGTTTTGAGAACGCAGCGGACGTGGAGGACTATAATGCGATAAGAGCTCGCTCAAGTACTGAGGAGCTAAACCATTAAGGGCTTTATAAGTAATTAACAAGATTTTAAAATCTATCCGATGTTTGATAGGGAGCCAGTGCAGTGTTGACAGAACCGGGCTAATATGGTCATATTTCCTGGTTCTAGTAAGGACTCTAGCTGCTGCATTTTGGACCAACTGTAGTTTGCTGATCAAGCGTGCAGAACAACCACCCAATAAAGCATTACAATAGTCTAGCCTTGAGGTCATAAACGCATGAACTAACATTTCTGCATTTGACGTTGAGAGCATAGGTCGTAATTTAGATATGTTTTTGAGATGAAAAAACGCAGTTTTACAGATGCTAGAAACATGGCTTTCAAATGAAAGATTGCTATCGAACAGCACACCTAGGTTCCTGACTGATGAAGAAGAATTGACAGAGCAGCCATCAAATGTTAGATAATGTTCTAGGTTATTACATGTGGGGTTTTTAGGTCCGATAACTAACACCTCTGTTTTTTCAGAATTTAGCAGTAAAAAATTACTCGTCATCCAGTTTTTTATATCGACTATGCATTCCGTTAGTTTCTCAATTTGGTATGTTTCACCGGGCCGCGAAGAAATATAGAGCTGAGTATCATCAGCATAACAGTGGAAGCTAACACCATGTCTCCTGATAATATCTCCCAAGGGTAACATGTAAAGCGTGAAAAGTAACGGCCCTAGTACTGAGCCTTGAGGTACTCCATACTGTACTTGTGATCGATATGATACCTCTTCATTCACTGCTACGAACTGATGGCGGTCAGATAAGTATGATTTGAACCATGCTAAGGCACTTCCACTAATGCCAACAAAGTTTTGTAGTCTATTCAAAAGAATGTCGTGGTCGATAGTGTCGAACGCAGCGCTAAGATCCAGTAGAACTAATAAAGAGATACAACCACGATCAGATGATAGAAGCAGGTCATTTGTAACTCTAATGAGAGCAGTCTCAGTACTATGATATGATCTAAATCCTGACTGGAATTCCTCACAGATATCATTTTTCTCTAGGAAGGAATATAATTGTGAGGATACTACCTTTTCTAGTATCTTTGACAGAAAAGGGAGATTTGAGATCGGTCTATAATTAACTAGGTCTTTGGGGTCAAGTTGTGGTTTTTTAATGAGAGGCTTAATAACAGCCAATTTGAAGCTTTTGGGGACATATCCTAATGACAATGATGAATTAATAATAGCCAAAAGAGGATCTATGACTTCTGGAAGCAGCTCTTTTAGTAGTTTCGATGGAATCGGGTCTAACATACATGTTGTTGGTTTAGATGATTTAACAAGTTTATACAATTCTTCCTCTCCTACAGTAGAGAATGAACAGAATTGTTCCTCAGGGGATCTATAGTGTGCTATCTGATGCGATACTGTAGCTGACGGCTGCAAGGATACAATTTTATCTCTGATAGTATCGATCTTGGAAGTAAAATAGTTCATAAAGTCATTACTGCTATGCTCTTGGGAAATGCCAACACCTGTTGATGCTTTATTTTTCGTTAATTTAGTCACTGTATTGAATAAATACCAAGGGTTATGTTTGTTTTCTTCTAGAAGAGATGAAAAGTAATCAGATCTAGCAGTTTTTAATGCTTTTCTGTAGGATAGGGTACTTTCCCGCCAAGCTAAACGAAATACCTCTAGTTTTGTTTTCCTCCAGCTGCGCTCCATTTTCCGGGCTGCTCTCTTTAGGGCGCGAGTGTGCTCATTATACCACGGTGTTGGACTCTTATCCTTAATCTTCCTTAAGCGTAAAGGAGCAACCGCATCTAAAGTGCTAGAAAAGAGAGAGTCCATAGTTCCTGTTACATCATCAAGTTGTTCTGAGCTATTGGATAAACTGAGGAACTGAGATAAGTCAGGAAGATTATTTATAAAGCAGTCTTTTGTGGTAGAGGTAATGGTTCTACCATATTTGTAACAAGGAGTTGGCTTTACAGCTTTAGCTATATGGAATATACAGGAGACTAGATAATGATCTGAGATATCATCACTCTGCTGCAAAATTTCAACCCCACTAACATCAATTCCATGTGACAGTATTAAATCTAGAGTATGATTTCGACAATGAGTAGGTCCTGACACATGTTGTTTAACACCAATAGAGTTTAAAATGTCTATAAATGCTGATCCCAACAAATCTTTTTCATTATCAACATGGATATTAAAATCACCAACAATTAGGACTTTATCTGCAGTCAGCATTAACTCAGACAGAAAATCAGAAAATTCTTTAATAAAGTCTGTATGGTGCCCTGGTGGCCTGTATACAGTAGCCAGTACAAACATCACAGGGGGTTTATCATTAATACTTGTTTCTTTGGTTAATGTTATATGGAGCACCATTACTTCAAACGAATTATGCTTGAAGCCCGACCTTTGAGAGATACTGAAAATATTTCTATAAATTGTAGCAACACCTCCCCCTTTACCTTTTGGACGCGGTTCATGTTTATAACAGTAATCTTGGGGTGTAGACTCGTTTAAAGTAATGTAATCATCTTGTTTTAGCCAGGTTTCTGTCAGACAAAGCACATCTAGTTTATGGTCAGTGAACATATCATTTACAAAAAGTGCTTTTGAAGAAAGGGATCTAATATTCAATAAGCCAAGCTTTATCAAGTCTTTATCTGTATTATATTGTTTTTTTATTTGTTGAACATCAATTAAATTGTTACTATTACATTGGTTTGGATGTTTTCTGTATTTTCTAGTTCGGGGAACAGACACAGTCTCTATAGTGTGATATCTAGGTGAAAAAGTTTCTATGTGCTGAGAGTTAACTGATTTCTGTGACGTGAGGCGGCTAGCAGACGATCGGTTTAGCCAGTCTGTCTGCTTCCTGACCTGGGCTCCAGTTAGTCAAGTACAAACTCTAAGACTATGTGCCATATTTCTAGAGAGAAGAGCGGCACCACCCCAGGAGGGATGAACACCATCTCTTTTCAACAGGTCAGGTCTGCCCCAAAAACTCATCCAATTGTCTATAAAGCCTATGTTATTTTGCGGGCACCACTTAGACATCCAGCCATTAAGTGACGACAGTCTGCTATGAATCTCATCACCCCGGTAAGCAGGGAGCGGACCAGAGCATATTACAGTGTCTGACATCGTACTTGCAAGTTCACACACCTCTTTAACATTATTTTTAGTGATCTCCGACTGGCGAAGTCGAACATCATTAGCGCCGACGTGGATAACAATCTTACTGAATTTACGTTTAGCATTAGCCAGCACTTTTAAATTTGCCAAGATGTCAGGCGCTCTGGCTCCTGGTAAACAATGGACTATGGTGGCTGGTGTCTCTATTTTCACGTTCCGTACAATAGAATCGCCAATAACTAGAGCACTTTCATCAGGTTTCTCAGTGGGTGCTTCACTGAGTGGGGAGAACCTGTTTGATGTTCTGATCGGAACGGAAGAGTGGTGTTTTGACCCGCGACTATGCCGCCTCACCGTCACCCAGCTGCCCTGCTGCATGGGCTCAACCGAAACCGAACAATGTACAGGACTCCCTGAGCTAGTCGCATCCAAAGCAGTATCTACAGCCCTCACATACTTACTATCCTCAATTAAAGTTTGGATGCGTGTCTCTAATTCTAAAACCTTCTCTGTCAGCCTAACTATTTCCCTGCATTTATCACATGTGAATCCCTCGCTGCTGACAGAGACAGATAAACTATACATGTGGCAGACAGTGCAAACAACAATAGCAGGAGAAGAAGCCATTACTCACCGTGATTGATGAATGACACCAACTTAACTTACCACTTACCACTGTTGTTTGATGAGCTTGTGAAAAACGGAGCGAGGAAAAAATAAAAATAAATAAATAATAGGCGCGAAATGCAAATGGAACCGCGAGTGACAAGCTAATGGGCTAACAAGCTGCACTCGCGGTTTTAAAAGCGAACGATCAAATTAGTTAGATTAGTTTGAAGGATAGCACCTGAAATATGGTGGGAATTAAATTATATGTTATCACTTTAGAAAAAAGGAGTGAAAGTAAGGTAGAGATTCAATAAAAAGCGAAGCTACACGGAGCTACAATCACAAACCTCTCAGCAGCGTGCAACAGACTGAAGCAATCGATCATCCTCCAAAGCTTACAGTGCTGCGGGCCAAGCTGCCTCTGCCCTGCATGCCATGGCTATTCTGCGAGTACACCAGCCAAGGCATTAAAATGCACGAGGGTAGTACCAACCCGAGGTTGATGCAGGAACTGTGCTCTGTGACTGACCGTGCCCTACAGGCGACTCGGGAAGGCGATGTCCACACTTGGGGTCCAAGAGTGCCATCTACGGCTCAGCCTTGTTGAGAGGAGCAATGTCGACAGTGTACTGTTTTGACGCTCTCGTTTCCCAGGTTGGACTGTTCGGCGACACTGTCGAGGACTGCGCCCAGCTGTTCTCGGCAGTACAGAAGCAGACTGAGGCCAATTGGGTAACAGGTAAGTAGCACATCTTGCCCCACCGCTCTGCCGCAGGGCAAGCCCCAGTCTGCTTGTCGCCGTGGGGGCCCTCCTGCATCCTCCAGAGCTGCTCCGCCCCGTGCTGAATCGTCCCATATGCTGGTGTGTCGAGCCTCTCGCAGGAGTGCGGCGCCCCCCGTGTCCCAGTCTGCCCCTAATCGCCCAGATAGGCGACAAAGCGGCCCTGACGCGGGCAACCCAGTGATGTGGAAGCTGCTCTTTCTCAGGAGACGGCAGGGACAGCGCCGCTTCTTCCCCCGGAGGAGGGCCGGGTGGAAAATCTCTGGACCAGCGAGTCTTGAACCGGGTCATGCACAGGCTCCCGTTCAAGATGCTGACGAACAGGCGTATATCAAATGCATCCAGCCCCAGGATTGGTTTGCAGCAATCGGCCTGAAGGACGCTTACTTTCATGTTTCGATCCTTCTGCGACACAGACCGTTCCTACGGTTTGCGTTCGAGGGTCGGGCATGGCAGTACAGGGTCCTCCCCTTCGGCCTTCCCTGTCCCCCCCGTGTCTTTGCGAAGGCACGGAGGGCGCCCTTGCCCTGCTACAGGAAGTGGAGCTTCTCGAGCATGGCCCACGTGCGAGAACAGTTGTGTGATCACAGGGACCCAGTGCTTCAGCACTCAGCCAGTTGTGGCTTCAGGTCAACTGGGAAAAGAGCAAGCTCTCCCTCGTTCAGAGAAACTCTTTTCTCAGTATGGAGTTAGACTCGGTGAGTGTGGTGGCGTGTCTCACCAACGAGCGTGCCCAGTCCGTGCTGAACTGCCTGAGTTCCTTCAGAGGCAGGACGTTGGTACCACTGAAATCCTTTTCAGAGGCTCCTGGGGCATATGGCATCCGCAGCCGCAGTCACGCCGCTCGGGTTGCTTCATATGAGACCACTTCAGCACTGGTTGCACTCCCGAGTCCCGAGGTGGGCATGGCGTCGCGGTACACTTCGTGTGAACATCACACAGGAGTGTCACCACTCCTTCAGCCCCTGGACGGACCTTGCTTTTCTACGGGCCGGGGTGCCCCTAGAACAAGTGTCCCGGCATGTCGTTGTCACGACGGATGCCTCCAGTACGGGTTGGGGCGCTTCATGCACGGGCAGGCAGCCTCGGGGCCCTGGACAGGGCCTCGACTGCTTTGGCACATCAACTGCCTAAAGTTGTTGGCAGTGCATCTGGCCTTGCGGCAGTTCCGGCCACTGCTCAGGGGTGCAAACTTGTCACCTTTCGGCGAAATTCGCCGTTTTCACGTTGAAATAGGTCATTCACGTGAATCGTGTAGATCTGTAAAAAAAATTAAATGGGGGGGGGGTCGTATCTGCGAGTCATCTGTGTCACGTCACCCGTAGCGTTTTTTCCCGTTGGCAAAAGGAATGGATCCGCCCTACTCTGCCTCTGATTGGCTTACCTTAATGACCTTTCCCTCATCCAACCAATCTCACTCCTGAAGCCTAACTTTTAGACGCTGCAGGCAACTGTCCATATTTCCAGAGGCTACGTAAAACATGAAGGAACAAGCTAACTGCAAGCAACTTATTTTTGAAGTAATTGGGCTATGCTGGTGGTTAGATTAGCCTGTTTGTAGCTAGCTAAATCAAGTTCGCTTGTGTTCCAGTATAAATGGTGATTACCGCGTGAGACTGCGTTTTTTTAATGTTTTTTTTTTTTTGCCTGAGGCTGCGGTTGCAATAGCTATGAATATAAGTTACTTTATCGCTACTTTAGTTCGCTACCCTTTGCAAACTGCTCCTCAGTCTCGACCTTAACATTTGTCTCACATATCAGTAAGATATTACTCTGACATGAAGTCGATTTGAGAACTGTTCGACCTAGAAGTAAAGCATGCTGTTTAATGTACAGTAATATTAGTATCACTCAGCTCAAGTGGAGGCATCGCTAAGCCATAGCTAAGTGTTCGTCTGTAACAGCCTGTTTCAAGACGGAGAAACACCTCGCGATTAGCCGGTCAGCTGCTTCAAAAATTCGAGTGCTGAAATGAAGATTTACAGTCTGCACGGGCTTTAAATTGAAGCCCGAACCAGGCCCGTGCCTGACATCGTCTGACCCGACCCAACCCGAATCGAGTGGCACAGTTAAAATTTAGAATTTTTTTTTTTTTTCCCACAACTAATAGCCAATTTAACAAAACAAACAAACAAAAAAGGATGCTGTATTTCACGATTGCATGCAACGGTCAGTAAGCACGTCAAGCAACAGATTCATCAAGGCTCGGGCGCTTAACAAGGCAAAAGAAAAAAAAACACTTAGGCTTACCAGTTTTGAAAGTTTATGAACATCAGGTTCATAACTTTTTGAATGGTTGTATACGACAAGACGATAATTCTTCCACCGTGCAAATTATGGTAATAACAGAGAAGTAGTGCGGTGAGATCGCGTTTATTTGAATTAATTAATCATTTATTAGAATTAGGGAGAGAGAGAGAGAGAGAGAGAGATGAAAGTTGTGTTTGTGAACCTGCTTTCAGCGGGGGGGGGGGGGGGGGGGTTTGGTGTGTTGTCACCTTTTTCACCCCTTGACGAGTTTGCACCCCTGCTGCTGCTCGGCAAACACTGCGACTGTCTCGTACATCAACCGGCTGGGAGGTGTACGATCACGTCGCATGTCACAGCTCGCCTGCCATCTCCTCCTCTGGATGCGGCTCAAGTCGCTGCGTGCTGTCCATATTCCGGGGGAGCTCAATCGTGCGGGCGACGCGCTCTCACGACAGCTCACATTCCCCGGAGAATGGCGACTCCATCCCGAGACGGTCCGGCTGATCTGGAGTCGACTCGGGGAAGCTCAGTTAGACCTGTTTGCTTCCCGAGAGTCCTCCCACTGCCAGCTGTATTACTCCCTGGCCGAGGCCCCCCTCGGCACAGACGCACTGGCCTCGGGCTCTACGCAAGTATGCGTTTCCCCCAGTGAGTCTGCTTGCACAGACACTGTGCAAGGTCAGGGAAGATGCTGGTCGTGCTGTACTGGCCCACCCGGAGCTGGTTTCCCGAACTCATACTCCTTGCGACAGCTTTTCCCTGGCGCATTCCTCTGAGGAAGGACCTCCTTTCTTAGGGGCTTGGCACCATATGGCACCCGCGTCCAGATCTGTGGAACCTCCACGTGTGGCTCCTGGACGGGACGCGGCAGACTTGAGCAGTCTCCCACGGACTGTGGTAGAGACCATCACTCAGGCTAGAGCTCCTTCAACAAGGCAAGCCTATGCACTGAAGTGGAGTCTGTTCGCGAACTGGTGTTCTTCTCACCGAGAGGACCCCCGAAGATGCACGATTGGAGTAGTGCTTTCTTTCCTGCAAGAAAGGTTGGAGCGTAGGCTGTCACCCTCCACCTTGAAGGTGTATGTGGCTGCTATTGCGGCCCATCACGATGCAGTGGACGGCCGGTCCCTGGGTAAGCACGATCTCGTCGTGAGGTTCCTGAGGGGTGCCAGGAGGTTGAATCCTCTTAGGCCACCCCTGATGCCCCCCTGGGGTCTCTCTATTGTCCTGGCTGGGCTTCAGAGGGGTCCCTTTGAGCCGCTGGACTCAGTTGAGCTTAAGTTCCTGTCTGCTAAGACAGCGCTCCTGACCGCTCTCACTTCCATCAAGAGGGTCGGGGACCTCCAAGCATTTTCGGTGAGCGAAGAGTGCCTTGTGTTCGGGCCGGTCTACTCTCACGTTGTCCTGAGACCCCAGCCTGGATACGTGCCTAAGGTTCCCACCACGCCCTTCCGCGATCAGGTGGTGAACCTGCAAGCACTGCCCTCGGAGGAGACAGATCCAGCCTTGGCGTTGCTGTGTCCCGGAAGAGCGTTGCGCATATACATGGACCGCACCCAGAGCTTTAGTAGCTCTGAGCAGCTCTTTGTCTGCCACGGAGATCAGCAGAAAGGGAAGGCTGTCTCCAAGCAGAGGTTGGCCCACTGGATAGTGGATGCCATCGCCTTGGCGTACCAATCCCAAGGCGAGCCGTGCCCCCTGGGGGTGAGGGCTCACTCCACACGGAGTGTTGCCTCCTCCTATGCGTTGGCGCACAGCTCCTCTATGGCAGACATCTGTAGAGCTGCGGGCTGGGCGACACCAAACACCTTCGCGAGATTTTACAATCTCCGCGTCGAGCCAGTTTCTTCCCGTGTGTTGGGTAACAGGTAAGTGGCGGGAAGAGCTGGCCGGTGTCACGCTTGCTGCGCCATTCCCCCTCACCCGGGGATACGAGTGCCATTTTCCTCCTCCAGTTCAGTTCCCCGGACGGCAAATCCTGGTGGAGTCCCTCCAGCACCCCCGGGAGTCAGACTGGATGGAGCAGTCTGATGCCAGGCCCAGTACTTGTGTTAGCTCGCCCGGGTCTCCGGTCAGCCCCTCTACTGGGCTAGGTGTCCGTATGGCTTGATTCCCTTCGGGTAATCCCATATGTGTATTCTACCACGGTAAGGTTTCCCTCATGGTAAACCCGTGTCTTCCCTTTGACAGAGCTTCTGTCAGGCCCTGCTGGCATTTCTCCTCCCTACCCCTAGGTAGGATCTGCCCCAGGGTCCAGTCATATGTAGTACTGCCCCAGGCCTGGGTCAGTCCATATCAGTGTCTCCACATGTTACCTCCCATCAGGCAGGATGTGGCCTCCGTAGCGCCCTTCTCTGGAAGGCTCGCTTCCCCGTCGTTACTGCCAAGCTGAAACAACAAATAGGAAAGACTTGAAGCTATCTTTCATTGAAGGTCGAAATCCCTTCCGACTTCTGTGGGGAAAGGAACAGCGGCTTGGCTATCTCCAGCAGCGATGTACTCAGTGGTCCCTACGGGCACCAAGGTTAGCGAATTTGCACTGGGGCGATGGGAAGGTTGCGACCTTTCGCATGGCATTTGTCTGTCACACGCTCACTTGTCAGCATCTACATGCCACAAGGTTGTGACGGGGTTCAGGTTGTGGCGCTTTCCATAGGACCCCTATGTCGTCACGACATAACTCATAGTGACCGACAGATAGGGAACGTCTCGGTTACGTACGTAACCCTCATTCCCTGATGGAGGGAACGGAGACGTTATGTCCCCATGCCACAATCTCGAACCATTGCTGGTTGCCAGGGACTCGTTCTCGGCTCCTCAGCGTAAAACCTAATGAGTGAATGTACCTGCCGCCTATTTATACCCGTGTGCACGGGGAGTGGTGCAGGTATGCAAAATCCACTAGCAAATATTCATTGGCGTTTTCTCTTAAATCAGAGATGATTGGGGCTTCCAAGTAAATCCCCTATGTCGTCACGACATAACATCTCCGTTCCCTCCATCAGGGAACGAGGGTTATGTACGTAACCGAGACGTTAGATGTGCACTGCTTAGGGTAGTTAAAGAGATAGTTCACCCAAAAATGAAAATTCTGTCAATAATTACTCACTCTCATGTCGTTCCAAACCTGTAAGACCTTCGTTCATCTTCAGAACACAAATGAAGATATTTTTTTCACATCCCTTTAACGTCAAACAAGTAGAAAGCTTTGAAGCAAAGATCTACAGCTGAGAGCAGTGTGCTCCGCTCTAGAGACATTAAGAAGTACATGTGCATGTGACCGTAGCCAGGCTTTGAAAATGAGTGAGGTCTGGGGTTAAGAATTGTGCTATAATAACCCATATACAACTCATTATATACACTAACACTTTAAAAGAGGCAGAGATGTAGATGTTTGTGAAAGACGTTTTCTCTGTTTTGTAGGGATAAACACTGTTAAATCATACCATAATTATTGCATCAAAATGTGTTAATATTTTACTGTAGGTTAGGGGTGGATAATTTTATCAGTTGTTTATTAATCATGCAACAATACATACAGTTATAGTTTTCATTAATAATCGTTGCTGTATAGATGATAACTTTGTCTAGTGCTCTTATGAAAGTTTTTAGCATGACATTGTGAAAATGTAACTACTATACTGATTGAAATAGCATAGATTTATTCATGGATAGTGTTTGCGTATTTCATTTCATTCTGTAACCTACTTGTTCTACAGATCTATCTACTAGTGTTAAATGCTGCTGTTTTTGACAGCGTTGATAATGTTTCTGACAGATAATGTCATGATATTTTTTTTTCCCTTAATGTGCTATGCTGTCAGTAATAACCTGTCCATGGGCTTCGTTGATTTACCGTCAGTTCAAGTACACCTGTTGTGCTGAATTCTGCACCCTGCCAGGTTATGCACCCACTAGTACTGGTAGGTTTAGGGTTAGCTGTGGGGGAGGGGTTAGGCAACCCTAACCCTAATCTGCAACTTCCCACTTTATTAACTTTCTAAAGTGTCAAATTAAGTGGAAAAGACAAGTCCAAAAACATGTATAATAGCTGGACCCTGGCCCTCGCTCACAACTCTCTCAAGTCTCTTTCACTACGCCAGAGTCTCGCAGCGATTATTTCATACCACGGACGCTAAGCATTCTTGCAAACTGTTTAAACTGAATTATACATGCAGACACTCAGATGAGGAGCTTTAAACAGCAGATTAGTCATTTAAAAGTCTTTTTTTTTTTTTTTTTTTTTGAACATGAAACATTTATCGAGGTCCAGATCTCAGTGACCTCATAGCTAGCTATGTGCAGTTTTTTTCTCATGGTATGAATTAATTTAGTTATATTGGAATTGCACGTTGTTGTTCATTGCAGCAAGTTGTTTGATAGTGTTTCACATGATTTTCATCTCTCTACAGGTTGTGGGATTGTGGCGTCACAGATGAAGGTTGTGCTGCTCTGGCTTCAGCTCTGAGATCAAACCCCTCACACCTGAGAGAACTGAATCTGTCTGAGAATAAACTAAGAGATTCAGTGAAGCTGCTTTCTGATGTACTACAGGATCCTCACTGTAAATTGGAGAAACTGAGGTAAGATCATATATGACACACTGTAAAGTTTACTGTATGTGAAGTGCAAAATAAATACAAATTTTGAAAACAAAATTACAAATCCAAAAACGAAAAAAAAAAAAAAAAAACATTTTAAACAATGGCAAATCTAAACCCAAAACAAGTCAGAAAACACAATGACAAGCCAGACAAATCAGAGAACACTATAAATTAATTTTTTGACAATAATTGCTGTTGAGTTATTTTCAGAGGATAGTAAATCCTTATTGCTATGCAAGTTGCACATTGACTATCCAAGTTTCATTTCTATAGTATTGTCCCTTGAGAAGATATACTAAAATGATTGTCAAAATGTGAGGGGTGTACTCACTTTTGTGAGATACTGTATATATACAACACTGAACATCACATCCACTTGTACACCACACAATATATCCGTGACTAAAACAAGAATTATCTGTTTCACTTTATTTTGATGGTCCCTTTAACACATTCTATTGACTATAAGTAATGTTGCACCTACATTTCTACTGACTCTCATTAGAGTGTTAGTAGTGTATTAGTTGACTGGTAGGGTTAGGGTTTGATTAAGCTGACACGTTCATGCAAAGTTACTTATAGTCAGTAGAATATCTGTTGGGAGACCAACACAATAAGGAGTTAGTAGATATGAAGCAGACAGTTTACTAATACTCTTATGAGAGTTTGTTGACATGTAGTTGCAACATTACTTAGTGTTAACAGAATGTTCAAAAGGGACATCAAAATAAAGTGTTACCGAATTATCTAGGATCACATATTTATCACTATTATACAAACCTACAGTTTAAATAGACAATCATCAATATCTACTCCACCAATTAACTTTAAATAGTATATCAATAGAAAATTCAATGATTAAAAACATCAGAAATACATCGTCATAAACAATCATTGCTTTTTACACTGTAAATTCTCAATATTTATTATACAAAATAGTGTGATGGACTGTGATGGACTGGCCATCTGTTCAGGGAGTCCCTGTTTGTGACCCGAGATGCTGAGATAGACTCCAGCCCCACAAACCTGCAGAGCAAGGGCATCGCTAGGCCATTTTTAGGGGGGCTTTAGCTAAATTTCTGCTCAGCCCCCCTAAAAATCTTGCGTTTTTTTTTTTTTTTTTTTCAAATGAAAACGGCAGCAGACTTCGGCTCCTCCCCATCTTTCTGCGCGTTCTTCAATCCACAGACTGCGGTGGCGCAGAGGAGAGGACAAGGTGTGTGTTTATCAATAGATTGTTATAATCTACATCTATGCAGTTCTTTGTCATAAATGCAATTTACAAAAAGTCATGGGAGAGCAATCGGTTTCCAATCTACTGTAAAGTTTTCGCTGCATTCACCACTCATCACACCACAGCTGTTTCCTTCCCTTAACACATATGAACGCATACTTTATAAAACGATCACATTATTGCTATTTTCATTTGAAAATTTAGCTTTCAATATAGAACATAATACTACAGTGCATGTGGCATTAACTACCATACAGTTATGCATAGAAATGATTAAAGACAGTGACAGCACTCAGTCAGTGCACTCATTTTAATTGCATATCAGAGTGATTGACAGAGATTGAAATATTGTGTGTGTGTTTTGTATTAATTTTTAAAAAATAATTTTTATTGTTTGAATTGAATTTATGTAGAACAGTTCTACAATTTTTTTTGTACAAATTTTCAATCAATTTTTTTGTAAATATTTATTTTTTTATTATTATACCCTCATTGGGGGCTGAGCCCCCCTAAAATGAAAATCCTAGAATCGTCTCTGCTGCAGAGAATAAAGCAGATTGAAAAATGGATGGATGTTTACATAATATTTTGTAATGGACTGCAATATTACAAATAATATCTTACAGTGCAGGTGATCTCAGAATTTATTATCCTTAGTGATGGAGGAGAAACCTGTCAACACACACGCACACACAATCATTCCTCCATACATATTAGTACAGATATATATATATATATATATATATATATATATATATATATATATATATATTTATATTTATATTGTGACGGGGTGGAAGAATCACGCGACATGGAGAGCTCAAATAAATACCCCGGAGGGTGGATTTATTTAATACAGAAGGGTGTGCGATGAGTGCAGGGTGCTGGTGGCAGTCGTGCGGTGCTCTCCGTGAGTGATTCCGTGAGTGCAGTGAGAGATCCGTCCAGGCTGGGTCGGTCAGTCGCTCGCTTCTGGAATGGGAGAAGAGATCATGCATTAGCCTTGATGTGGAGGAAGTTCGTTTCTCACCCTCACCCTGCCGCGTCCGGCTTATATGGCCGTGTGGTGATTGGACGACCCAGCCATGATGAGTCCGTCGGCGTTGGCGTTGGAGGCTCCGGCTCGGTGACGGATGGTGAAACAGAAGTCCTGGTGCGCGAGGAACCACCACGTCACCTTGGCGTTGGTGTCCTTGGCCTTCGCCATCCACTGTAGGGGAGCGTGGTCCGTGAGCAAGGTGAACTTTCGGCCCAACAGATAGTAGCGCAGCTCCAGGACTGCCCACTTGATGGCCAGAGCCTCTCTTTCGACGGTGGCGTAGTTCCTCTCAGCCTTTGTCAGCTTCCTGCTGATGTACAAGACAGGGTGTTCCTCACCTTCCTGGACTTGGGACAGGACGGCTCCCAACCCTGCCTCGAATGTGTCCATTTGCAGCAAAAAGGGACAGCCGAAATCAGGGGCTCGTAGGACTGGTTCCTCCGTCAGAGCGTGTTTGATTTGCTGGAATGCCTCTTCAGTCGTTGGGCTCCAGATTACACGCTTGGGCTGCCCCTTTTTGGTTAGGTCTGTCAAGGGGGCGGCTATGGAGGAAAAGTTGGGGATGAAGCAGCGGTAGTAGCCCGCCAATCCCAGGAACGCTCGTACCTGGGTCTTCGTGGTGGGCCGCGGGGCATCGCGGACTGCCTCTACTTTCTTTTCCTGGGGCCGGATCAGGCCTCGTCTGACTCGGAAGCCCAGGTACTTGGCCTCAAAGAGTGCTAGGTGACATTTGCCTGGGTTGGCGGTGAGTCCAGCCCGTTGTAGCTCCGTGAGCACCCTCCGCAGACAGTCCAGGTGGTCCTCCCAACGCTCCGAGTGGATCACGACGTCGTCGAGGTATGCCACCGCATACTGCTGGTGCGGCCGCAGGACGATGTCCATGAGTCTTTGGAAAGTCGGGGGGGGGCCCCGTGAAGTCCGAAGGGAAGGGTCCGGTACTGCCAGTGGCCTGAGGAGGTGGAAAAGGCCGTCTTCGGCTTGGCCGTGTCGGAAAGGGGGACTTGCCAATATCCCTTGGTCAGATCTAAGGTGGAGATATACCGGGACCTTCCCAGGCGGTCCAGGAGCTCATCCACTTAGGGCATTGGGTATCCGTCGAATTCTGACACTTCGTTGAGGCGGCGGAAGGCATTGCAGAAGCGGAGGGTGCCGTCGAGTTTTGGAACCAGGACGATGGAGCTGGACCATGGGCTGATGGTTCGATCACCCCCAACTTCAGCATTTGTTGGATTTCCTCCTCAATAGCCTGCCGACGAGCCTCTGGGATCCGATAGGGCCGTTGCTTGATGACTACTCCTGGTGGGGTCCGGATGTCATGCTGGACCAGTTGGGTTTTCCCGGGGACAGAGGAGAACACATCCGAAAACTGACCGACCAGGTGTTGCAGCTCAGCCTTCTGCGTCGCCAACAGGTCGGGGTTGGTATCCACCAAGACGGGCGATATGGTGGCCAGGGCTGCTGTTTCTTCTCTGGTCCCCACCCACTTTTTTAGGAGGTTGACGTGGTACAACTGTTGGGGGCTCCGTCTCCCCGGCTGCTGTACTCGGTAAGTTACGGGTCCCACCTTCTCGACGACGGAGTATGGACCTTGCCAGGTGGCCAGAAACTTGCAGGCGGAGGTGGGGACTAGCACCATAACTTTATCGCCTGTCTGGAATTCCCGAGGCTGAGCTGTCCTGTTGTAGTGGCGAGCTTGGGCCTGTTGGGCTTTGGCCAGATGTTCCCGGACTAATGGCATGACACGGTCTATCCGGTGCCTTATCTCGGAGACGTGCTCGACGAGTGACCAGTGTGGGGTGGGTTGTTGGCGTTCCCAAGCCTCCTTAGCGACGTCGAGCAGTCCCCCGAGTTTGCCTTCCGAAGAGGAGCTCGAACGGAGTGAAGCCGGTGGACGCCTGAGGGACTTCCCGTATCCCGAAGAGGACATAAGGTAGCATTTAGTCCCAGTCTCTTTTATCTTCGGCAGCGACTTGCCATAACATCTGTTTAAGGGTTTGGTTAAACCGTTCTACGAGGCCGTCCGTCTGGGGGTGGTACACAGTCGTCCTCAGGTGCTTCACCCGGAGCAGGCGGCAGAGGTCAGCCATTAGCCGGGACATAAACGGTGTTCCCCGGTCGGTCAGGATCTCCGAAGAGATGCCAACCCGGCTAAACAACAGGAAGAGCTTGTGGGCGATGGTCTTGGCGTTGGCTTTCCTGAGGGGGATGGCTTCGGGATACCGGGTGGCATAATCCACGATGACAAGGAAGTGTTCATGTCCCCGGGCCGACTTTGGCAACGGCCCTACCAGGTCCATCCCGATGCGCTCGAAGGGCACCTCAATAATGGGTAGTGGAATGAGCAGAGAGGGGGGAGGGTGGTAAGGCAAAGTCTTCTGGCACTCGGGGCAGGCTTGACAGAACCGTCAAACCTCGGCTTCCAGGCCGGGGCAGTGAAATCGGTCTCGAATCCGGTGAATGGTGTTGCCTGCCCTGAGATGTCCCAACAATGGGTGAGCGTGGGCCAAATTTAGGACTACTTCGGTTTTGGACCGGGGAACCACCAGCAGTTTCTTCTTCTCCCCCCTTCGCTCGGCGACACAGTAGAGCAGGCCATTCCCTACAATAAAGTGGGGGAGAGGATGGGGTTTAGGCCGGGTGTCCTTTCCCTCGAGGACACATACTTGAGTCCAACAGTGTTTGAGTCGCTCATCTTCGCGTTGGGCCCGGCCAAACGAGTATTATGGGAGGGGGACTCACCATCTCTCCCACTGTCGGATGCCAAGAGAACGGGGCGGCCGCTGGGTCTCCTGGTAGCGCGCCGTCCACGGCGGCCCCCTGTGGGGTGGGCAGGCTGTGTCGTGGTGCGGAGCAGGGCCTCGAACCCCGGCCAATCTCGCCCCAATAGGACGGTCACCGGTAAATCTTTCACTAGTCCGACTTTCACGGGCCATGAACCCGGAGCCGCGGAGATAGTTACACGTCGAGTGGGTACCTCCCGTGTATCACCGTGGACGCATGTAATGGGTACTATGGCCTCGGTTTCGTGAGGTGGGGGTAGAATTCTCGCTTGGAGAAGGCTGACGGCACTCCCAGAGTCGAGGACCGCCTTGTAGTGCCGTCCGGCGATTTTCACGGTGGCCGTTGGAGCCCCTTTTGGCAGCTCACGGTGCAGTACACAGCCTGCCCACCAAGCCCGGGCCTTGGGAGAAGAGGATGCTGTGGGCATGGGCTCGTCGTGAGGCTCGGGGGCCGCCGTCCTGTCCACTGGCCGCGAGATGTCCTCCGGCGTGCGCTGCTCTGGAGCCACCCTCCGGGTAAACGGTGGTACTCGCTCCCCGGCCTCGCGTCGTTGGGCCGCCTCCGCCAGCTCAATCGCCTCTACTAACTCAGATGTTGTAGTTGGATTCCTCATGCCCACGGCTGGCCGGATGTTATGGGGCAGGGCCCGGAGGAGGTGATCGATTACCACGCCTTCCGTTACTTGAGCGGCGGTGGGTGTGCCCACCATCAGCCAGTGCTGGGCTAGGCGGGATAGCTCTGCTGCCTGAATCCGAGCGGGACGCCGAGGCTGGTAGGTCCACTCCTGAAATGCTTGGGCCGCACACATCGAAGAAAGCCCCACGCGGGCGAGGATTTCCCTTTTAACCTCTTCATAATTTTCTGCGACCGCCGCGGGAAGGCTGAAGAAGGTGCGTTGGGCTTCACCCGTGAGGAGAGGTGCCAATGCACGGGTCCACCCTTCCGTGGTCACCGTATTCTCAAACATTTGGATGTAAGCCTCGACGTCATCGTGTGCGGTCATCTTAGGCAGCAATTGGGCAGCTTGGATGCATGGGTCGGGTAACGGAACGTGCTGGCGGGCGGCCGTGCAGAGAGCTGCGATCTCCTGGTCAACCTGGCCTTGGCGTGTGGCCAGGTGTTCTACTATCTGCTGCTGGAGCAGGCTGACGTCGGTCAATTGCCGGAAAAGTTCTTCCATCCTAGGAGAGGAGTACCAGCCATCCTGAAAGTGCACAAAGAAAAAAAAACAAATGTCGATTATAATGTCGAGATCACTTGCCGGTGAAATCTTCCAGTTATGCCCGCATTCTCCACCACTGTGACGGGGTGGAAGAATCACGCGACAAGGAGAGCTCAAATAAATACCCCTGAGGGTGGATTTATTTAATAAAGAAGGGTGTGCGATGAGTGCAGGGTGCTGGTGGCAGTTGTGCGGTGCTCTCCATGAGTGATTCCGTGAGTGCGGTGAGAGATCCGTCCAGGCTGGGTCGGTTAGTCGCTCGCTTCTGGAATGGGAGAAGAGATCACGCATTGGCCTTGATGTGGAGGAAGTTCGTTTCTCACCCTCACCCTGCCGCGTCCGGCTTATATGGCCGTGTGGTGATTGGACGCAGGTGTGACCGACCCAGCCGTGATGAGCAGGTGCAGGTGTTTCTCGTTTGTCTCCAGGGCAACGCTGATGAGAGACCGGGATGCTCGTCACACTATATATATATATATATATGTATGTGTAGTGAACAACAGTCAAAGTGGGATTCCAAGGACCAGTTTATGGCAGGGCCCCTCTCTAACTGCCGGCGTGGAGGGAGATGTGCCCCACTGTGATTGGATCGTGGTAGAGGAACATAAAAAGATGTTCAGAACCATCAGATAAGATGCCAAGACAACTGCCAGACACCTCCAACAGGACAGGAAGGGAGACCTTCTGCATCCACGACCACCTAAGAGAGGACTTCTCATTGGACTACGGGTTGACCCACACCATCACACCCAATCCTAAGGTTTAGGAAATGACTACCATAAAAATTCCTCCAGATCTCTGGATCCAACAGCAGTGGCTGAAACAAAGAAAGGCCACACAGATCTATCCAAATCCATTCATACCCATGTTTGGAGACCTTAAATGGATGCAAACTTCAAGGAATTCACTTCATCCTCAGATGAAGTACAGTTTATGTTGATGGCCATTGACTGTTAACACAACAGTTCACGGAAGCAGGCCTATTAACATATTATGGTATGAATAAGTGATAGTTCAACAGTTTCCTATCATGTTTGGACTCTTTTTGCTCCTTATGATGCTGATAATAATTTGGAAGAGGTTTGGTAAAGAAATATTGCATGGGTGAAATGTTAAAGACACTGTTTAACTTTGTACTCCATTGTATGCAAATGAGTTCCACACTAGGGCGGGCAACATCATGGCCACCTTGGACACAAGCGGCCAATCACATTCCTGGAACGGAGAGGCGCCAGATTTCAATCTCCTCCTCATCAAAAAGAGATAAAGGTACCTTCCCAAAAGACACTCCTTGTTCTGAGTCTGAGTCCTGTTACCGGGAAGACAGCAACAGGAACACTCCCCGTTTCTGAGTCTTTCATCTAGAGAGACACTAACAGAAACACCAAAGTTTTAAGTCTCTGATCCATCCCGAGAGACAGTAGCAGATACGACGTTCTGAGTCTCTGACCTGACGAGGAAAGAGATTTCAAGACAGCTAAGGTTTAACTCAGCCCCTGAGCAAACCTTCCTTATCGGATTTGGCTACCCTTCAGTTGCAAAGGACCCAGCAGTGACGGACCCCGTCTGATTCTTGCCGCTCCGAAAGCAGCACAACCCAGTCCGCACAGGACCTCCGCAGTGGCAGACACTGCCTGAAACCCACGGCTCCTCAACGACGCAGCCAGGCTGCAAAGGACCCCGTGAAGACCCATCTGACCCAGCTGCCCGGTCCATGCTCTAAGGACCCTTTGTGGCACAACAGCAGTTCAGCATTCTCCAGGTCAGCGCATTGACAGCTACCGGAACGCAACTCTGTGCCCTCCCCACTGCACGCAGTCTGCATCACCAGTGGAAGACGTCTCTACCCCCGGACTGATCACCCGCCTGTGGAACGTAATTATAAACTTACCAAACCTCTTTCCTAAAGACCTTGGCTTAGTTTATACCTGCAGCCTATGTTTTTCTAACCTGTTTAGATAGCATTTACTTGGGGTCAGCATTACGAATAATAGATATATTATTTGTTCAGAGATAAATAAGCAGTTATTTATCATTAATTCCACCAGAGCCATTAAGTGGTTCCCATAAGCAACATTTCCATAGAAATCTATTCCATTGCTACATTCAGCTCAACAGCATTGCATTCAGCCATTCTGTATTCATTCCATTTATTTGTTTCTGCGATTCATATTTAGTATTTTCCTTCAGATTTAGTTGTCTATTATTCTCTATTAGCAGTGCATATTCACTTATTGGTATCATCACTAGTTGTTGTATTTACTCTTGCATATCTATTGTTAATAAATTTCATTTATCTTATTACAATTGTGTCTTCTTTGTGTTGATGATCCAAGGCTCTACTAGCTAGCTAAACCACCAATCTTTCAAATAAATCAGCTGATCAGCTCCCTCCAATGTGTGCAATTCAAATTATTGAACAGCTTGTGGGAAACACGCCCACATTGCCAAATTACCAGTCTTTGACTGGTGCACTAAACTAAGTGAGGGGGGAATTGGTCATCTGATATACTCATAAGCGCACCTTGAGTGACGTGTGACCCAAAATCACAACGTCTTAGGTGACGTGAGTCCTACACACTACATAATTGGCGTCCCTGGGTGGGCTAGCTAAGATTGAAACGAGCCAGTTGGTTTATCAACACAAGAGAATTCACCTAAAAGATTTCAAGAGTAATTACTTTAACAGGAAACTAAGTTTCTCAGTTTGGTCAGTTACTATTTGTAAAGCAGGTGGTTCCTCCAAAACCTGATTCATAGTTTTTCTTACTCAGCTCTGTGGTACTATTTATGAACAGGATTTGTTGCAGTTGAATTGTTTGCAGTAAAAAGAGTTGTGGTTTAAGCTTTGGACTATTTTACAGTGGCATAGATCTGGTAAGGGTTTCCTCACTCAGGAAATTGTACTGTTAGCAGAAGTTGTAATTACAGATTATAGCTTATTGCTACTGGAGTATAGCAAAGGGTTGTTATTCCTTGTAAGTCTATCAAGTGAGTTTCCTTGTGAAGCTTAGATAAGTGTCAGATAAGGGTAATTACCTCTGACAAATAATAGCCAAGTGCTAAAGTTTATCACTAGTCAGGGTGTCAATTACATTGTCCCAGTGATTTGAACTATTAACACCTTTGTGGCAAACGTTAAGACAGTTCAGTTGCTAAATTCAGTAAGTTATCTGTAAAATATGGCTGAATTAACACTGCCTGAACAGTTGGTTGTAGACTTGACCAGTTCTCTGAATCCAGGTTACATAGAGACGCTTAAGGGCTTAACCTATGATGAAATCAGTCACAAGACTGCACAGCTCACAGCTGAAGCAGTGGGCCAGGCCTTAAAGGGTCCCTCGCTAGCCAAACTCCTCTCTAGTCTAGCACTAAATTGGGCTACTCAGTTAACCCAAGCTATAGACAGAGTATCCCTTGCCAACGAACAGATGAGAGACAGGGATATGAGGATCCAGGAGCTAAAGAGTGAGCTGGCTGATCTGCGTCAGGCAAACGACCACTTGAGAGTTGAAACTGTTAGGCTATCTGCAGAGAAAGAAGACTTGCAGTGTATTACTAACAGCCAAGAAGCAGAAATTAAAAGGTTGAAAGATGAAAATCTAGACCTAGAAACTGAGTGTGAACAACTCAAGAATGAGCACTCAAGTCCTGCCACCGTACCCGGGGGCCAGAACCTAGCCACTCTGCAAACAGAACTGGCTCAGGCTCAAACTGATTTGTCTGCACAGGCTGACAAACTAAGGTTATTGGGTATGAGTGAAAAAAGCGGGCCAAAGATGAATTAGAGTTGGCCATGTCTGAAATTTCTAGCCTGAAAATGGACATAGAAACAGACCACAAACTTTATGTTGATGCTCGTAAGCAGTCTGAATTGTTTAAACAACAGCTGTACCGTTCAGAACAGGCCCAGACTCTACTTAGGGAGGACTTAAGTAGAGCAGATGATAAGTTGTTAGAAGTACAACACAATCACGACAGGATAGCTGCCAGAGCCAGAGAACGAGCAGACAAAGCTGTGGTTGCAGAGCAGAGGCTAGAGGAAATAGGTAAAAGAATGGAGCAGTTAGACATAAGTAGGTACACGCCCCTTGAACCTGAACCACCTAGTGTGCGCTTCAGCTCATTTGGCTCAGTAGTAAATGATCCCCTACCGGGCAGCCCTTCACAGAGACAGCGTTATCAAACCCATGGTGATGCTGTAGCTGCTGGTGGTCCAACTACTGTTTCCAGTCCAAGCCATTTTCATGAAATAGACCCTGACTCCCCAGCATGGGGAAAAACTAGTCGCCCCGTTCGTGATTTTCCCAGTCCAGCACTATCCGAGGATAGCCGACTGCGACAGCTTAGGGAATTAGCACGTGACATTGAAGTGTTTAATCCTGATACCCCTGGGAGCAATATAGAGTTGTACCTTAAGGATGTAAACTATGCATTGTCCTATATCTCTGAGGCCACTATGGCAGATAGACTCCTCCTTCTGAGGAAAACAACAGTTCGAACTGTCCATGGTTTCATTGAGAGACAAAGTCCAGCCATAGCTGGCAATTACCATGAACTGTGTAGGGCCCTGAGAGCAGAATATACTATGTACCAGAACCCGTCTACTTCCAGACTCTCCGCCTTGCAGACTAAGCAAAGTCGCTATGAGTCACCCAGAGAGTATTATGAACGCTTACGCAGAGTGTATTTTGCTGGTGCAGACTCCCCTAGAGCTGAAGAGGATGTGATGTTTAAGAGCTTGTTTGTGAGTAATTTGCATCCTACCATTAGAAAATCCCTTTCACTACTGGTAGATGTTGATCGCATGACTGCAGCAGAGTTAAGACAGCTCGCTATGCGAGCCTGGGAGAATGAGAAGTTGCACACAGACAAGAAAGACAGGGATTCAGGTGCTCATGTGTTTGAACTTCGACATGACAGTGAGCCTCCTCTGGAGCTAGAAGGGTCAGAGCTTCCCCAAAGTGGATCTGCCCGGACCAGCCGCTCCTCTCGGCCCAAGTCTGGTGAGTCCACACAGGACACCCAGGGCCATAAATCCTCAGGCAATGGAGGATACAAGAGAGGCAGACATGCACACAGAGAGGAAAGGCATAGGAGAGCCAGAGATAGATCAAGAGATAGTCACAAACAGGGTAGTCAGAAGAAAAAGGAGTCCAAAGGTACTGAAGAAAGGGACAGTGAAAATTTTAAGCAAATTCAGAAAATGCTTGCTAAAGCCCTCCAAGACCTTAAGTCTGAGGAGAACACTTCCAAGAAGGAGAAGGACCCTCCTTCTAAGCAATGACTAGCACAGGACCCCTCCCCTCCCCCACCTAAAGTGTACTTCATAGGGTGGGGGGAAGAACCGGGGGAAGGGGAAAGTAGGGAACAGATTGTGAGGCCTAACCACCCCAATGTCAGCAGACCCAATCTCAGTCTCTGTCAGTTCCTAGGTGACTTGACACAAAAGGGTAGGGCTGGAAGGATTTACATTTCTGTTTCCATTGAAGATGTTTTAGTATGTAACGCACTGCTAGACACTGGCTCAGAAATTTCCTTGGTGTCACCTGGACTGTTTAAAGAGCTTACCCAAGCAACCAAGCATACATATCAATGATGTACCTGTCAAGGATGCTGTGGTTGCACTCTGGTTAGAAAAGTCAGCAATAAGTCAGGAACTTTACAAACAGCTACAAAAGAAATGTTCCTTAACTCCCATAGTGGAGAAGAAACAGCAGTTGCAGCTAGCCAGTTGTCCCCTGACAATAGTTAAGAGTGTTGGAGTTTGCTTAGTCTCCCTTATGCTTGGTCATAAACAGTTCAAGCACTACATGCTTGTGGTACCTGATCTGACACACTCAGTATACATCGGCTCTGATGTGTTAGTAAGACTGGGAGTGCTGTTAGACACAGTCAACAATGTGTTGTGGTCCAGAGCAGATACTGGTCCTAATGTGCTATCCGGTGATGCTAGCAACATGCTTTCCGGTCAGACAATTCCCCAAGCATGTCAGGTAATGAACGAGTTTGAAATGGTGGTTCCTGCCCAAACGGCAGAGGTCCCCATCAGGTTAATCATAAAAAGGGGTCAAGAACTGAATCAGACAGTACTAGCTTTCTTCCAGCCCTCTGCTAAATTTTGCAAATTGGGACTCACGATCGGTGGTAACCCCCAGCTTGAACTGTACAACCGCTCAACCTACCTTCTGGTACAAAACCTCACAAGAGGAAGTATCCATATTCCCCCACGCACTCCTCTGGGGTACATAATTGATAGCTCATTTCATGATTTTGAATTAACTATTCCAGTCATAGGAGAGCTTCCTGATTTGCCAATAGAGAAAGACAGCTATGAACAAGTGTATCTCACCTACCCTACCAAAATGATTGCCATCACACCCCACCCAGCTGTGATGGGGGAGGCTATGTGTAGAGCAGACTTTGACAGTGAAGGTGAGATAGTGGTGCATACTGTGAGGGCCCAGGAGCCATCTGTACCACTGAATTATAAGCAAGATGTGGAACCGTGCACTGAACCATACCCTGGTTTTGAGGCAGAGGTGCAAAAACAGTTAGCACAGACAGATGCTCTGGACACAGAGATCCAGCATCAGGAATTACGGCAGGTGTTTTATGAGCATGGGGAAATCTTTTCTAGGGATTCCTATGATTGTGGTGTCACAGATGTCGACACTGTCCATATCCCCACAGATCCAAATGCCCCGCCTACATTTGTGCGGCAGTACAGAATTCCACTTACTGCTTTTGACTCTATTCAGGAAATTATTGATTCCCTTTTAGAAAAAAAGATAATACGTGAGTGCAACTCCACCTACAATTCTCCAATTTGGCCTGTCCTAAAGCCAAGTGGAAAGTGGCGTTTAACTGTAGATTACCGCCAGCTCAACAAACAGGTTCCCCTTTCACATTGGCCCATGATACATCTGGACCAAGAGCTAGCGAAGGTTACTACGGCCAGATATTTCTCCACAGTGGACGTGGCAAATGGTTTTTGGACAATGAAGGTAGACCCTGCAGATCAGTACAAGCTAGCATCTTCATTTGGAGGTAGACAGTTTACTTGGAACAGGTGCCCATTTGGCTATTCACAAACCCCCGGGCCAGACAAAATAGGTAATGACGAGGCTGATAGACTAGCCAAATCAGGTGCCATAGCAGGTACCTCCTGGCAGTTCCAGGAGGAGTGGCTTCCGACAACAGAGCCTCCTCTTGTAAATGTTAATGCTGTCACACGCAGGCAAGCAAGGAACACAGTGACAGCCCCCGCTGACACTCCTCAGAAAGTAGTGATAGGCAGAGAGCTAGCAGATACTGATCTTATTGCTATGCAACAGCAAGACCCTGTGATCAGTACTATCCACCTATTCATCTCTGACCCAGTCAAGCATCACATAACTGAACCAAATTTGGCAGAGTCAAGTGACCTGAAATCTCTGTACCTTATCAGACACCATCTGAGATTAGAGAAGGGTTTGCTAGTATATGCCCCTGAAGAGAACACACCACCTCGGTGGGTGGTCCCAACAGCTAACAGGGGGGTTATGCTCCTGCATGCCCATGACGAACCCTGTGGAGGCCACAGGGGGGTGAAGGCAACACATGAGACCCTCCGTCAGGTAGCATACTGGCCACAGATGAAACAAGACATCGCAACTTATATCCAGGGTTGCCTAGCTTGTTGTCAGTTTCAACCACCAAACCTCCCTCATAGAGCTTCCCTTCAGCAGATGGATAGGACATTAGAGGGCACGATCCTTGCCATAAATCAACATACAACTCTGTTGAATTATACCATCCGCAGTATAGGCAGGATAGTTGATGTCGTACAGTATGACTATGCCCATGTCCAAATACTTATGCAAGATTTGCTAAGAGACGTTAATTCTGCTATTGACAATTTGGCAGCAAACAGAATCCCTTCATACTTGGTACCGGTTGAGCTAGTGACGGATATCTTGAATCTGGCCTTGCATGGAACCACGCAACCACTGCAGGTACATTTAGCTTACAGCCTGGGAAGTGCCATACCAATCCACATTAATCCAGAGGCTAAAGAAATTGGTTTCCTGTTAAACATCCCAATAATTCACACTAAGAACATTTATAGGATGAAGTCAGTGTTAAACGTAGGATTCTGGTCTCAAGATATACACATAAAAATTGAGACCCCTGCACTCATAGCTTACCAAGATGAAAATCCAGACCTGTATCTGGTACCTAACCTACATCTGTGTACAGTTATCAAAGACATTCACTGGCTGTGCCCCAGTAAACCTTTTGTAAGAGACCCCATTGAAAGCTTGTGTGGCATTAAAAGGTTGACCAAGGATGACAAATGCAATGCTGTTGCGACACACAGGGAGGATGTAGCTACCACCCAAATTGAGAGAGCAGGAAATAAATGGCTGGTTAACACACCTGTGAGTGAAGCCATAATGACATATGACCGTCATGATACCGCTACTCCAATACACCTCCCTAATGAAACTATGCTAATTCAGATCCAAATAGGAGCAATTCTCCACATTGAACACATGGTTCTATACCATCTTGACACAGACATGCATGACGTGGAGACTGAAATAGTTGATGCCTTTAAAGGACAAACTCCAGAAGTGGATGAGTCATTCAAGAAGCAAATTCAATTTGAGGGACCTAAATTAGCAAAGATAAGTCTCCAATTAGGTAGCCTACAAGCTATACCTGTAGAATTAAAACATAAGAAGGTGCCATTCACTTGGGGATGGGATATCAGTGACAGCCTTTTGCTTATTCTAACACTATGTGGGTGGGGTACAATGGGCCCCCTGGGGTGGATACTGTGCAAGCGAATCAACAAACTGCAGGCTAGCCTGTCAGGACAGAGAAGGATGAGACAGAGTGGAGCTCTTGAGCTCAAATCTGCCATGTGCAGACCACTTCCTGAGCTTTCCCCTACTATGACAGGTACCGCTGACTAGATAGAAGTAGGACACAATTTAGTCTTTCTACCCGCTCACTGAATAGCATTCTAGAGCAATCCTTGATACTAACTAATCTTTCTTTCTTTGCATGTAGAATTATTTGTAAACTGTTAGTAGTACTGATACAAGATATCATTATTAAACCCACTAAATTTAGTTGTGTATACAAACTATTGAATTATAGTTTATTCCAAAAATGCCAATGGTTGAAGGATGAGGCGAGGTGTGTTTTTGTTCCTGCTGTTCCTCTTTCAGTACACGGACCCGATCAACGACTTTGGGTCCTCGATCAGTCCAGGCAGGGGGGAATGTAGTGAACAACAGTCAAAGTGGGATTCCAAGGACCAGTTTATGGCAGGGCCCCTCTCTAACTGCCGGCGTGGAGGGAGATGTGCCCCACTGTGATTGGATCGTGGTAGAGGAACATAAAAAGATGTTCAGAACCATCAGATAAGATGCCAAGACAACTGCCAGACACCTCCAACAGGACAGGAAGGGAGACCTTCTGCATCCACGACCGCCTAAGAGAGGACTTCTCATTGGACTACGGGTTGACCCACACCATCACACCCAATCCTAAGGTTTAGGAAATGACTACCATAAAAATTCCTCCAGATCTCTGGATCCAACAGCAGTGGCTGAAACAAAGAAAGGCCACACAGATCTATCCAAATCCATTCATACCCATGTTTGGAGACCTTAAATGGATGCAAACTTCAAGCAAAGGACCCAGCAGTGACGGACCCCGTCTGATTCTTGCCGCTCCGAAAGCAGCACAACCCAGTCCGCACAGGACCTCCGCAGTGGCAGACACTGCCTGAAACCCACGGCTCCTCAACGACGCAGCCAGGCTGCAAAGGACCCCGTGAAGACCCATCTGACCCAGCTGCCCGGTCCATGCTCTAAGGACCCTTTGTGGCACAACAGCAGTTCAGCATTCTCCAGGTCAGCGCATTGACAGCTACCGGAACGCAACTCTGTGCCCTCCCCACTGCACGCAGTCTGCATCACCAGTGGAAGACGTCTCTACCCCCGGACTGATCACCCGCCTGTGGAACGTAATTATAAACTTACCAAACCTCTTTCCTAAAGACCTTGGCTTAGTTTATACCTGCAGCCTATGTTTTTCTAACCTGTTTAGATAGCATTTACTTGGGGTCAGCATTACGAATAATAGATATATTATTTGTTCAGAGATAAATAAGCAGTTATTTATCATTAATTCCACCAGAGCCATTAAGTGGTTCCCATAAGCAACATTTCCATAGAAATCTATTCCATTGCTACATTCAGCTCAACAGCATTGCATTCAGCCATTCTGTATTCATTCCATTTATTTGTTTCTGCGATTCATATTTAGTATTTTCCTTCAGATTTAGTTGTCTATTATTCTCTATTAGCAGTGCATATTCACTTATTGGTATCATCACTAGTTGTTGTATTTACTCTTGCATATCTATTGTTAATAAATTTCATTTATCTTATTACAATTGTGTCTTCTTTGTGTTGATGATCCAAGGCTCTACTAGCTAGCTAAACCACCAATCTTTCAAATAAATCAGCTGATCAGCTCCCTGCAATGTGTGCAATTCAAATTATTGAACAGCTTGTGGGAAACACGCCCACATTGCCAAATTACCAGTCTTTGACTGGTGCACTAAACTAAGTGAGGGGGGAATTGGTCATCTGATATACTCATAACCGCACCTTGAGTGACGTGTGACCCAAAATCACAACGTCTTAGGTGACGTGAGTCCTACACACTACATATGTATATGTGAATATTGTTATTAATAAAACAGATTTAGCATAAAAACATAGACACACAGTAGTGCATTAAAGAAATTCTTGAATGAAACATGTTTTGTGTTCTGTGACATTTTATACCTCAGTCCAATGATCCATCAAACATTGATTTGTGCTTTAAATTTGTACTTTATCTTTAATAATGGATTCACAGCTAAACTAATCTGGGCTGCGTTTCCCAAAAGCATCGTAAGCTTAAGATGATCGTAGATCCATTGGTTTCAGTGGGTCTACGATGTACTTAAGCTTACGATGCTTTTGGGAAACGCAGCCCTGATCTGAGAGTGAAGAGTGTGTCATTGTTCTCTACAGGTTGAGTGATTGTGGCGTCACAGATGAAGGTTGTGCTGCTCTGGCTTCAGCTCTGAGATCAAACCCCTCACACCTGAGAGAACTGGATCTGTCTTATAATAAACTAAGAGATTCAGTGAAGCTGCTTTCTGATGCACTACAGGATCCTCACTGTAAACTGGAGAAACTGAAGTAAGACTCTCACATGAAGCACATTTAAAGTAAATATAAAGTGTTATATTAAAAGCCTCAGCTTTTTAGTATTAAAATAAACAGCATTGCAAAAGTCATTGGTTCTGATTCTGACACCTGGGGTTCAGTATTATCTGATACAGATCCCGATCCGATACCAGTGCAGTTTTTCTTTCTTTTAAATGAAAGAAATGTAGAATTTCTATATCTCTGTGTGAAACTGATAATCACTCTTTCACAATCAACAAAATACAGACTAATTCATTGTAAAGAAAAATAAAATCAAAAATAAATATTGAAAAAATGTATGTTTATTTATAATTATGACAAAAATATTTTATAAACTGGGTTAGTGAATAATTCAGCAGCAGAAGTTATTCTAGACATATTCACAGATTTGAATATTTTTGCATTATGAGCGAGTTTCTAGAATTATGAACAGACATTACAAATCCCATCCATATATTCCATATTATTAAATCAAAGTAATTTAAACAGTTTAAAAAGGTTATCACAAAAACACATTTTGCACACTTTTAAAGCAGAGTACACATCTAATCCATAAATCTTAAAACAATGATTGGTTTCATGGAAACAGTGACAGTTTAAAAACATATTTTTGAGACTGTGTTTAGTTCTGTAACGTGACTGACGAGACGAGAGGCGTGCGGATCCAAATGCAAGCGTTTATTAACAGGCATGGTCATAAATACAGGCAGGGTCGAGCAATGGCAAACAGGTATGGCAGGGACAAGACGAAGAGTAATCCTAGGGCAAGCGAAGGTCGACGATCGGCGAACAGTATCCAGTGGGCAAGGCAGAGAGATAATCCAGGTACATGAGCTATATTCCAGGCAAGGGAAATAATCTGAGTCCGAACAGGGAGACAGGGGTAAACACTAGGAACACAGACTAGAAAATAACAAAAGTTCCATATAGCAGCTAACACTATGGGAGTGAAAAACGCAGAACAATACAGGAACTGAAAAGAAACACGGAATGGCACAGAAAGGGTTAATCCAGGAAACACAGGTGAACAGGAAATTAAAGACTAGGAAGACTAACAATGGCTTGGTAGAGTAGCTACGGCTAGGGGAGTGGTAAACGCATACAATACTCGGCCGAGAGGCAGAGAAAGTCCAAGGCTTATAAAGCGTGTGTGATCAGTATGTGCGTGGGATCAGGTGTGCGTGTGATTAGTGCAATGAGTGATTGGTGACAGCTGTGATCAGTGTTGGATGATGGGAAATGGAGTCCATGTGGTGTGTGGTGTGAAAGTCCATGTGGTGAGCTAGTGACCTCTGGTGGTGGGTGAATGGAAGTGCAGACTGGATTCGTGACAGAGCCCCCCCCCCCCAAAGAGCGGCTTCCAGACGCTCCACACAGTCTATAAATCCAGGAGGGAGGTGGAGCGGAGGCGGAACAGGGGGAGGGATGGAGGGCCAGGTCCCTGTGGAAGCGGAGTGACTGGGGGCCAAGGCAGAGCCAACACCGCAGGAAACCTGGGCGGAGCCGGCGGGATTGGAGCCCACCAGGGCGGACCAGACGGGACTTGAGCCCACCAGGGCGGACCAGACGGGACTTGAGCCCACCAGGGCGGACCAGATGGGACTTGAGCCCACCAGGGCGGACCAGACGGGACTTGGGCCCACCAGGGCGGACCAGACGGGACTTGGGCCCACCAGGGCGGACCAGACGGGACTAAAGATCTCCACGGTGGTGCAGAAGACCACCGGAGCGGAGCAGGAACCCACAGCAGAGCCTGGGACCTAGGGAGGACGGAGACACAAGGAGAAGACAGAACATGCACAGACACAAGGACTGAGGTAGGGGACACAGGAAGTTCATTGAAGGTCTCCATAGCCGTGACAGGACAGAGCGAGTGTTCATTGACGGATACCGCTGACACCTCTGGAGGTTCTGCGGCGGTTGCCGCCACCTCTGGAGGTTCTACAGTGGTAAACACAGGACACAGGGAGAGTTCAGTAATGGTCTCTTCGACCGCAACACAACAGAATGAAAGTTCATTGACAGATACCGCTGACACCTCTGGAGGTTCTGCGGCGGTTGCCGCCACCTCTGGAGGTTCTACAGTGGTAAACTCAGGACACAGGGAAAGTTCATTGCTGGGCGCCACCACCTCGGGCAGTTCTGCAGTGGTGTACGCAGCCCAAACACAACACAAAGCGATTCCCATCCGGGGAAGTGCCTCAGACAGGGGTATATGCAGAAGAACAGGAGGGTTAGAGTGAGTGGGTTTGGGGATACCAGCCGTGCGTGCAGACACCAGCGGTACATCCCTCAAACTAGACATCAAATTGGGATAGTGAAAGACTGACCTTGATCTGGGTGTGTCAGCCCAGACGTGACCTGACTCTGGAAAGTCAGCCGTGACGGGCTGTGACTCTGGAAGATCAGCCGTGACGGGCTGTGGCTCTGGACGGGCAGCCGTGACGGGCTGCTGTGACTCTGGACGGGCAGCCGTGACGTGCTGCTGTGACTCTGGACGAGCAGCGGAGACGTGACTCGATTGATGACGATCAACTGTGACTTCACTTGATTCTCTGACATCAACTGTGACCTGACTTGGTTCTTTAAGATCAACTTTGACTTGCCTTGACTCGTGACGATCAACGGTGACTTGACTTAACTCCTGTAGATTGACTATGACTAGACTTGGCTCATGAATGGCAGCAATGACATGACGGGGTGTTGTTGTGGCCGCCATTTTGTGCTCGTGCTCTAGTGTAGCTGCCATTACATGGGGGCGTGCGGTGTCGCATTCCTCTGCGATACCCACAGTGAACACTGAACCAACAGTCAATAAAGCATAGTCCAAAAAACAACTCAGTGATGAACGCGGACCCTCGCGTCTGAGCTGAGATCGCAGAGGCTGATTAATGCCATCACAAAAAATCTCAATTAGGATTATGTCCGGTAAATCTGAATAATGAGAGAAAGCTAAAAACTCTCTAACATGGTTCTCCAATGACCGTGGGACTTGTTTCAGGGCAAACAATAGACTAATTGTGTCCATACCTGACCAGGGTCCATTGTTGGAAAAGCTGCTGGATCCTCGTATGGCCGAGTATTCTGTAACATGGCTGACGAGACGAGAGGCGTACGGATCCAAATGCAAGCGTTTATTAACAGGCATGGTCATAAATACAGGCAGGGTCGAGCAATGGCAAACAGGTATGGCAGGGACAAGACGAAGAGTAATCCTAGGGCAAGTGAAGGTCGACGATCGGCGAACAGTATCCAGTGGGCAAGGCAGAGAGATAATCCAGGTACATGAGCTATATTCCAGGCAAGGGAAATAATCTGAGTCCGAACAGGGAGACAGGGGTAAACACTAGGAACACAGACTAGAAAATAACAAAAGTTCCATATAGCAGCTAACACTATGGGAGTGAAAAACGCAGAACAATACAGGAACTGAAAAGAAACACGGAATGGCACAGAAAGGGTTAATCCAGGAAACACAGGTGAACAGGAAATTAAAGACTAGGAAGTAGTGATGTGACGTTCGACACCGAGGCTTCGAAGCCTGTATCAAAAAAACGAAGCATCTGGCAGTGAAGCACTGTAGCGGAGCTTGATTCATTTTGCCAAAACCACGTGATCTGTGACGTCCGAAGCTTCGTTTTCGCACACAACCACGTGACTGCTTCGTATTCTGTTTCAAATAACGCGAACCACTTGCGCAGTTTGAAGTGTCACTCACTTCTTTGATAAGAATGAATCAATATACGAATAAATATATGCATGTGTAGTTTTGTGCATGTTCATTTTATATTAATTCCCGCTTCACAATCACTTCAGCTGACCATTCTGATAATCTTCTTTTATTTTGATCATTGATGCATATCATATATTCTTGCCTATTTTTTCCACAAATTTATTCACTCATTTATTCCTATATTGTGTAAAACATCATCAACACCTTTATTATCTGAAACAATCCAAAAACGACTGGGTCGTCTGGGACGCAAAGGCAGCTATTTCCACCTTTTGACCACAAGATGTCGTTAGTGTGCATCGTTTTGAAAAGCTTCGAGTAATGAACCTTTTTACGATACAGTTGAAGGGAAGCCTTGGTGCTTCACAAAGCTTCATTTTTACATCACTACTAGGAAGACTAACAATGGCTTGGTAGAGTAGCTACGGCTAGGGGAGCGGTAAACGCATACAATACTCGGCCGAGAGGCAGAGAAAGTCCAAGGCTTATAAAGCGTGCGTGATCAGTATGTGCGTGGGATCAGGTGTGCGTGTGATTAGTGCAATGAGTGATTGGTGACAGCTGTGATCAGTGTTGGATGATGGGAAATGGAGTCCATGTGGTGTGTGGTGTGAAAGTCCATGTGGTGAGCTAGTGACCTCTGGTGGTGGGTGAATGGAAGTGCAGACTGGATTCGTGACAGGTACATTGCCGTTTTAAGGAGAAAACACTCAGCAATGTTGTTCACTGATGAATTTGTCTCAGGGTTTGTCCTTTAACCATATTTAAAACACCAGATAAACCTGTAAATCTGTAAATATTAAAACATTAATAGATTTTCACCACAGGGGTCTTTAAATACTGTATGCTAAATTTAGATGTTTTATGATCATGTTTTGTGTTCTGTGACATTTTAGACCTCAGTCCAATGATCCATCAAACATTGATTTGTGCTTTAAGTTTGTACTTTCTCTTTAATAATGGATTTACAGCTAAACTGATCTGATCTGAGAGTGAAGAGTGTGTCATTGTTCTCTACAGGTTGAGATATTGTGGCGTCACAGATGAAGATTGTGCTGCTCTAGCTTCAGCTCTGAGATCAAACCCCTCACACCTGAGAGAACTGTATCTGTCTGAGAATAAACTAAGAGATTCAGTGAAGCTGCTTTCTGATGTACTACAGGATCCTCGCTGTAAACTGGAGATACTGAGGTAAGATCATATATGACTCTCACATGAAGCACATTTAAAGTAAAAATGAAGTGTTCAGCCTCAGCTTTTTAGTATTAAATAAACAGCATTGCAAAAGTCATTGGTTCTGATGTTCGCTGTAGTTTATAGCCCCTTTCGCACCGCGTTAGTTCCAGAACTAAAAGTACAGTACTAAAGTACTGGAACGATTTTGCGCGAACTATTTCCCAGTATCATTGAAAGGGTCGCATTCTCACCGACAGTGGGTACTAAGAAGTGACGTAGGCCGGTCGACAGCGACGTCATTTGAGCGCGGCGTTCAACAACGAAAACAAAGAAGAACAACGTTAACAACAGGAGGATGAAGCACGCTGTGATTGGAGCTGTGTTTTTGTTGTGTCTCGCGGGGTTCACAATAATGGACATGGAATGTCGATGTAACTTATACGTCAAGCGATTGAAAGATCAGAAAGGAGTTCAAAATGTTCAAAAGTGCCTGCACTTAAGCATCCGTCCATCTATCACTGTTCTCCATTCTTGCAAAATATAAGTCGATGTGATGTTTACACAGTATGTGTTTACACGGCGTTTTAAATGATGGCGGGTAGGGCGTTTTCGTACGCGTTTAGCCAATCAGCGTACATGTACGTCACGATAGTTCCTATGGAACTGTTTTAGACCCTACTCTGAAGTAGGAGCTAATTTAGTTCCTCCAAACAAGTTCCGGGAACTAAAACAGTTCCTAGTTCCCGCGGTGCGAACACGCCAAAAAGTGGGTAGTTCCACAATTAGTTCCGGTACTATGAAAAGGTTCCTGCGGTGCGAAAGGGCCTTTTATGTAGATGATATCTGCATTTGTTGCAGAAGCAAGTACATGAATATCATCAAGCGAAAAATCCAACTGAAGATAAACAAAATATAATCTTGGTCAATGTAACGTGGCTGACGAGACGAGAGGCGTGTGGATCCATATGCAGGCTTTTATTAATAGGGATGGTCAAAGATACAGGCAGGGTCGAAACAATGGCAAACAGGTATGGCAGGGATAAGACAAAGAGTAAACTTAGGGCAAGCAAAGGTCGACGATCGGCGAACAAAATCCAGAGGGCAAGGCAGAGAGATAATCCAGGGAACACGGGCTAGAATAAACACGGGGAAACACAAACCGAACTAACAGGGCTCTGTAGAGTGCTACCGCTAGGGGAGCGGTAAACGCATACAATACTCAGCAGAGAGGCAGAGCAAGTCCAAGGCTTATAAAGCGTGTGTGATCAGTATGTGCGTGGGATCAGGTGTGCGTGTGATTAGTGCAAAGAGTGATTGGTGACAGCTGTGATCAGTGTTGGATGATGGGAAATGGAGTCCATGTGGTGTGTGGTGTGAATGGAAGTGCAGACTGGATTCGTGACAGTCAACACAGAAAGATTTCAAGTTCTCACAAACAGAAACTGCCCGTATGCATTTCTGTCAACTTCAGTCATGTACAATGAACTAGAGACAAATCCGTCTTTTTTGCCTCCAATACTGATTCTGACACCTGGGGTTCAGTATTATCTGATACAGATCCCGATCCGATACCAGTGCAGTTTTTTTATATAGTGGAAAAACATTATTTAGTGAGGAACAAATAAATGTGTTGCACTAAATCTGGTAAAATGTTACACGTTGCTGTATGTATTACCAAATCCATTTGTGAAAACAATATATTTATTATATAAATATATACTACAAAATTAAAAGACATTTCTTTTAAATTTATAGCACTTTTTTTTTTTTTTAATAAGGCAACAGCATATCATGGATAGGACAAAACAGATACAGTGCAGCACAGCTGGATTACAGTATGCACATGCGGTGCGCAGAATAATGCACTAGAAACAACACGGAGTCACAGCACACAGTGTTTCACATTAAAAAGTTCAAAGCACAAAGGGAAGACGTACTGATATGTTGTGTATTATATCTGTGCAACAGTTTATTTTCTTTTAACATATTTAAATTTCAGTTACTGTGCACCTTAAAAACAATTTATAGTCTTTTCTGCTCCTGTGTTTTGTTCTAGCAGACACCTGGTAGCAAGTAACATGATTTAGAAACAACAGTAAACTCCAGCGAGATAAATGTCTATGGTTTTGCATAAAGTTAGTTTATCTACAAATCAAGTATAATAATGGGAACACTGAATGATCTTGGACAGTTTCATCGTCTTGACTGTAGTAACCAAATCTATTTTATTGTGCTTTATAATGTTTTTGTGCAGCTTAACAGTAACACAGAATAGTATACGCACAATAATAGATTTGGATCGGCCTTGTTTGACTGAGACCTGATCCGGCAGATAATGGCAGTATCTGAGCCGAGACCCAGTATGAGATCAGATCAGCGCTTCGCTAGAATGAACCACAGCTGTTTATGGATGGAGCCCCATTAAAGTTGTAAAAGAGACCAGGTTTCTTGGTATCACCTTTGACAGCAAACTGTCTTTCATTCCTCACATTAAATTAAAAAAGAAATGTTTTGAAACCATGAATGTTTTAAAGGTTTTATCTAAAACTAAATGAGAGCAATCAGTTCATCTCTTATGGATTTGTACAGAAATTTGATATGCTTATTTATGGATCAGCCAGGAAATTATATCACAGACTTAAATTATTGTAAAATGTTTATATCTCTGTGTGTGGAACTGATAATCACTCTTTCACAATCAACAAAATACAGATTAATTCATTGTAAAGAAAATAAAATAAAAAGTAAAAGTGTGTATATTTATAATCTATGACAAAAAAATATATTATAAACTGGGTTAGTGAATAATTCGGCGGCAAAAGTTATTCTAGACATATTCACAGACTTGAATATTTTTGCATTATGAGTGAGTTTCTAGAATTATGAACAAACATTACAAATCCCATCCATGTATTCCATATTATTAAATCAAAGTCATGTAAACAGTTTAAAAAGGTTATCACAAAAACACATTTTGCACACTTTTAAAGCAGAGTACACATCTAATTCATAAATCTTAAAACAATGATTGGTTTCATGGAAACAGTGACAGTTTAAAACCATATTTTTGAGACTGTTTTTGGTACACTGCAGTTTTAAGGAGAAAATACTCAGCAATGTTGTTAACTGATTAATTTGTCTCAGGGTTTGTCCTTAGCCATATTTAAAACACCAGATAGACCTGTAAACAATGTTAAAAGATGAATAGATTTTCACTACAGGGGTCTTTACATGCTGTATGTTAAATTTAGATGTTTTATGATCATGTTTTGTGTTCTGTGACATTTTAGACCTCAGTCCAATGATCCATCGAACATTGATTTGTGCTTTAAGTTTGTACTTTCTCTTTAATAATGGATTCACCGCTAAACTGATCTGATCTGAGAGTGAAGAGTGTGTCATTGTTCTCTACAGGTTGTATGATTGTGGCGTCACAGATGAAGGTTGTGCTGTTCTGGCTTCAGCTCTGAGATCAAACCCCTCACACCTGAGACACCTGGATCTGTCTGGGAATAAACTAAGAGATTCAGTGAAGCTGCTTTCTGATGTACTATAGGATCCTCACTGTAAACTGGAGACACTGTGGTAAGATCATATATGACTCTCACATGAAGCACATTTAAAGTAAATATGAAGTGTTCAGCCTCAGCTTTTTAGTATTAAACGTTGCTGTCTGTATTATCAAATCCATCCATGAAAACTAATATATATATATATATATATATATATATATATATATATATATATATATATATACACACTTTCAAATTAAAAGACATTTCTTTTAAATGTATAGCACTTTTTTTTTTAATAAGGCAACAACATGTGATGGATAGGACAAAACAGATACAGTGAAGATACATGAAGCGCTTGAAGTATGCACATCAGGGCCGGCCCAAGCCTTTATAGGGCCCTAAGCAGAATTTTATTTAGGGGCCTTCTGTGCCGCTAATATGACTGGTTATTGTCAAAGCTTGATTATTTGGTAACACTTTACAAGTGTCATAATGTATTAATAATGTATTAACTAACATGAACAAACAATGAACAATGCATTTATTACACTATTTATTAATCTTTGTTAATATTAGTTAATAAAAATAGAGTTGTTGTTTGTTCATGTTAGTTCACAGAGCATTAACTAATGTTAACAAGCACAACTCGTGATTTTAATAATGCATTAGTAAATGGTGAAATTAACATTAACTATGATTAATAAATGCTGTAGAAGTATTGTTCATTCTTAGTTCATGTTTACTAATGTAGTTAACTAATGTGAACTAATGAAGCTTATTGTAAAGTTTTACCGATTATTCACGCACTATAAATCTAACACACATTATCAGTTGTGTTTGTTGTAGCTGTGTTGCTTACATCATACTGTCTGGCTGCATGCTTTTACCCTTCTGTGATTTTTAATTGTAACAGTTGCAAACTTACAAAAGTAATCAGGTATTAATTTGTACTTTAACATTCAAAGTCTTAAAGTATTAAGTGGCATCACTTAATCACTCTTTCACAATCAACAAAATACAGACTAATTAATTGTAAAGAAAAATCAAATAAAAAAATATATATATATTGAAAACACATGTATATTTATAATCTATGACAAAAATATATTATAAACTGGGTTAGTGAATAATTCAGCAGCAAAAGTTATTCTAGACATATTCCATTCCATTCTATCCATCAAACATTGATTTGTGCTTTCACGAGTTCACACTTACATATATTTAGCACGAGTAACGTAATGTGTATTTGGCGAGTATGGTAATACATTGTTGGCGTGCTGTCCTGGGGAATGGCTCCGAGCTCGGGAATTGCCCGAACCCAGAGTACCCCCCAAAAGCAATTGAGTGTTGGACAGCCGCCAGACTAAGATCCCCCCCCCCCCAAATACGCAGTAGAGATCTGGCGGTAGCTGGTATCGAGGAGTAGCCTGGATGGCAGGCTGGGGGAGCCTACGAGCGCTGAGGGAGCGGTTTGGCATGCATGGGTAGGCCCCACCGGCCGCTGGTGTGAACTGCGTGGTTTGGGGCGACCGGTCAGGGAGGGCTCGAACCGAAGCTCAATGGTGTGCTCATCACGTTGGGACGGGTGAGACCTGCCCGCCGATAGAGGAACAGTGTGGTTAAGGCCCTGACCAGGAGGACCCAAGTTGCCTGCAGTGGGATAGATCACGGAGTCGGCGTACGAGCCCTACTGGCCGTCAGCCCCTGCTGATCAGAGGACAGAGGGCAGAAACTTGCCGAGAGAACCCATGAAGCCTCCGACTAGAGCACAATACTCCGTCATCGGACGAGTGGGTCCTATTGGCTTGGTAGATAAAAAGAGTTTGGGACGTCCGACAAGGAGGCTCTCGCGACATCCGAAGGGAGATCAAGACTCACGGCATCGAATGGATGAGCCTCACTTGCGGGCTGCAAGTACAGGAGCCCACCGGGAGACCAGCGTCAATGTCTGACACGAGATCAAGACTACGATGACAGACAGATAGCCTCGCCGGCGGGTAGGGAGAAGAGAAAACCCGGAGACTGGGAGGGCTCTCGCAGTATCCGATGGGAGATTGAGACTCAGGAGATCGAACGGGTAAGCCTCGCCAGGTGGGGGGAAAAGGTGTGAGGATAGAAGAGACAGATGGACGGTGTTCAGCAGGCGGACGAGACCCATGGTGACTGATGGCTAGGTTTCATTGCCCGTCGGACGGAAAAATAGGTGGGTGGTCAAGACTGACACTGACACTCTACGGGAGGCCAATACGGAAAAATAGGTGGGTGGCCAAGACCGACACCGACACCGACTCTCTATGGGAGGCCAATACTAGAGTCAAACAGGTCAGTCTCGCCGACCGTAGGATGAAACGGTAAGTTGTCTGGCCGGGAATGCGCTCATCAGCGTCCGACAGGAGATCAAGACTCACTGTGTCAAACAGGTAAAGACGGAAAGTTTGGTCGGGACGCTTAGCTGTCATCCAACTCGTGAGCGTGCTCTCCTGTTTGAAGGGCCAGTGGCGCTGACGTAGGAGGAAAAAAAACAAGGTTGTCCGGCTGGGAGGCTCTCGCGACATCCGACGGGAGATCAATACTCGCGAGTCGGATGGTTAAGCCTCGCTGGTGGTGGACTGAAAACTAAGATTGCTTGACCGACCGAGTATGTCGCGTTCGACAGGGGGTTTGATATTGTGGCGCGAGCGGACGGAAAAGGTAAGATTGTCTGGCCGGGAATGCGCTCACCGGCGTCCGGCGGGAGATCGGGCCTCACTGAGTCGGACAAGTAAGACAGAAAGGTAAAGTTGTGTGGTCGGGAGGCTCTTGCCGGCATCCGACCGGAGCTAAATACTCACAGTCCGGATGGGTAAGTCTCGCCGGCCACGGGATGGAAAGGTGAGTTTGTCTGGCTGGGAGGCTCTTGCTGACGCCCGACGGGAGCACAATACCCACTGTGTCGGACGGGTAAGCGTCGCCAGCGTGGACTTGAAAAGGTAAATTTTTTTAAAATGTCTGGAAGGCTCGTACCAATTTTTTTTTTGGAACCAGGAGCAACTGGCGGGTTTTTGGCCTTGTCTAAGAATGGAGGTTCGAGAGGGGATTTGGCCTTGGAAATCCTGGAGCGGAGGTACTCGAGGACAGCTTGGTAAGGTTGGATAGGAGAAGAGAGATTGAAGATGTAAACGAAATGATCTTTCTTAACTTGGTCTGTTTACTTTGTTTGATCAGAAAAGAAATGGTTTCGCTATCGAGGATTGTTAGGTCTGAGATGGTGGGGTTGATGGCCGGATTGAATTTAGAGGAGATGGTGAGCCCTGAGCATCTCAGAAACCCAGAAGGCTAGAGTGAATATGGCATCCGACGGGAGATCAATACTTATGGCATCGGACGTGTGAGTTTCACCTATAGTCAGATGGAAATGCAAGGTTTGCTCGACTGAGAGGCTCTCACGCATCTAACGCGAGTTCACTACCCACATGTGTCAGATGGGTGAGCCTCACCGTTAGTCGACAGAGAAAGGTATTGCTCCACCGGGAGCGCTCTTACAGCATCTGACAGGGAGTTTAATACTCAGAATAAGTCGTCGTCTAATAGGGTAGATGCTATGAGGATTGCTTGCGTGATTGTAAGACAATCCAATAGCGGTGCCTGATAATACATCCAAAAATCTTGGTGCTGCTTGCTTGAAATGGGATTCCCTGCTAGCGTACCCCGAATAAGTGCCATGAATCTGGATGGATAGGCATGACTTGGAAGCTGAGGTGATGTCGACTTTGCCAGCCAGGAGCTAAGACTCATGATTTGTCATATGGATTGCATGATCATTGTCCTACTATTGAGAGAGAATTCATCGAGGTGTTTTATGCTTGAAACGGGTAGTTATGTGGAGCTGAAGTCGGTTAGAAGGTTTCTTACCCCAGAATTTCCTAGCAGCCACTCCAATGGGCTAATGCTGAGACAGCGGTCGACGAAAGATCTGATTATGAACCCTCGTTTAATTGCGCCGCCTATAGGGGAAAGCTAAACAGATTAATTCTGTGAAACGGCTGAATGTAGTGAATGGAAAAATGGCAACTTTTGACATCCATATTCGATAATTTACGAAAATTATGATAGTAATAATTACGATAGTTTGTGACGTAAAGAAATGTCCAAATGTTGAAGATTAAGTGGACATTTGAATTGGATGTTTAGCCGAACGAGGATTAGATCACGATTAGATCGAGGATAGACCAGTGGTTCATAAACTCATCCCGGGGACCACCAGCCACAGCACAACCCGCATGCCTCCCCTATTCAACACACCCGATCCAACTCATCAGCTTATTAGTAGAGTCTGCAAGACCTGAAATGGGTGCAGCCCATGAGAGAGACATACAAACCGCGCAGCAGCCGGGCCCCACAAGACAGGCCCGAGAACCACCGATATAGACGATTGTCAGGCCATTGGAGCCCTCTTAGGCTTTGATGTAATGAGTATTTACATAAGAAGTTTCAACAGAACCATGTGTTACTTACTTTTGGTACTTAGTTCAAAACGATTATTATGGCCTATGTGGCCTGCAATGCATCCGTTACTCAATTATTCATTGGTGATGCCTTGGATGAGGGGTCTATGTCTGCACCTGCCAGGGTCGGCGTTTAGATGTTGTAAGCCACTAGCAGTGGCACCGAGGCAACAGCATTTGGTGGGACGAGCAGTGATGTTGCTGTAGAAGAGGATATTGTGACGTTAAATGAAGTAGAGAGCTGTGAGAGAGAGGAGCAGGGGCCGCGATTTCTAGTGGAGGCAGCCTCACACTGAACAACTGCCTCTGGGGCTTGGGGTGGGAAACTGATAGAATCATAAGAGAAAAAGGAGTAAAAGAAAGAGGTCTGTATTGTGAGCGGAGGCAGCCTTGTGGCTAGCTCCTGCTGCAGCTCACAGGAAGGGAGTCCTGAAGAGCTATCGTGTCCTGCTCTGCTAACGGAAGTAACCTCACACTAGTGTCTGCTACGGGAGCTGGAGGTCACTGTAAAGGAAAAGAAAGTTATTCGTAGCGGGAGAAAAAGACTGAGATGTGTGGGCCTGTGTTGCAGGCGGAGGCAGCCTCTTTTTTTTTTTTTTGGATTATGATCAAATTATCCATGAAACAAAATTAATCTTATCCATCCATTTAAGGAATGCTGTGTGTAAATTAAATACTGCACTGTAAAAACAATTTCGTAAAAAATAAATAATCGGCAGCTGTGGTTGCCGGTATTCTACTGTAAATAATACGGTAGCAACATTTTAAGTTATGGTTTTAACTTGAATTTACAGTCAAATACCGTAATTTCATTGATATAATGTTAATATACCAACCTATTGAAGTACTGAAATGTTTTGTATCTTGAAATACACTGATAACCACCAAATGCAGGTGGTGATGAGAAAGTCACATGATGCACCAAAGCCATTACAGGCAGCTTTAAATAATAACATATATTGATGGTGTGCAGTGTCATTCACACAAGCATTAAACATCATCATGGTGAGACTCATTAAATTGAAATTTGCAATAAACATTCATTTAACAACATTAGATGTAACAAACAACCTTAATAAACATAACTGATAAGAAAAACTAAGAAACATAATTATTTCAAAGAAAAAACATCAAATTCAAACAAAATTTGAAATGCAATGCAGGGAATTCTGGGAACATCAATTTACGTTTTTTCCCTGTCAATTTTATATTCTTTTTCACTTCCAAAAACGGCACTTCACCGTAAAAAAATTGTCTGAAATGTCTATTAGTTTTTCACCGTATATATTAGGGGAACTTACCCTTACCCATTTAACAGGTTTTCCCTGTAGCATTTTCACGGTTTTTAACCGTTAAAATTACGGTCGTTTTTTTACAGTGCGGTAAGAAATGCTGGTGAAAAATATGGAAAATTTAAGTAATTCCTGTGTGTTTTCTAGGCACTGGCATGGTTACATAGTGACATTAACATCCAATGATGTCGCAACGTCCTTTAACAACTTATCAACAATTACCTGCCTTGAGCGATTTTACCTGAGAAATATTTGCCAACACTGATGGTTGCGCCGCTAGCGTAGGCTGCCTCGCGCTAGCATCTGGAAAAAGAAGCTAGAGGCCCGGCTGCATATGGCGCTGCGGCCTGGAGAGCCGCGGTGAAGGCTGAGCCGAAAGGTGAAAGCGAGTGAGGCTTGCTGCGGTGAGAACTGGGGCGCGGCCCTGGCTTGTTGAAGGCCTGCTGCTGCGACCTGACCCTCGCGGGTGTTGGGCGGGACAATGGTGGTGTCGAGCGAGGCGAGATTGGGCTTTTCTCGATCTATGGACAAAGAAAGACCGATCCTGGGGCCGGCAGATTGGCCGGGGGATCCGAAAAGATCCCCAGCATGGGTCTCGTTGTTTGGAAGGGAAAAAGTCGGGTGAAGTAATGGCAAAAGGTGCAGACCGGATGCTGATTAGCCATCAAATGAAAGGAGGTATGTCAGCTGTATTTATACCCATGTGTTGATTAGCTTGATGGCGTACCACTTTTGTCTAATTAGGCTAAGTATCTGACGTGCTCCTCCCGAACTTTGTTAATGAAACATCATTTAAGTTTGTACTTTGTCTTTAATAATGGATTCACAGTTAAACTGATCTGATCTGAGAGTGAAGAGTGTGTCATTGTTCTCTACAGGTTGTATGATTGTGGCGTCACAGATGAAGGTTGTGCTGCTCTGGCTTCAGCTCTGAGATCAAACCCCTCACACCTGAGAGAACTGAGTCTGTCTGGGAATAAACTAAGAGATTCAGTGAAGCTGCTTTCTGATGTACTACAGGATCCTCACTGTAAACTGGAGATACTGAGGTAAGATCTCTCTGATAGTCACACATCTTAGTTCTCAGTAAAACATACTTTAATGTCAATTCTAAGAATAAAACAAGCAATGTTCAGTAAACACACTAAATTTCAGCAGAATTGACTCTGATTAAGTTGATTTCATTCATTTCAACATACTGAACCTTTAACAATGCATTGGCGCAAAAACACACACTTTTTAGACCAGTCTCACATGAAACATGATTTCTCGACTGTCACAAATACTGCATGAACAAAATGCTGATTTTGTGCACTTTTCATGTATCAATATTTTAAATTGGCCTTTGAACTTGCAAAAAATGGGGAACACGTGGCTCCTGTGAAGCAGATGTCCTCCTGTAGGTGTTTATTAGAGGAGCAAGTGACTGTTTCTCCAGACAGATCCGTCCTTATATCACTATCAAACAATATCTCACATTCAGCTCTGTTCAGTCCTGAAGCACATGACAGTTTCAAACAGCAGCATTGAGCATCAACATTCAGAAATCTCATTCTATCAGCAGCAGTATGTGGCAATGCTTGTCATTATATCTCCTCTCCTGCTCTGAGACCAGAGTCAATAACAAACTACAATTCACACTGTGTCATTGTTCTCTACAGGTTGAGGGATTGTGGCGTCACAGATGAAGGTTGTGCTGCTCTGGCTTCAGCTCTGAGATCAAACCCTTCACACCTGAGAGAACTGAGTCTGTCTGGGAATAAACTAAGAGATTCTAGTAGGAAGTTACTCTCTGATCTGAAGAACGATCCACATTATAAACTGGAGACATTATACTATTGTGAGTGTTTGTTTATTTAAAGTTTCTAAATTGAGTAACAGACCTCCTGTGTGTGTGATTGGAGAATATAAGATAATAATTCAGCTCCACTTTAGTCTCTGTACTTTAAACTGTGTTTAATTCTGTGATAACTGATTTATGAATATATTAATAGTTTAATCTCTTACAGAGTCTCTGAGTGATAGTAGTTGTTGATCATGTGCTGTTATTAATCTATGATCAGTTGTTCATTCATATCTCTGGCTGTAATATGAATATACTGTGTGTTTTCTGAGCTGGATCTGCTGATGTGATGTGACAGCAGTAATGTCTCAGACTCATATCTGACTGTCTGTGTGTTTTATTGTAGGACTCTCAGTATTTATCCGTCAGTCCAGTTTGGTCAGGATCAGCTGATGGTGAATAAGGAGCCGCTACAGAGACGTCACAGTCACACAATCAACAGAGACTGCTTGATGGAGCCACAAAAACTTAGAGATTTTCAGTTTCAGTTAATTTCCTTGACGGACTCCTAACACTCATTAAACAATCATTGACCGTGAAAACTAGAATGTTACATTAGATTTAAATTAAATTGGAATGGATACATTTGTGACCCATTAAAAGGGAACTCTTTACAGTTTCAATTAATGTTTTGTTCTTTATCTGTATGACCAAAAGTGACGGAGTATTTTAAGTTTTTTCCTCTGTAACAAGGAAAAATATCCAGGTGATCGCTGGAGTCTCTTGTGGGAAACATTTGTATTCATGCAGAATGAGATGTAGGTACATTTCTACGGAGCCCCTAAAGGGACATTGGCAAAAAAAAAAAAAAAAAAGACTTTCTCGTGCGCACGAGATACTACCGCGTGCGCACGAGATACTACCGCGTGCGCACGAGAAACTTTCGCGTGGGCACGAGAAACTATGGCGTGCGCACGAGAAACTATAGTTACAGTTTCCTGTTGCATCACTTCTGCCATCTTACACAGAAGAAAACAAGAGCATGCATGTGCATGAATTAGCCTAATTGAGATATATTTTGGCCTTCAATACTAAAACATTGTGTCTGTTCTTGCATTCAGACACAGATAAATCATCACTGAACAGCATAAGAACGCTTTTTCTCTCAGGCTATATTCCACCTGAACAATACATAGCCTAACATCTCAGGACTGTCCATCTGTACATAACTTCTCAAAACTTTTCATCTGTAAAATAGCACATTCATAATTCTTACTATTTTCTCTACAGGCCTATGTTGTACATAACCTAAAACATTTGCACATTCATAATTCTATTTTATCTATATTTTTATTACCATAGTTATTGTTTTTTAATGCATTGTCTATTCTGTTTATTATTATTATTGTTATTATATTTCATTCTATTACCTTAAATTATGTGCATGACTACACTCCCTCTGTACTTTCTCCACTGGATGCTCCTGTCACCAAGACGAATTTCTTGTGTTTTTGTGCGTGTAAAGACACTTGACAATAAAGCTCTTTCTGATTCTGACATTTAAAATGCATTTTGAGGTCTGGAAGGATTGGTAGCTATAAAAGCTCAAATTTTAGATTTCGATATGGCGATAGCCTATTGTCCCACATAAAACTTTAAAAGCCAGTCAGATATGTATATAATCGAAAGCGATTATTTATTTTTGATCATTATTACTTTACTTCAGTTTGGTTTTCAATAACTGCTGTTAGTTTCGTTTTATTTTCGTTTTTTATTTCTCTGACATTTCTTTGACATTTTTCTTTCTTTCTTGATAAATAAATGCCTTTATTTTCGTTAAATACAGTTCCTAATATAACATATTTTACCGTTTAAATATGTATACGATATTTCATTTACTTCTAAAATGCTTGTTAAACGAGTTTAAATGTAATAAATATTGTATTCATGTTTAAACAGTAAAATATGTTGTATTAAGAACTGTATTTAACGGAAATAAAGGCATGCAGGCAAATAAAGAAAGAAAGAAATGTCAAAATAAATGAAAAACTAAAATGAAACAGTTATTGAAAGCCTATAACTACAATAAAATAATAATTCTAAAAAATAAATGTGACCCATGCTGGCAAAATGAGTCGGAATGCGCAAATTTTCAAACATATTATTTTCACATTCTCCATTTAAAATACCTTCTAAAATTATATATGACTTGTTGAAATCAGACAAAAAATGACTGAGCTACAGCCGTTTGAAGGCAATAGAGACGGGCAGCAGATCTGATTTAGAGAAAAATCGAGATTACAAAGCAAAATTACCAAGCAACGTTGCATATTTTCCTCCAATTCTTTTCTTAATAATAATGACTATATATTTATCAATCACAATATAGCTATTTTTTTATCTTTGTTATTCAATATAAGAACAAATATGCAAATAAACGGTAGTTTAATCAAGAGCATGCAAGTGATTCCACATTTTCTTTTTATGTATGATTAACATTGAGACAGATCTATATTAAGACCTACTGTAATGCATAGATCAATACGCAATAATTGTACTTTATAAGGGAGATCGCGCACTCGAGGAAAGGCACTCGCTTTGCAAATGTCATCGTATTGTTTTCGTCAGCAAATGTTTGAAAATCGTAAGACATGTTATATTAGGAACTGTATTTAACGAAAATAAAGGCATTTATTTATCAAGAAAGAAAGAAAAATGTCAAAGAAATGTCAAAGAAATAAAAAACGAAAATGAAACGAAACTAACAGCAGTTATTGAAAACCAAACTGAAGTAAAGTAATAATTATCAAAAATAAATAATCGCTTTCGATTATATACATATCTGACTGGCTTTTAAAGTTTTATGTGGGACAATAGGCTATCGCCATATCGAAATCTAAAATTTGACCTTTTATAGCTACCAATCCTTCCAGACCTCAAAATGCGTTTTAAATGTCAGAATCAGAAAGAGCTTTATTGTCAAGTGTCTTTACACGCACAAAAACACAAGAAATTCGTCTTGGTGACAGGAGCATCCAGTGGAGAAAGTACAGAGGGAGTGTAGTCATGCACATAATTTAAGGTAATAGAATGAAATATAAGGCTAATAATAAACAGAATAGACAATGCATTAAAAAACAATAACTATGGTAATAAAAATATAGATAAAATAGAATTATGAATGTGCAAATGTTTTAAGTTATGTACAACATAGGCCTGTAGAGAAAATAGAAAGAATTATGAATGTGCTATTTTACAGATGAAAAGTTTTGAGAAGTTATGTACAGATGGACAGTCCTGAGATGTTAGGCTATGTATTGTTCAGGTGGAATATAGCCTGAGAGAAAAAGCGTTCTTATGCTGTTCAGTGATGACTTATCTGTGTCTGAATGCAAGAACAGACACAATGTTTTAGTATTGAAGGCCAAAATAGATCTCAATTAGGCTAATTCATGCACATGCATGCTCTTGTTTTCTTCTGTGTAAAGTGAAGCAACAGGAAACTGTAACTATAGTTTCTCGTGCGCACGCGATAGTTTTCTCGTGCCCACGCGATAGTTTTCTCGTGCTCACGCGAAAGTTTCTCGTGCGCACGAGAAAGTCTTTTTTTTTTTTTTTTGGCCAATGTCCCTTTAGGGGCTCCGTACATTTCTCTTTAAATACATTTTTTTTTTTTTTTTTTTTTATAGATGTTTATATGTTGTATATAACTAATAATTTTATAGCTGCTTATATTTTTTTATTTGTATTTTACTCTGTTTTGAATACTGTAAAATTTTACGGATTTGCTGACAATGTGTTTTCTCTCAACACAATTTTAACTGATATGTGTATAATGTAAAACATTGTCATGCATTTGCTGTACCCCCATTTATAAAATAATGTGCGATACTATATTCTCTTTATCTCTTGATATCTGAACCCCTGAAATATTCCCTAAACCTGATGCGATAACAAACAGAAGTGGTTTGACTGCTTGTATCTCTGTCCACTCATTGTTTGACATGAGAGAGTGTTTCTGAGTCTCTTCTACAGGATTAATGCTGATTTCTCAGCTGCTGAACAGAGGTCTGTCAAACACTGAATTACTGAATTAACAAAACACGCTTCACGATAAGACTTCATCCTCAAAGAACCCTTTAAATGAGCAAACAGCTGGGAACAAAAGAGCTCATTGTAATTGATTAAATTCAGATTGCTATTAGAAAATGTATTGGCAAATTTAAAAACTGATAAACTGAGTGATGCTCTGAGCTCATTCTAACTTTCAGCACATATACTTTCACCTCAGATGCACTACTGTAAATCTCACAGTTAATCTAGTTTTTGAAGCATATTTAACGAGAAATACCCTGTCTATAATATTTGCACCTCATTAAGCTTCGGTTAATAAAATACCAAACATCAAGGGAAATTTGAGATTAAGACTGCGACAAAAACATTTTTTCCAGGGATGGATGAAAAAAGGGGAAAAAAAGTCGCATTTTTATTTATTTTATTATTTAAAAACATTTTTAAAATATTCAACATTTGAAAAAAATTAAAATAATAAGCATAGATGCTGATATGCAACTTTTTATATTTGTAGTTAATTTTAATCTGACTATATATTACATGTAGTTAAGATAATGCCTTAAAATGGTGATATAACATGTTTAAATCATATTATTGACTATCATAAGAATAGCCTAAACATCAAGGAAAATTTGAGAATAAGATTTTTAGTTTTTTCTAGAGATGGATGATGAACTGTATTTGTATTTATTTTATTATTTAAAAAACATTTATTAAAATGTTTGACATTTTAATGAATTGTCAGGTTGAAGAAGCAGTATTGTGAGGTCAAGCCCTAAATTATCTGATATGCGATTTCCTGACCAACCCTCTAACAGGAGACGTTAAGAAATGGTCAGACAAAATAGAAATTGATTTTGACGATTTTTTAGTTCAAGGGATACAACGAAACTGGAGTAGGGAGGTCAAGAAACAGGAGAAGAAGGAACATCGCAGATGGGCTCAAGAGAGATCGGGAGGACTGAAAGATCATCTTCAAGATGAAAGAAATTCTGAGGTTGATGAGGAAGCAAGAATCAGCAAATAAGAGATTAATGAAAATGATATGCAAGAACTATATAAATGCTTGTTAGACTATTTGTCAGGACCGACATTTCTTGGTGAAGACTACTCGCTGTTATTTTGGTTATTTTAGTTATTTGTTTTTTTAATAAAATGAAACCAATGCTTTGGTAAACAAGTCTCTGAGTGATTAATTAATAATAATTAGTTATCTGAACCTGAATACAACCGCATCGAGCCCCAAGTGGTCCGAACTGAGCTAGGACGGTCACCGGCTGGAAAGCATCCAGAACTTCTAATAACATCCATCCAGATAAGAGGTAATTATGCAGTCGCTATTTACAAGGTACTTATGGATGATGAAGATGTGAATTATGAGTTTTTGGACCTTTAAACCGGTATAGAAACACAACATGGCGCTCAACGTGGGGCTCGAGTATTTAAGGATGAGAATTCAGGGATAACAATTAAGCGAATAGTAGCAAGTCCTTACACATTGCAGTTGTTGTAATAATCCAGAGGGGTTTATGAAAATGCGCGCGCAGGCTTGAAAAGACCTGAAAGAAGTAAAGAGAAGATAGGCAAGGAACTTAGAAGATAAGTATTGCTGTTCTATGAATTTGTCCCAGATAAAATTTATAAGGAATTAATGGGACAAATGACAACGATATCGCAATCCTCGCAAGACTATGGGGGACGGTTGGTTTGGACCAGCCCCACACAAGGCAAATGCTGATCCGGTCCGATCCCATGGGAAGAGGTCAGGTTGATCGCATCTGTAGTGAATATCAGAATCCTAGAAGGAGCGGAAGTTCCACCTTTTATATACTCAAGTAAAGGAGGTAGGGATTGATTTCCGAAAGTAAGAGTTTTTTATGAATCCGGGGGAGAAATTAAAAATATCCCTTAAAGGAGTTGGAGTTCTCTAGATGAAGGTGATCCAGGGGAAGGATCCGAAAGAGAGTCCATTGCTACTAGTTTTACACCCCGCAGAGAGGGAGAGGTAAGCGCTTTGGATCCTAGTGCTCCACCGCAGAATAATCCCGAAAGCCCAAACGATGAGTTCGAGCCGATGGGAGAAGAACCGTATAGGGTGTATTTCGTGAGAGGAAAAAATTGAATCGTTCTCAAAGAAGGGCGGTTAGAAGATGAGGAAGAACCGTGTGTTTTAGTGTGTGCCTCTAATAAATTCCTATATCATGGAGCTGGAGTGTGCGGCGCTTTCCGAGAGCAAGCCAGGCCAAGATTCCAGGAAGAGTCGTATAAAATAATGCAACGAAGAAAGAACCCTGTTAAAATGGCGATGTGTTATTACAGAAAATAGGAGGGCCAAATGGAAAGCCCGTAATACATGCCATTGGACATGAGAGAGGTCAGAGAAGCGATATTGAAGAAGAGCTGATGGTGATGCTTATGCTAGACGGTATAATAGATTAAATATGTCTATTACCTAGGGAAAATAATTACCGTACAGTGGCAATCCCTATAATATCAGGGGGAATTTTCGACTTTAATGATGTTGCCATGGGGGCAGCCCTGTTGAACACATTAAGAAGAAAAACAGACTGAACCGAGTGGCCTAGAATATGGATTGTCTGTCATCCAGATGCATCCATACTGAGTGCTATCACAGAAAGAGTGAATCAGGACCAGGCAGCAGGTGAAGGAAAGTCAGATCAGGAAGACACCGCGAGGCAAGAACAGACAGCCCACAGATCAGAGCAGTGGAAGAAGAGCCGCTCCGTGATGACCCCATATTAAGGCGAACAACGCCATCTAGAGGCAAAAAAGACCGAGTAGAGAATTCGTTTTATAAATCAAAACTCGGAGATAGTTTTGAGACATTCCAATTAGGGGAAGGTTTATATAGGCCTACCCATGCTAAGGTTAAAAAGACGGAAACTAATTTAGACAGGAAAAAGCAATGGAACATCGAATATGCTCCAGGGGTTACATGCGGCCAACTTTGGAGTTTGTTAAACGGAGGAGATGCTGCTGCAATCCTCACAGACGCCTCACTGACTCAATAGTCAGGAAACGCTTGGGACAATAGTCAGGAAAGGGGTAGGTGACGAAGTATTTGATGAATATTACTCTGACCCAGGGCCCGAGTCTGAAAGTTCAGACAGTGAACGTGAGGAGGAAGACGACAGAGATTCGGCATACGAGGAGTTAAAGTTCCCTAGGGAACGAACTCCGAGAAACGTAATGCCTGTACCGAATGGAATTCTGTCAGTCCCTAGAAGGCTGCGATTTAAGGATGTAACACCAGACTTAGGAGACGTGCCTGAAACAGAGATAGATCGGCCAGTCGAAATTAATGAAATAAACCAGCATTTAGAGGCGTTGCATTTGGGAACTCCTGGTCAGAAAAGACCGAATGCGTCGCTCAAGCAGGTGCGTACTCCAAAACAGCCCGAGCCCAGTGCTGGGGAATCAAGAGCATCCCTAGAGGAATTAATACGAAAAGACCAGGAGATGAAACTCCTAAAGAAAATCAAATTGAAAAATACTATGGTAAAAGGGAAAGTTAGAGAGTTGGTTCGTTATGGAGAACAGATGAAAATTTCAGATGATTCAGTAGACTCTCATATTTTGGCAGAATTTGGCCTTCATGGCGGGAAAAAATTAGCCAAAACTTTAGAAGGATTAATTCCAACAAACATGGAAGAAATCGAACAAGAAAATTTCGAAGAGAAGTGGGGAACAGTGGGAGCACTGTCAGCTTGTCAGGAGGTGGCTGAAAAGGGTGTAGGAGGAATATTGAAACATATATTTTAGGGTGTTAAGAGAAATGCTTTATTAGGGGCTAAAGAATTCCTCTTATATGGCCCGGAGACATCTCCAGAAGAACTGGAAAAAATGCTGATCCGTTATGACAGGAAAACGGAAATAATTCAAACGGATAGGGAGAAATCGAATAATAAGCCATCACGTCCTAAGGACCAACCTAGGAGATCAGAACAAGAAAAGAAGCCCTATAATCGATATGAGCCGGAGGGCAGACCCTCAACGCGCCCCGACTGCAAGCCAGAACAGAAATGGAAAAGAGTGGAAGAGAGGGCAGACAGGAATGATCCAAAATATCGAACACAGAAAGAAAAAAGATTTAGAGATCAGTCGAGGCCCAGGACATATCGAAATAAAAGTGAAAGAGGAAAAGGCGGCTATATTAGTCTGGACAAATGGGAGAGAATGAGTGCAGAAGATCGAGCACATTTAATAGCTGAAAGAGGCAGGAACAAAACACCAAAAAAATAGGCAGAATGAGGATGGAAAGCCCACAGGGTAATAAAGTGAAGGAGTCAAAAGAAATAGAAGAAGTTAAAGTGAAAAGGAAGAGAGGGCAAAAGAAACTCACGGAGGCTCAAAATGCATAGGAATTAGCGGCTCCCCTTAAACACGCTTTATTGAAAATAGAAGAGATTGATAAAAAATTATATAAAGTGTATGACCAAGCTAAATTTCGAATTGACACTGGAGCTGACTTCAGCATTCCAAAAAGATCAGAAAGACACAATGAATTATTGGATATTAATACGGTAGAGGATTTTGAAGGAAAATCAAGGAATAAACACGTGTGGAGGAAAAATAAAAAAAAAACATGATTTTCGGGAGTGATAATTTATTATGCTCTGAAGACTTAATAAGAATAGGAAAAATAGGAGTCGTCGATCAGAATAAAGAAACTGAGCGCATAGTGCAACAATCAGAATTAAGCAACAAAGGGGAGCTGGAAAAAATTTTAGGAAAATATTCTGATTATTATTCTCGCAGCAAGAATAACTGTGAGAAGGTCGACATTAAAAATCAACATGTAATTCAAAGGGGAGGCAGTAATTCAACTGCAGTGAAGCGAGCGGAGAAATTGGCAAGGGGAAAAACTGGCTGTCAAAAATCAATCTGGCGAACGGTTTACTGGAGCATCCCCCTGGCGGAGGAAAGCTGGGGAAAAACTGCTTTTACATTTAAAGGCACTCAATTCGAATTTAAAGTCCTTCCCAGAGTGAATTCCAGAGTGCTTTAGTGTCAATTTTATCAGGAATACCAGTGACGGTCTATATAGACGATATTCTCATAGGCTCGGCCACGGAGGAGGAGCATCTAGCGCTGTTAGAGCAGACGCTAGACAGGCTAACCAAAGCAGGGTTAAACCCTAGTTTAAAGAAGATGGAAATTGGAAAACACTAAGTAGATTCCCTAGGGTTTAAACTGGGAAAAGACACAAAAGCCCTCACTACTAGCACAAGGTCTAAGCTAGAGGAAATGCTGAAAGCTGGTCCGCCCAAAACGCGGAAGCAGCTGCAGTCACTGCTAGGAACGCTAAACTATGTCAGAGAGCTTATACCAAAGTACTCCAGGGAAGCAAAGGTCTTGTACAATGGAACCAAGGATGGTAGCTGGAAATGGATAGAGCAAATGGAGCAGGCTAGACAGAAATTGATCAGAATGGCCTTGGATAGTGGAGAGCTAGAGCGCAGGGATGAGACTCTCCCATTGCATGTTCACGTGACTGAGCAAGACGATGAGGTCATGCTGACGTTGTCAAACGAAGGGGGACGTGCGCCCATTTCCTTCTTGACTCACCAGCAGGAGGCGACAATGAACCTCTATGATCAGAATGGTCCTGAGAGGGTTTTGGCTGCAGTCACAAAACGGCTATTACAGCTCAAAGCTGTAGCCAAAGAACAGCCAATAATCATTTTTTTCGATGGCCGGAGAGCTGGCCAGGATAAAGAAAAATTTCCAGGCTAGATTCTTAACCAGGCTAGGCTTAACGTACAACGCTGGGATCAATGGAGCCTGATTTTAGGAGATATGCAGCTTGATTGGAGGATGGTTAAGCTTAAACGTGAGGATAAAATGACCAAGTACCATGACAAGCACCAAAACCTCGCAAAATATTTCACAGATGGAAGTGAATGAGCTGGAAAGGTGAAATGGGGATTTTTAGTCAAGCATGGTGGGCAACTGATCACATCGTCAGACGGTGAGGTTAAAGGCTCAGCTCAATTGGCCGAGGTCACCGAAGTTTTGAAAGCGCTAGAGAAAGCAGTCGAGTTAGGGCATAAGGAAATTGTTCTAACCAGTGATTCAGAATATGTGACAGACGGCAATTAATAAAGTATTAGAAACCTGGAAAGCCAACGGTTATCACACCGCACGAAACAAACCAATGGCCCATAAAGAGCAATGGATGAATATTGCTGAATTATTGCAGAAGGTAAACCATTGTTACCACCAGGTGTCACACACGAGACAGGATAGTGAAGCAGCTCTGGGGAACAGGGAAGTAGACAAGCTGATTGGCCAAGTGAAAATGCCGGAAATAACAGTTATTTCAGAAAATGCACAACGAGCTAAACCATCTGAGTGTAAACATGATTCAGATGGAATTGAGACTTCGAAATTTAAAGATACCTAACTGGCGCACTCGATACAGGGAAGTGAGGAAAGACTGTAGGAAATTCATGACCTCTAAAGGAAGCGCAGAAAGCAAATTACCCAAAGAATATCCTGGTCAGGAGGTAAGCATTGACTTTGCAGGGCCGCTGCGCCCTGCCACAAAAGCAGGAAACTGTTATTTTTTTGCTAGCAATTGATAACCACACGAAGAAAATTATGTTGTGGCCCATGAGGTCCGCCTTAGAAAAAAAAACGTAGTAGACTGTTTGCGAGAATGGATAAAATGGGAAGGCAAAATGGAGAGCTTAAGGGCGGACGGAGCGCACAATATAAGTGGGAAGTTAGTCGAAGATTTCTGTAGAGAAAATAAAATAATATTGAATAAAAGTATTCCCTATCCTGCGAATACGAATGGAATCGCGGAACGTGCTGTGCGTACGGTCAAAGAGTGGTTTGATAAGAAAAGGATGTCAGGTGATTGGGACACAAAAATTGATGAATGCCTACTGGATCTTAACAGGTGCCGAGCACGGGCCGACCCAAAAGAAAGAGGTGGCCAGGGGCAAACAGAGGAGAGAATAAAGGAGAATCCGAGATTCCAAGTAGGTTATCAGGTCATTCTCACAAGAAGACGAAAGGTGGGAAGATTCTCTGAAGGTTTGGGGACAGTGGACGTAGTTAAAACAATAACAGGGTCCAACATTAACAGGATCCAACATTGTTGAATTAGAAAATAACGGAATTCAGAGTAATAAGGACCTGATAAAGAAATAATAGATGGAGTTGAAAAATGCGATAATTAATCAACAAGGGTTAATTCGGGTGCAGCACAATAAACATGGATCGAGAGCATTTATGTGGTTACAGCCAGAAATAGAAAGGTTTCTTGGCTTTAGAGGAGAAGAGAATAAAGCAGCAGAGAATGCTGTCAGGCCATATTGCTGTGGGATATGGGACCAATTATGTGCCACGCCGAGTCTCTCTGGATGTAATGAGAAAAGAGAGATGGGCGCTGAATGGACGACTTACAGGCAGTCTCACGTGGAGCTGTCTGGGGTACTGATATGCGAGAACTGTTGGGCCGGTCACTCTAAACTACGGATTGACTCGTATAAAATATCCACGGGCTCCGAGGGGCTGTGTAACTGTACTTGGAATGGTACAATGTTAGTCAACTGTCAAATGTGTAAGGCAAAGAACAGGACATTAATGTCTTCCCGAGCTTTATGGGAGAGCTTGAGGGTTAGTAAACCTTTAGGCTTTTTCAAAGTCAGAATAATGTCTGTTTTCCAGACATCCCTATTTAGGCTTGAGAGAGCATGAGCGGAACGCGTGGTTAGACGCTAGGTTCCCCATGTTTCCGTGGGACAGAAAGGAAATAAGGGAGAGAGTTCTCCAAGAGAGGGAAGAACACGTGCGGGATATAAAGAAAAGAGACCGCGAGAAGGATTTGACTCTCACTGACATAGAATCCGCAAAGTGGAATTTCAATCTCTGGCACGAGCCGATTTTGAAATGTTTTCCTGAGAAGGATCACAGACTAGGATCACGAGGGAAAGTAGCGTGGATTTATGTGAAAATCGACGGGCGCTGGCAGGTGAGGAGTTGGGCAAATCTAGCAATCGAGCTAGCGCAGGGAGGCGGATGGTTAGATACCTCTTATTATGATAAAGATTACAGGGGATCACAACCGCGCTCCAATATTACCAAGGAGAAAAGACCTAGTGCTTGCAAAGAGATGTTTGTGCAGTTGACTGTGTCGCTGACGAATGATTTAGACAAGCACAAGGTCTGGTGTTCGGCGGACACCACATACATCACCGGAGTTCCTTATAATAACGAGCAGATTACTGAAGAGCCAAGTGAAATGTTCACGGTGGTGATACATTTCAAATTGAAAATATTGGCATGCTCGCATCCAGATTATGACTGGGTTGGCGAGATTGAAGTAGAATTGCACGAAAAACAACCAAAAGTGAAAGTAGTGCGCCAGAAGTATGTTGCGCAAAGCGAGTTGGCTCATGGTTGAGCCTCAGAACTAACATGTGTTACAGGACAAATGCAGAGGTCGGTGTCGATGGAGAGTCTAACGGAGGAGCTGACAGAGGCAAAAGACACCATTCAGAAGCTGAGGACTCAGCGACAACTCTGCAAATGGATGAGTATCATACTTTGGATAACTTTGATATCGGGAATATTTTTATTGATATTAATTAGAGTGAGTTATAGAATGGGAAATCATGACGGGAAAAAATATTTTAGCCAAGGTGCAGGTTGAGAGACAGAATATTTCTGGTTTCGATTTAACTGTGTGGGGAACAATTAAAGAGAAAAAGGAAGAAATAGAAATGAATACCACTAATTTCTGGAAATGGTTAGACGGCGTTAGTACAGATAAAATAATGTATTATATGGTAAGGAAACCGAAAGTAAAACTCAAAAGTACAGTGAAGATCAGGCATTGGCATAAAAAGGAAGTGGAGATCTATGAAGAAAATAGCTTTATTAAAGAGCACGACAGAAATAAGACAGTGAGATATTTTATTGGGCCAACTTATAGAACTAGCTATAACGAAAACCTAGGAGGGTGTTGGATATTCAGATCGCGAGAACACTTCAACCCATGGAAATTAGGTCAGTGCAAACAGAGAGGCGCGGTTAAAAGAAGCAAGAGAAATAAGGAAAAAGAGAAATATAACTCTGGTATAAAAATTAAAAAGAATGTAGAAGATTGTATAGAGAATAGTAGAATTATTAACCCCGCAGGCGAATTCATTTTGCTGACCACAGCTAAGGATAGATACGTAGGCCCACGACAGACAGGTTATGCAGAAATGGAGTCAGGGGCTGAGACGAAAACTCACTTACAGTTGAATAAAACATATCCCTGGATATGGAGAAAGAAAATGATTTTACCGAGAGTTAAATTTAATTTTAAAATAGACTATTGGGAGATAGATAATACGAAATGGGAAACGGATGTGTATCTGATTAAAATAGAATTAAATACGATGCTAAAAACAGAAAAGGAAATTAAAGAACATTATGAAAATAATGTAAAGAGGATGGACAAATGTGTGAGAGAAGAGCTCAGTAAAAGAAGGCATGGAAAGAAATATTTTTACACGAAAACAGATTATAATGATTTCTCTTATGCTAATTTTTGTGATAAAGACGAAGAAAAAATGAACTGTGAGGATTTCCTTAATGGCACAGATCCTTTCACAGGAAACCAAACAAAGGAAGTTTTGAGTATAAGGAGGAAGTTATATATGAAAAGAGTAAACCTTAATAGAAGAAATTATAAAGAATGAGTTTTTAGATATAAATTTGTTTTCTTAGAAGATGGTGTATATGGGGTATCAGGACGAGAATGCAGCTAAGTATTAGGAATATGTGCTGTGGGTCACGATCCAATAACAGTTAATCAGATGGCGGCAGTCTTATGTTACTGGAGAAATGGTCTGGTTCCTTCACCATGGACGTTTAAAAAGAGTAATATAGCTAACAGATATGAGATGAGTTTTGGAACTGGAGGTGTTATCAGGATAGTAGATAGAAATTTGAAGTGGAAAATATTGCATGCCCCAGCTCAGATCACTGTCAATAGCCTGATCAGGTATAGAGTCCCAAAGGGAGGAAAAAATGTGCCTTTGACAGGTCTTGATGCTATATCAATTGATGATTTATCTCATACAATTCAGAGGAAACACTGGAAAGAAAAATGGTGTAAAGGAAAGGATGAAACTTATTACTTAGGCCTTGAATGGATGAAAGTTTTTGTAACACGAGCGTAGAGAATTTAGGTGAATGGATTTTAGGTGGTCCGAGATGGTATGAGGCTCCTGGAGAGTTTGTGAGGACAGGAATACATGGAATAAAAACAGCAGCAAATGCAGTATTTAACTTCGTTACAAAAGATATCTGGAATGGGCTATTAAATTTAAATTAAATTAAATTAGTGCAGGATGGTATGCTTTGTACGGAGGGTTAATAGTGCTAGGATTAATCTTAGTGTTCATTGTTATAAAATGTTCCTGTGCTGCTATGGGGACACGAATGTGTGCTAAAACAGTGGAAAAGGGCGATGAACTAGCAGTGTTAGAAAAGTTGATTGACTTTCAAGCTAAAGGCAACAGACATTTTAGAAGACGGAAAAAGAGTGTTTCAGAGCATCCTTTGTTATAGAGGAAAGATAGCAGAGTGGGAAAACACCTGCTATAGAAGAGCGATAGAGAGGAAATAGGAGGGGCTGCGAATGTATAGAAAATGTAGGGCATAACAAACAAACAGAAGACCACTCATCATTGAGGGGGGCATCTGATAACTGGTAGCTCAGAAACCTTGGGATATATGTGATTGGGCATATTCCAAAAATAACAAATTAAACAATACAGATATTATTTTTGAGAACCAATTGTTCACGGTAAGACCAACAGAGATCTAATATTGATAGATCTTAGTATGGCATCCAACGGGACAAACAACCAAACCATGGTTTAAGCCATGGTTTACAGCAAAACTCAGACATCTTCGTCAGGCCAATGAGGATTCCTACAGAAATGGGGACAGAGTCTTGTACAATCAGGCCAGGAACACACTGAATGAGGAGATTAGAGCGGCTAAAAGGACCTACGCTAAAAATCTGGAAGATCAGTTCACTTCCAATAACTCAGCTTCAGTGTGGAAAGGTCTAAAAGCCATCAAGTACAGGACACCATCCCCCAGCACGGAGGTGAATCAACAACTTGCTGATGACCTGAATGAGTTTTATTGTAGATTCTCTGGAGCTGTGTGAAGTCCATGCCTGCTTCAAACTCTCCACCATCAAAAAAACCCAAGATAACAGGACTACAGACCTGTGGCACTAACATCTGTCGTCATGAAGTAATTCGAAAAACTGGTTCTGACTTATCTGAAGGACATCAATGGACCCTTACTGAACCCCCTGCAGTTTGCTTACTGAGCAAACAGATCCATGGATGATGCAGTCAACATGGGACTGCATTACATCCTGCAACACCTGGACAAATCAGGGACTTATGCGAGGATCCTGTTTGTGGACTTTAGTTCGGCCTTCAACACCATCATCCCACCACTCCTCCAGACCAAACTAACCCAGCTCTCTGTCCCTAGCTCTATCTGTCAGTGGATCACCAGCTTTCTGAGAGATAGGCAGCAGCTAGTGAGACTGGGGAAATCCACGTCAAACAGCCGCTCCACCAACACTGGAGCTCTACTCCCTGTACACCAACTACTGCACCTCTAAAGACCCCTCTGTCAAGCTCCTGAAGTTTGCAGACGACACTACATGAAAGACGACACTCGGTCTCATCCAGGATGGTGACGAGTCTGCCTACAGATAGGAGGTTAAAGAGCTAGCTGTCTGGTCCATTCTTAACAACCTGGAGCTTAACACGTTCAAAACAGTGGAGATGATCGTGGACTTCAGGAGAAATCCCCCTGCACTCCCCCCACTCACCATCATGAACAACACTGTGGCTGCAGTGGAGACATTCAAGTTCCTGGGATCCATCATCTCTCAGGACCTGAAGTGGGACACTCACATTGACTCCATTGTAAAAAAGGCCCATCAAAGGTTGTACTTCCTTCACCAGCTGAGGAAGTTTAACCTGCCACAGGAGCTGCTGAAACAGTTCTACTCAGCCGTCATCGAGTCTGTTCTGTGCACTTCAATAACTGTCTGGTTTGGTTCAGCTACAAAATCTGACCTCAGAAGACTACAGAGAAGGGTTTGGACTGCTGAACGGATTATCGGTGCCCCCCTGCCCACCCTTCAAGAACTGTATACATCCAGAGTGAGGAAAAGGGCTTAGAAAATCACTCTGGATCCCTCACATCCAAGTCATTCCCTTTTTGAACTTTTGCCATCTGGCCGTCGCTACAGAGCCCCAAACACCAGAACAGCCAGCCACAAGAACAGTTTCTTCCCCCAGGCAATCTACCTTATTAACAGTTAAATGTTCCCCACATTATGCAATAAAAATGTGCAATAACCTTATATTTATTTGTTAATACCTCCATCCTAGCACATCCCAGCATCTCCTTCTGTTCTATTCCATTCTATCATCTATAGACCCTTTTTGTGCTGACGTCACGATTAAGTCACCGCGCTAGCTGGAGGCAAAACAAAGGGAAAACTGGAGGCGGCCCATTCAAACCAGCGCAGATTCGGTTGTATATGGAGCTTAAAATATCATCTTGTTGTGATGTGACCTAGTACATTCTCCAATTTAAAATTTTAACGCATACAGCTGTGGTTAAATGAGATAAAATGAGCGGATTGGACAGAAACGATTGTCAAAAATGCTCGCGCTTGCAGCACACACTTCTTATCAGAAAAGGTTAAATAAAGTATTGTCTTTTGTTGTTATGGATTATGGTTTGTGTTACGTGTCTAAAGATGTCTTATGCATCTCACAACTATGAAATAATGTCTGTGTGCATGTGTGTAAAACAACAAACTGACAATTAATATGCTTAATCATCTGTAATATACATTGTTGTGATTGATAGTGGCTGGACTTTCTAAGAACTTAGTAAGAAATAATAATCAAATACAGAAAGTTCAAAATTAATTTCTGGAAATTTTATTTCTAGAAACTATTCACATCTTCCTTTAAATGTACTGTATGTAAAGTATTGTAAATTTAACTTACATAATTTACAGGATGTATATACTTTAAAATAATTTGGCCATGATACATACATCTTCAAATAATACATCCATTGAATGTTTAACTTTTTGTATTTTGGCCCAGTTCACTTTCATGTAACGTTAGCTGTAAAAAATAGCCTGCTGAAGTTGAAATATATGTACATCTTAATGACTAGATAGACACAGGTGAGTTTCTCTTTACTACTCGTTAGGTTTCCGTAACGTTATGTGACTCAATCGGAGGTAACGTTAATCCTGTCAGATCATAGCTAGCGTTATGAAGCGGTCAGTGGAATCTTTCTGCCTCCACCTAAGCCCCGCCCACAGAAAAACATCACAATGTTTACTAACAGAAAAAGGGTCTATAGCACAACTGTACATACAATTTATTTACTTTTCATTTTTTGTCTTGTCTGTGTGTTTTTGTCTCTGTGAACTGGAAGCTTATGTTACTAAAACAAATTCCTTGTTTGCTCAAGCATACTTGGCAATAAACCTCTTTCTGATTCTGATTCTGATGTTTCAATCATATCTTAAGTCTGGATTGCTGTAGGAAACGCGTTTGAGCCGTGCGCTTTCCGTTCAGCGTCCCGTTGCTAAGAGACGCGTCCAAACTCTCGCTAGTTACTCATTCAACACTCAACATAAACTTAAAAACTTTGTCAAAAACAAAAAACAGAAAAGCTGGAATCTTGTTAGATTTATTTGATAAATATAATTTATTATAATTTCTTACTTATCCCCTGTTTAATTTGTATTAATTAAAATGGATGGTTTAAAGATTGATTATGCTTTTGTTGTTTATTTTGTTCTTTTGGTTTTATATATGTTTGTTTTATTTACTTTTTGTTATCTATGTATGTCTAAACCCCGCTTATAATGGCTTTTTGAATGTAAGTTGTATGCCAATTTGTTTAGTAAATTTGTAATATTTTTGTTATATTATAAAAAATACATAAAATAACTCAGGATCAAGCCTGAGTTGACAGAGAAAAAAACAACAACACTCAACATAAACAAGAAGTAAATAAACACAAATCTGTATTTTTCTTTTTAACGTCAACTTTAACCGCGGAGCTGCTGTTCTGAAGCGAGTTTGAACGGATCATGAAATGGATCTTCGCATCAGACAATATTTATCAAAAGCTCAAGAGAAAGAAGGTAATGGTGTGTTTATTAGTCGATAATTCATTAAATGTGCTGATTTTATTATCTTATATTGTTAGTTTTATTATCTTAAATTGAAAGCGCTTTCATAAGGGGCTAGTTGTCACATGGAGAAAGTCAAAGTACACAAATGCTTGTTTTCTCTAGCAGTGTTTTGTTAAAATATCTCTTATTGTCTTAAAATATAATGTTATTATAGTGAATTATGTCTTTAAAAATGATGTTTTTGCAATATTTCACATTTCTTGTGATATTAAAGCAAGAGTGTATAATAAAGGCAGATCTCAGTAAATGTGATGTTTGTGTATTTGTGTTGTTGTCAGATGCTGTGTATGTGAGGAAAGCGTATGAGCTGATCCGAGCTTCAGCTCCAGCAGCGTCTGATGGCAGAACTCTGTCTGAGCTCCGTGTGCTGTGTGCTGAACAATCTCTACAGGTGCCGTCAGAAACCATACAGCACATTCTGACATATTAATCAGGCAGACTTTCTGCTTTCTGCTTCATTTCAAGCAGAACTGTGCCATTTCTTAACTTTAAGTTTTCCTGTAGCTCAAACAGTAGAGCATGGCGCTAGCAACGCCAAGATCATGGGTTCGATTCCCAGGGAAAGCAAGAGCTGATAAACTGTAACTTGAATGCAATGTAAGTCGCTTTGGATAAAAGTGTCTGCTAAATGCATAAATGTAAATGTAAATAAATGTAAGTTTACCTGAATTCACTCTATTCACTCTACACATGCTTGAATTATTCATCAATATAGTTTATGATAGTTTCATTTATTTCAGTAATTAATTTAAGGTGGCAACTGTTTATTATACCCAGTATGTAAGTTCAATCCATGTCCACTTGTGTGAGATACTAGCTTGAATGTCAGTTTTTGTTTTAAAAGATCAGGATGAGTGTGTTTCTTCATCAGATTTGTCTCAGCAATGGATGCTCTGCAGTGAATGGGTGCCGTCAGAATGAGAGTCCAAACAGCTGATAAAAACATCACAATAATCCACACCACTCCAGTCCATCAGTTAACATCTGGAGAAGACAAAAGCTGAAACAAATCCATCATTAAGACGTTTTTAACTAAAATACGAGTCTATAATCCATAATAACGCTTCCTCCAGTGAAAGTGTTCTGGTCTGAATCAGGAGAGAAATCTGCAGATCAAGCAGCGTTTAAAACAGTCCAAAACAGCTCTAAACAAATATGTGGCAGGATTTTGATGTGAGAGACAACAGCAGATGTACTTTTTCACTGGAGGAGAGACACATTTCTACAAAGACACATGCAGAGACACATTTCTACAAACCTGATGAAGAAAGAAACTCATCTACATCTCATACGGCCTGAGGATGAGCACATTTTTAGTTTTTGTTAATTTTCAGGATTAAAACTTAACATTGGCAATTGTGAAATTATTTGCCCCTTAAAACTGCATACAATATTCCAATCAAGTCAAGTGTTAAATATTTAGGCATACACATTTCTAAAGATGAGATCATGATGGAAAAGCACAATGTCTGGGACAGATGGAATGAATGCAGAGGTAGACTTGATTGCATGGATGCAACTGGATTTGTAAATTTTTGGACAGAATTTAACTAAAATGGAGAGATTGGCTGGGTGCATCTACCCTGCATCTTGTCTTTCTATTTCTGACAGAGCTTTTAAATACTATCAACCAAATTAACTTTAACTTTGTATGGAGAAAACATGTGCATTATATAAGAGAGCACAATTTATACAAGACTGTAAATGGTGGATTGTAAGCCTTTTTCTTGTATAAATGAAGGTTGAAGGTTAAATGGCTTAAAAATTTTATAACAAATAAAAATAATTTTAGTTTTTGTATTCCCAGAGGTTTTTCAGAAAATTGGGTGGAATTGATTTCCTGCTAAGATGTGATTTTACTGTTTCCAGACTACCAATCAAATTATCTTCCTTTCACCGACAGGTTTTGCCGTATTGGAAATGATTATATAATCACAATTTCACTCCACACAGAACCCCAATATAGAACAATAGGTGTATTCTATTTAGATATAAGTCTCTATGTATTCTTGATTGGCTTAAAAATGGTGTTTGGTCAGTTCTTCACTTAATGAATGAGGATGGGAGTTTGTTATCCTTCAGTGACTTCTGTTCTAAATACAGTTTACACTGTGAACGTAAACAATTTGAGCACGTTTTAAATGCCATTCCAAAAAGTTTTATAAATCTAGTCCAAAACACTGTTATATGTCAGATGGATCATGTGAACTCCCATCACTTCTCTTTAATGGTAACGACCTCAAAGCAATGCTTCCCAACAAACTTATTCGCTCGTTTCATTTCTGTACTATATCTGACATCTTTATACCATATTTTTAACAATACTTTGCAAGTTTATGATAAGCCAACTATTAAAAAAATTGCAGACTCAGTATATTAGCTTTCCAGTGGCTTTTAAAGCAAAGGAAACTCATTTTAAAATATTTAAAGGTACATATCCTTCATCTGAGTTTTTAAGACACCGGTTTAACTTTGAAGAAAATGCCTGTATTTTCTGTCAGTTTGACAGAGAGACAACTGATCATCTTTTCTTTTTTTGTGTGTATTACAATATTGGTTGGAAACAAAAATTCAGTCACTGCCCAATTTTGTTCGAAAACACATTTTGTTCGGAATACAGTTAGATGATAAAAAATAATGATTTTTTCATTAATATCATGTTGATTCTGGGCATTTCTCATAAATGCAAATGTATGAAGACGAAACCTTATTTTTCTGTTTTTAAAAGAGACTTTATGTATAATGACTTTCCATCACTGAAATATATATCTATACTCTTTGCTTTTACCTGAACCTTGTTTTCCTAACAACAAACAGAGAACAGCAGAGCAGTGCAAACATTTACAATACTGGGGATAGTGATCGGTTTCTGAAGACTGTCATGAAGCATTTAAACATCTGCTTTGGTGTCTGGTTTTCAAACATATAAATTGTATAAGCTAATTGGTTAAGAAACAAGCCCAAGTGTGCATGTACTGCATCTAATCAGTCATCACGTTACTAAACACACTCTCTCTCTCACACACACACACACACACACACACACACACGCACGCACACGCACACACACACATATACTCACACTCACACACTCACTGCAAAGACGACTGACTGGTGCTGATGCTGACAGCTGCACTTATAGTCAATCACTATCAGCAGACAGACGTGATGATTCACGAGTGACGGGTTTTTAGCGTGATAACGGATCTGATTCTGAATGTATAACTGTATAAGTGATCATAATGCCTAAATATAAGTTACTTGGTAAAGAGTGGGAGAGTGTTTTAACTCTCAAAACGTGAATTAACTCTGTTGAGGGAGAGATGACACGAAGGCTCTATATATCCTTGAAAGCTGCTGGACTTGTTAGGTTTGACTGTGCAAAGTTCTGTAATGTTCTACAATATACTTCACAAAAGACTTCCTCTGTTTCTGTGTGAAGTTAAAGTGCAACACGAAGGTAAGCGCATTATTGTTGTTGTTCATTTGTTTTAATTGTCAGATTATCATACAGTGGGCATCATTACACAGTAAAACAAATACTAATACTACAGCAATAAATATTATGTATTAGCAGTCATACATCCTTTTTTTGGCTCCATAAAGATACCGTTTGTATTCCATTTCTACTACAATTTCACTTTAATCTCTCTATAATTCTTTCATTTCAATTCCAAAATCTGCACACAAAATCTGAACTGTAACTATAAAAGTTTTCAGATAAACTTTTCTTGGTCAGAAATTATAAAGAACACTAAGTTTGCTGTGTCTGTTTGTAGATATGCACAATTTGGCAGAAAAAATTGTTGTTTTTATATTTCAATATGACTACTAATAATTCAATTATAGTTATAACACATTATTTTTACAGTTAATGTTTTGGATGTTTTTTTTGTTGGAGTGGGCGGGTTTTTGTGAGGTTTTGGGTTCAATCAAGGTCGTTGGATCCGTCTCTGGTGACTTGGAGTGAAATTGGAATAGAGATTTGACTGTATCAGAGGATTTTTTTTGAACGGATTTATTGGATTTATCATTAGACGCTGGTAGTACGTTTTGAGGGAGAAGGGGGAGTAAAGAAAACTGACCCGTTAAAACTTACTAACATCATTAAAGCACAAGTAGAAGTAAAATATGCAAGAGTACTGGGAGATGGAAACTTGCTTATTGGATGTAGCTCTGAGAAACTGATGGAGAAGGCAAAGAGAATGAGCCGTGTGGGAAAAGTTAAAGTAGCAAAAGTGGTAAGAGTTGGAGGGAAAAAAGCTGAGAGTTGTAAAGGAATAATGGCAGGAGTTCCTCTTACGGTGGGTATGAAGGAGCTAATAGAGAATGTGAGGATGCGAAATGGATCAGTTAAATCTGCTAAAAGAATGACAAGAGGAATTGACAAAAAGGAAACGGAATCTGTTCTGATTGAATTTGACTGTAAGAACCTCCCTAAAGAGGTATATTTTGGTTATATTAAATATAACATAAGATAATTCATAACTAAGCCTATGAGATGTTATAACTGCCAGGAATTTGGTCATGTGGCAAGGGGATGTAAAAAACAAAGAAGATGTGCTAGATGTGGAGGAGATCATGATTATGGGAAATGTGAAGAGGGTGTTAAACCAAAGTGCTGCCATTGTGGAGGCAATCATAGTGTTGCCTTCTGGGGATGTGAAGTAATGAAACGTGAGGTGAAAGTGCAACGAATTAAAGTGAAAGAAAAACAGTTCTTATGCTGATGCTGTCAAAAGAAGTGAGGGGAAAAAGCAGACTGCTGAATATGATAAAGGCAACATCTGTCATGGATCAGTCAGGCCCTTCACTCCACCAATCACATCGTTCCACATCCCCTGAGTATTAATCACACACACCTGCACCTGATCACCATGCTTATCACCCGCACTATAAAGGATCACCACACACACACTTCAGCGTCCGATCTCGTCAGAGTTACCTGGACTCAACACCCTGTTATCCTGTCTCAACCAGAGAACATATCCTTCAAAGAAGCTAAGCTATACTTACCCTGTCTGACTTACCTGCTGTGTTCTCCCACCTTGTATGCTCCTTTCTTCATAGAATCGCCATCATCGAAGTGTGTGTGTGTCTCCCCGGATCGATCCTGTCTCGTCTAATCCCTCCGTCTAAAGGAACAAGAAGAATTATCAGAACGTCGATTCACTCCAGTCCATTACAACCCAGAAGTCACCTACTCACCATTCAAACATCTTCAAGTCACTTGTGTGTCTCACCTGTGTAAATAAACACCTGGTTTTACCTTTCCCACCTTCGTGTCTGAGTCCATCCGTAACAACATCTGAGATAAGATCTAAAACTGAAAGGATTCAGATCATAGTTAAAGCAGCAGTGCATCATTTGGAGCTAGTAGGATTAAAGTGGGAAGAAGTACGAGATGAGCTTAATGTGCAGTCAAGTCAAGATCCAACATGGGTGGGTTGATAATATTAATTATGTTAGTCCTTCAATGAAATATGAGAAGTTTAATTACAAATGGACAAGATTTTAAGCAATTTATAGCTAGTAGAGAGGAAAAAACAGAAGTAGTATGTGTCCAAGAAACTTGGCAAAAGCCTAATTTGGATTTTGTTCTGAGTCCATCCGTAACAGAAGATCGGACCTACACCGCCACACAGGATGAGCACTCCGGATCCCTTCCAAGAGCTGGTGGATTCTCTCAAAAGATTACTCCAATCCCAGCCCGCATCCCCGAATCCACCAGCTCCACCACCACAACCACCGTCTCATACCGCCATGAGCACTCCTTCACCGATCGTATTCGCCAGTCCTGTGGCCAGACCAGCGCCCTTCTCTGGTTCGGCGGAGGATTGCGATGGCTTCATTCTCCAAAGCACTCTAAATATGAATCTGCACCCTCATCTTTTCACAACCGATCAGTCCAAGATAGCCTACATTGTTACCTCACTCACTGGACCTGCCCTGAAATGGGCTGAAACCATCCTGAACCAAGCTGGACCCGCTACTCATAGTTTCAACAACTTCATTCACCATTTCAAAGAGGTCTTTAGTGCTTCACCTGGGGACTCCACGGTTGGTGAACAGCTATATCGATTACGTCAAGGTACGCTCACTATACATCAATATGCCTTACAGTTTCGTACCTTAGCTGCCGCTAGCCACTGGAATGAACCATCCCTCATCACCGCCTTCCGGCAAGGTCTACACCCACGTCTCCGTCTTCACCTCAGTGCATACGACGATAATTATGGGTTGGAAAAGTTCATTCAACTCGCCATTCGCTGTTCTAACCGTATGCAGTCCTGTTCCTCGGATTTCACCACCGCCATCGCAAATCCTCCTCCTCGCCGACCAGAGATAGAAGACCCTCCAGAACCAATGCAGACCAATGTCACTCGCCTGTCCTTATCGGAGCGACAACGCCGCATCACCCATAGATTGTGCCTCTACTGTGGAGATGATGGACACCGAGTGCTGGAGTGTCCATTACGACCACCTCGAATCTTGGTGAGTTCTGTCCTCACTCCTCTTCCCAAGCTCAAACCTCTCTCTACTCGTGCCCTGCTTACTACCTGTTCCAATGTGTTTACAGTCACAGTCCTCCTCGACTCCGGTTCCGCGGGGAACTTCGTCTCGGGGAAGCTCATCCAGCAGCTCCGCATCCCTACCATCGACATCCCAAAGAGTTACGAGGCACAATCCATAACGGGTCAACCCCTCACGAAGAGGATGATTCATCTCTGCACCAAACCCATAAGATTACAGATTGGTCTATTGCATCAAGAACAGCTCCAACTTCTGGTTCTGGAGGGTTCGACGGTGGACATTATTCTGGGTCGTCCGTGGCTGGTGCAGCACAATCCACATCTCTCTTGGAGGACAGGGGAAGTCCTAAAGTGGGGTGAGAAGTGCTTCCATAAATGTTTCCCTAACCTACCTCAACCGATAAGCCCCAAACCATCTCCCATAACGGTTGGTACCACATCCATAGAAAGCCCTCTCAAGAATGTCTCCATCGATATCCCATCATGCTATTCCCACTTTAGTGACATCTTCTGTCCAAAGAGGGCTGCCCAGCTACCACCTCATCGGCCATGGGACTGCGCGATCGATCTCCTCCCGGGTGAGCCAGTACCACAAGGCAAAATTTACCCTCTATCACCTCCGGAACAAAAGGCCATGGAGGAGTACATCTCGGAGGCTCTCCAACAAGGGTACATAGTCCCATCCACCTCCCCTGCTGCTTCCAGCTTTTTCTTCGTGGGCAAGAAGGACGGTGGCCTACGCCCTTGCATTGATTACCGAAAACTAAACGAGATCACCGTGAAATACCGGTATCCCCTTTCCCCTTGTTCCAGCAGCCTTGGAACAACTGCACGGCGCCACCATCTTCACCAAGTTGGACCTCCGCAGCGCATACAACCTCATACGCATCAGAGAAGGAGACGAATGGAAGACTGCCTTCATCACTCCTACCGGCCACTACGAATACCGGGTGATGCCGTATGGGCTTGTCAACGCCCCTTCCGTCTTCCAGGGGTTCATGCACGAGGTGCTCCGGGAGTTCCTGAACCGATTTGTCATAGTTTACATAGATGATATCCTCATCTACTCCCGGAGCTTGGCCGACCATCGCCAACACGTTGCGGAGGTCCTCCACAAACTCCGTCACTTCCACCTCTACCTCAAGGCCGAAAAATGCACCTTTCACCAACCCTCCGTACACTTTCTGGGCTATATCATAGACCAACGTGGCGTCCGCATGGACAAGGGGAAGGTGGAAGCTGTTACAGCCTGGCCGGTTCCCTCCACCATCAAGGAACTTCAGAGGTTTCTCGGATTCTCTAACTTTTACCGACGGTTTATCCCGAACTACAGCACCATCACCAGCCCACTCACAGATATACTTAAAGGCAAGAACAAGACCCTCACCTGGACCCCTAAAGCCCAAAGAGCCTTTGACACCCTGAAACAGACCTTCACCAATGCACCCCTCCTCATTCACCCAGACCCTGAAGTTCCTTTCATCGTAGAGGTAGATGCCTCCACCACGGGCGTAGGAGCCGTCCTATCCCAGCAGCAGGGGAAGCCTCCGAAACTCCATCCATGCGCCTATTTCTCAAAGAAACTCAGCCCGGCGGAGAGAAACTACGATATTGGAAATCGGGAACTATTGGCGGTCAAGTTAGCCCTAGAGGAATGGAGGCACTGGTTGGAGGGAGCTAAACACCCGTTCCTAGTATTCACAGACCATAAGAACCTACAATATATCCGAGAAGCAAAACGTCTCAATCCAAGGCAAGCCCGTTGGGCATTATTCTTCACCCGGTTTCAGTTCCCCATCTCCTATAGACCCGGTACAAAGAATATTAAGGCTGACGCCTTATCCAGGATCCATAATCCAGAAGAAGAGATTCCCGAACCTGAGCCCATCATACCTACTCCGATCATCTCCAGTCCGATACAGTGGTCTTCTCCACCAGTCGCCTCCACCACGCCTCCCGCCAATCCGCCGGGCTGTCCCCCAAACCTGCAATATGTCCCCCGGACCCAACGAACTCCTTTAATTCACTCTACTCACACATCACTTGGTACTGGCCACCCAGGGGCCAACGCAACTCTCTCGTTGCTAGGAAATCGCTTCTGGTGGCCAAACATGGGGGACGTCAGAAGGTTTGTGCGAGGCTGCCCGGACTGTGCCATATCCAAGAGCTCCCGTCATCTCCCAGCAGGCAAACTACATCCCTTACCAATGCCTCAACGTCCGTGGTCACACCTAGGAGTAGACTTTATTACCGACCTACCTGTGTCAGATGGGAATACCTGCATATTTGTTATCATAGACCGCTTTTCCAAGTCCTGCCGACTCATTCCCCTCAAAGGCCTCCCAACTGCTCTCCAAACAGCAGAACTCCTCTTCAATCACGTCTTTCGATATTTTGGCATCCCCGAGGACATAGTATCCGATAGAGGGCCTCAATTCATCTCCCGAGTCTGGAAGGCCTTCTTCTCCCTCCTAGGTGTGACCATCAGTCTATCATCTGGTTACCACCCACAGTCCAACGGGCAGACTGAACGCAATATCCAGGAGATAGGACGATTCCTGAGAACCTTCTGCCATGGCCGCCAGAACTCCTGGAACCAGTTCATAGGCTGGGCCGAGTACGCGCAAAATTCCTTGAGACAGCAATCTACTGGACTTACCCCATTCCAGTGCGTACTCGGTTTCCAGCCTCCCCTGTTTCCCTGGTCAGGTGAACCCTCCAACGTCCCTACCATCGATCACTGGTTCCGGGAGAGCGAGAGAGTCTGGGACTTAGCTCATCACCAACTCCAACAGGCAGTGCGTAGACAAAGGATGACAGCCGACACCCGCAGATCAGAAGCTCCCAACTACCAACCCGGGGAGAAGGTTTGGCTGTCAACCAGGGATATCCGTCTATGCCTGCCCTGTAAAAAACTTAGTCCCAGATTCGTTGGCCCCTTCACCATACTGGAACGTATAAACCCGGTCACATACAAGTTAAAACTACCACAACACTTTAGAATTCACAATACGTTCCATGTAGCCCTACTTAAACCCTTCTCTCCACCTCTCACCACAGGGCCTGACTTGGAGGAAGAGACCCCTCTCCCACAGATCCTAGACGAAGGTGCAGTCTACCAAGTAAGGGATATCCTGGAATCCCGGCATCGTGGTGGCAAACTCGAATACCTCGTGCATTGGGAGGGATATGGCCCTGAGGAACGCTCGTGGGTAACCAGAGAGGACATTTTGGACCCAACTCTACTCGAGGACTTCCATGCAGCCCATCCAGACCGCCCAGCACCCCGAGGCAGGGGCAGACCACCGCGACGCCAGGGTCGACCCTCAGGAGCGGGTCGTGGAGGGGGGGGTACTGTCATGGATCAGTCAGGCCCTTCACTCCACCAATCACATCGTTCCACATCCCCTGAGTATTAATCACACACACCTGCACCTGATCACCATGCTTATCACCCGCACTATAAAGGATCACCACACACACACTTCAGCGTCCGATCTCGTCAGAGTTACCTGGACTCAACACCCTGTTATCCTGTCTCAACCAGAGAACATATCCTTCAAAGAAGCTAAGCTATACTTACCCTGTCTGACTTACCTGCTGTGTTCTCCCACCTTGTATGCTCCTTTCTTCATAGAATCGCCGTCATCGAAGTGTGTGTGTGTGTCTCCCCGGATCGATCCTGTCTCGTCTAATCCCTCCGTCTAAAGGAACAAGAAGAATTATCAGAACGTCGATTCACTCCAGTTCATTACAACCCAGAAGTCACCTACTCACCATTCAAACATCTTCAAGTCACTTGTGTGTCTCACCTGTGTAAATAAACACCTGGTTTTACCTTTCCCACCTTCGTGTCTGAGTCCATCCGTAACAACATCTGAGATAAGATCTAAAACTGAAAGGATTCAGATCATAGTTAAAGCGGCAGTGCATCATTTGGAGCTAGTAGGATTAAAGTGGGAAGAAGTACGAGATGAGCTTAATGTGCAGTCAAGTCAAGATCCAACATGGGTGGGTTGATAATATTAATTATGTTAGTCCTTCAATGAAATATGAGAAGTTTAATTACAAATGGACAAGATTTTAAGCAATTTATAGCTAGTAGAGAGGAAAAAACAGAAGTAGTATGTGTCCAAGAAACTTGGCTAAAGCCTAATTTGGATTTTGTTTTAAGTGGATATATAAAAATTAGACAAGATAAGAAAGAGGGTGGAGGGTGTGTTACATTTGTTAAGCAGGGAATTCCTTATAGAATTATAAGCATGGGAAGTGAGCAAGAATATGTGGGTATAGAGATTTGGGGAGGAAAAATAAAACTATCAGTCATAAATTACTATAATCCATGTAAAAAGCTTGAATTGAACAAACTTATAGAAATAGGGGGACAGGATGAGAACAGTATTGTATGGTGTGGGGATTTTAATGCACACAGCACATTGTGGGTGTCACGGTGCACACAGCAGGGAGGAACGAGGAACACGGACACGAGGATAAACTTCAAAATAATAATCTTTAATAATAATCTTTATTCTTTAATAATAATCTTTAATAATAATCTTCCCGCACCTGCAGGAATTGAAGGTGGGGATTGTGAATGAACAGCACTCTCTCCACCTTCGATACCATGACTAAGGTGCCCTTGAGCAAGGCACCGAACCCCTAATTGCTCCCCGGGCGCTGGAGTAAGGCTGCCCACTGCTCCGGGTGTGTGTTCACTGTGTGTGTGTGTGTGTGTGTTCACTACTCACTGCTGTGTGTGTGCACTTGGATGGGTTAAATGCAGAGCACCATTTCGAGTATGGGTCACCATACTTGACAATACGTCACGACTTAACTTAACTTAACGACTTAACTTAATGACATCAGGACAGGGCAAGACAAGGCAAGGTTGACACAGACAGGAACACCGGAGAATAACGAGTAGACCAGACGAAAACTAACTAAACAGGCAGGAACTAAATACACATGACAATTACTGATAAATAGACGAAACACGGCTGGACAAGACTTAACTAATAATCACACTCAAAGGAACACTCCACTCTTTTTGGAAATAGGCTCATTATCCAACTCCCCAGAGTTAACAAGTTGAGTTTTACCGTTTTTTAATCCATTCAGCCGATCTCCGGGTCTGGCGATAGCACTTTTAGCATAGCTTAGCATAGATCATTGAATCCGATTAGACCAGTAGCATCGCGTTCAAAAATGACCAAAGAGTTTCGATATTTGTCCTATTTAAAACATGACTCTTCTGTAGTTATATCGTGTACTAAGACCGGCGGGAAATGAAAAGTTGCGATTTTCTAGGCTGATATGATTAAGAACTATACTCTCATTCCGGTGTAATAATCAAGGAACTTTGCTGCCGTAACATGGCCGCAGCAGGCGCAGTGATATTACGCAGCGCCTGAAAGTAGTCCCCAGCTAGGTAACTAGTTATAATATAGTCATTGGTGCAATAATAATGTTTGAATTTTCCTTCTTATGGCCAATAATATATCATCTGCTGATATGTCATGCATCTCTACTCACTATTAATTACACTTTTAATGTACTTTTGTAAAAGAGCAATATCAAAACTGCAGTCATGTTGTTGTTTTATCATTGTTCCTATGGACACATGATAGCTGCGCTCATATTCAGACCTGATGAGCAGGGATTCAGCTTTGAGGAGACGGCTGTGCATTCTTTGACAGGGAACATTTTTAATTTATTCATTTCAATTATTCATTTTTTTTATTTTGCAGAAAAAGTGAGATGTGCTTTCCCTAGTCTCAGCCTCAGACGTCTCGCCCACGGACCGCTGGCTAAACGTCTGATGCATACGGCACACAAAAGTGGAAACACTTCAGGAGTTTCGAAGTCGTCGTCGGATTAGTTTAATTATACATGATTTCCAGGAGACGTGTGTGTCTCATTCTTGTTCCGCCTGGAAACAAAGATGCCGTGGCGCCAAACCCCCTCAAGAAAGAAGAAAGCCGTCGTGTTTACAACTGTGATGACGAGCGCTTATCAGGATCAAATAAACTCTGGATTTTTAAAAGTATGTGACATATTTAAAGTTTGTGGCATAGAATCTGTAAAATACATCCGAGAGTTTCACACACCGGTCTGTTATTGTGGTGATATTTCCACGGCTCGAAACGTGACGCTGAACGAAATGAACTGTGATTGGTTGTTTGACATGTCGGTCAAGCGGCCTCATGGGCGGGGCTTAGCCAATGAAAGCTGCCATGGATTCCAGACCATAAGCCGTCAGTCTGAAGCTCTGGCTACGCGAGACAATGCTTTCCCTGAAGTGGACACACGATCTCTGAGAGAGGCTGCTCACAACAAATTATCAAATGAGCAAAAGCTTAATTGTGAGATGTTAATGTTTGAATACTGTGAATTTGCATTTTCATGCTCTGTTTAATTGTGCCTTATATTGTTTTATTGTGTCTTAAATTGTTTTATTGTGTCATATACCCTAGTTTGTAGTGTACACAGATGATGTTGTTACACATGGTGAATAAATGTTGAAATGTAATATGGCAGATGTAGTATGGTGTGTCACATTTCTGTATTTGTAACATTTTTAAGATTATGACAAGTATGCTTGAAATACCAAAGGTTTATGACAGAAAAATATGGTTTTCTTGCAGGAATATCATAGCAAATTAAGTGTTGCCATAAAAAAACCCTGCAAACTTATCACAGGATTACCACAAAAATATAACAAAAGGACCACAGGACTATTACAGGAAAGCCAGGTATTACTGCAGAAATATGACCGTAGGAATATCAGAGATATATTACATACAGTTCAAAAATGCTGTGGTAAAGTGTCCCAAAAAAAACAACACAATAATGTTATCCACGTTATATTTCATCTGCAGCAACACTGTGAACTTTTATAATGATATGTTTGGTCATTAACTTTTGGGGGTAAAAGGCCCCTCTTGCCATCTCATACATTTATAAGATTTTTAAACAAAATAAACAACTTGAATGATTTATTTTCACACAAAATCTGTTGCTCCATTAATGTTTAATGCAATATATTTGTTTCTGCAAATATACATTTTACACGCAGTGAATAGCACATTTTTTCTTAAGGTGGGCCTTTAGCCCCGTTGTCTCCTACATACTTTTAGGGCATAGTATAAGTACGCGAATTAGGACGCAGCACATATGATCGAGGGTCAGTGTTTTTTTGTTTTGTTTTCTTTTTTTTTTTAATAATCGAGGGTCAGTGTCTCGCGCAGTGGAGAATGCGTGTGACGTCACTGGCAGAGGACGCGCAGGTGAGTCGCTGCAGGTGACTTCCGCTTTCACTTTTCACCTGAAGGATGCGTGTTCTTTGATATTTTTATTTTTAAGCGAATGAAGTGGTTTCGTTGCTGTTTCGTGTTGTCTGTGGTTGATTTCAGCGTTTGTGTAACATAAGAGTAAGATTGTGTATTTGAGTGAACTCTCAGGATCGTTCAGCTGAATGATTAGTTTGAGTAAGTGTTGGAGATCTCACTCTTCATCATGAATCAAACACAAACACCCCGAGATCAAGAGCTTTCTCCAGGATGCAGGTACTTTACATACACACTATATTAACCCAAACAAAACATAAAGAGACATCAGAAAATTCATTTAATGCTATTTCGATCTTATTAGAACACAAATAAGACAAATTCGTGATTTTTATGTATTTTTTTAAACATGACTTTTATTTTTTATTGTAATGTTTGTATCCTCGTCGCCTCTTTGCGAGTATAAACTGATTGAAAACAGAAAGCTTGTTTGGAAACGTGTTACAGCAGTTTAGCTACATTTTTAAAACATTTATTGTCATATCATTTTGAAACAATAATGTCTATTTATGAATATATTAGCCTACTGTATCATATTTTATACACAAATTTCTAGGGCCTATAAATTATGAATATAATAAAAGGTTTGCTGATAAACCTGTTATATCTACTTCATGCCCTCTGATTGATAGTTCATACTTTATTTTATCAAGTAAAGTATTTTTGTTGTGAAATCTTTGTTGTTCATGTATATTGTGTAAATGTAAGAATAACTTCTATTGTTATTAATAATTCAAGATGATTCTCAATAATCACTGAATTGCATTGAATTGCATATATGAGCTATAAAAACCTGATGTATGAAATACGATACTAAACAAAAACGCAAGCTATATATTTAGTATATTTTTATATATAAGTTTGCATGTGTTTTTGTTGAGAATCTCATTTCATAGATACATATACATATGTACAACATTTGAAGTGGATCAAAAAAGTTCATCAAAGACAAGAACGCATTTTGGTTTTCAACTTTGATGAAAAGTTGTGATCCACTTCAAATGTTGACTACTGTATACGTGTGTGTGTGTGTGTGTGTGTGTGTGTGTGTGTGTGTGTGTGTATACACGCCTGAAAAATAATCCATGCATTATTCAGCCAAAACTAAAATCAGTATTGCTAACTAAATGATTGACAATAAATGATCATTTAAGGGTTTGAAGTATTGAACTGATTTTCTGAAATAGGCTTCAGAGTCTAAAGCAGGGCATCAAACTCAGTTCCTGGAGGAGCACATCGCTGCAGAGTTTAGCTCCTGATTAAACACACCTGATCCAGCTAAACAGTTTCTTCAGGCTCATCTGAAAACTAGATGTTATGTGTGTTACGCTGCGTTCAACTCCTTCTGGGACGTTCATACTTACGAGTTGAGAAGTCATAATTACGATGTCAAGTCACTTTGGTTGGAACAAGATAGTGATTTAACTTTTCTAAATAAAATTCAATTATTTTTTTAACTCTACATCTACAAAATGATGAATAATGTGCATCGTGTTTTTGCTTGTTACTGTTTTAAAACAATTTATGAAGGTGATGTAAATGAATCATTACATATTCTATAGTAATTACAATAATATAATATTTTATATATGTAACTTATACTTTTATTTTACATTACAAAAAAAAAAAAAAAATATATATATATATATATATATATATATATATATATATATATATATATATATATATTCCTTTCAACAAATTTACCGTTAATAGAGACACTGTTTATCTATAGTCTTTAGCTGCGTTCACTGCATCTGACATGTTTTCTCACTGATATGCCCCCAACTCAGAAACTCAGGGCTTAAAGAAAAGTTTAAATCTCTCACTCGTAAAAACGACTTTGTGGTGTTCATGTGTGTTCAACTCATAAATATGATCTATCCGACATGACTTGAACGCACCATTAGAGCAGGATTGAAACTAAACTCTGCAGAGCTGTGGTCCTCCAGAAACTGAGTTTGACTCCCCTGGACTAAAGTCTATAGATCACAGAGTCTATATGTAAAACATATCTTGATTTATAGCCCTAAAAGTGTGACGAAATCGTACAGGCAGAAAAAAAATGTATTCATATCAACATAAACATAATAAGCTAACACTTAACAACCTTTTAAGCATGTAAGTCCCCTGCAAAAATTTGAAATATGTGAAAAACTTTTATATGAGGAAGAGTGATGTTTTTAAATGTTGCCTGTGAGCGAAAAAAAGAATGAACAAAGTCACCAGATCTAAATGTTCACACACAAAAAAAAAGCACATTTTCAAGGTTTTTTTTTTTTTAAAGTTAAGAATGAGAATTTTATTTAAAACAATAAGACCATAGAACCTCCTTCTGAAGGTTTTTTTTTTAAAGATAATTATATATATATATCTTTTTTTTTCCTTTATTAAAATGAATTTCATCATTAAATCTGTTCAGTAGAAAAGATCAGAGCCAGAGCTGTATAATATTTATATTGTGTTTTTGTTCTAGATTATGTATTCATGTTATTATGGCAGATAGACTATAAAAGTCTATGTATTCTGTATCAGCGTAGTAAAGATGAATTTGATTTTGTTTAAAATCAAAGGTTAATATTAATACAGTAATTGAAAGGATTGTTTGTTATAGTTCAGTTGATCAGAAGAGATCAGAAGCAGAGCCCAGCTGTGTGTTTATGAAGAGTGACGAGTCTATAGATCATCCACAACATCTCAGGTACAATATTTCATTAACAGACAAAATTGAAATATTGGTTTGTTTTATCATGTGATTATTTCATTATTGCATCTGATATTTTATCATTTGCTCACACTCTCTGTTATAGTTCAGTTCATCAGAAGAAATCAGAAGCAGAGCCCAGCTGTGTGTCTATGAGGAGTGATGCTTCTTTGCCTCATCCAATTGATTTTAAGCGTGATGACACAAGGTTTAACTTCAAGTAATATTTTTTTTTTTTTTTTGTAAAAGATATCATCATAGTAAGATATTTTTAAATTAAACTGTCATAATTATACAGCACTATAATAATTAAATATGAGCAGAAGTCGAAATGCAGTAAATGTAATGAAAACAAGCAGATATAGAGCACAGAATAGAATTATTTATTTACATTTATTTAAATAGTATTTAATTTTTACAGCTGTGACCTTGAGTAGGTGCATTTTTAATAAAGTCACAACTGTTATTAAGTTATCTGGAAAAATGTCACCAATGTCAGAGTGTTTGATTCTTGATTCAAGGTCAATCCTGCAACACAGATCAGTAACAAAACCCGTCTGTAACAAATATGACCAGCCTGTGAATCAACCACAAGACACGTATCCTGGTGTAAGGTAAACATTACTCATTTACATCATTAATAACTGACACATTTCATAAACCCTGTGATATGTTCAGTGTCTCATAACAAAAAAGACACTTTGCTCTGTACATTTATCTCTGTAGCTCATGTAATAATGTGGTATTTTAATTTTCCAGTCATGAAGTTCTCAACACGTTCAGATCAAATCTGCTGAAGAAGTTTGGTCGTCTGTATGAGGGAACAGCGACGCAGGGAAACCCAACACTCCTGAATGAGATCTACACAGAGCTCTACATCACAGAGAGTGAGCGTGGAGAGATCAGTAATGAGCATGAGGTGAGACAGATTGAGACACGATCCAGGAGAGCAGCAACAGAGGACACAGCCATCAAATGCAATCACATCTTTACACCTTTACCTGGACAAGACAAAGCCATCAGAACTGTGCTGACAAAGGGAGTCGCTGGCATCGGAAAAACAGTCTCTGTGCAGAAGTTGATCCTGGACTGGGCTGAAGGGAAAGAGAATCAGGACGTCCAGCTCATATTTCCACTGCCTTTCAGAGAAATCAACCTGATGAAGCACAAAACACTCAGTCTTTCAGATCTTCTTCATGTGTTTTTCCCTGAAACTAAAGAAATGGAAATATCCAGTGATGAATATAAAGTGGTGTTCATCTTTGATGGTCTGGATGAGTGTCGTCTGTCTCTGGACTTTAAGAGTGAAGTGAAACTGTGTAATATATCTGAATCAGCCTCAGTGGATGTGCTGCTGATGAACCTGATTGTGGGGAATCTGCTTCCCTCTGCTCTCATCTGGATCACCTCCAGACCAGCAGCAGCTGATCTCGTCCCCTCTGAGTGTGTCCATCGAGTGACAGAGGTACGAGGCTTCAATGAGCCACAGAAGCAGGAATACTTCAGGAAGAGAATCAGTGATCAGAGTCTGGCCGATACAATCATCTCACACCTGAAGTCATCAAGGAGCCTCTACATCATGTGCCACATCCCAGTGTTCTGCTGGATCTCAGCCGCTGTTCTGGAGAAGATGTTGAGTCCAGCAGAGAGTGGAGAGATTCCCAAGACTCTCACTCAAATGTACACACGCTTCCTGATCCTTCAGACCAACATCAAACGTGAGAAGGACTATGAGAAGAAGGTGACAGATGAAGACATGATCCTCAAACTGGGGAAAGTGGCTTTTGAGCAGCTTGTGAAAGGAAACCTGATCTTCTATGAGGAAGACCTGAGAGAGTGTGGCATTGATGTGACAGAAGCATCAGTGTACTCAGGATTGTGCTCTCAGATCTTCAGAGAGGAGTTGGGCTTGTATCAGGGGAAAGTCTTCTGCTTTGTTCATCTGAGCATTCAGGAACATCTAGCAGCTCTATATGTGCACATCTCCTGGACAAACCACAACAGAGATGAGTTTGAGCCAATCACCAAACAGAGTTTATGGTCTAAAGTGAAGGACTTGTTTCAACATGCTACATTATCTGAGCTGCATCAGAGAGCTGTGGATGAGGCTCTACGGAGTAAAAATGGACATCTGGATCTTTTCCTGCGGTTTCTTCTGGGTTTGTCAGTGGAGTCTCATCAGATTCTCCTACAACGAATAATGACGCTGAAAAGAAGCAGCTCTGACAGCAATGAGAAAACAGTTGAGTTTATCAAGAAGAAGATCAGGACCATTGACTCTCCAGAGAAATCCATCAATCTGTTCCACTGTCTGAATGAACTGGGTGATCGTTCACTAGTGGAGCAAATACAACAGTATCTGAAATCTGGAAGAATAAAGGAAGCCAAACTCTCTTCATCTCAGTGGTCAGCTGTAGTTTTTGTGTTGTTGACATCAGAAGAGGAACTGAATGAGTTTCGTCTTGATAAATTTGTTAAAGAAAAGAATAATCCTGAAAATACGAAAGTTCTTCAGAAGCTGCTGCCTGTGATTAAAGAATCCAGATCAGTTCAGTAAGTATCAATGAGAACAATCACTTCACTGTTAAAACATTAAGAAAATCAAAGTTAAAAGCTCATAAATCTTAAATGCTGTAGCTTATTTTAGTGGTCTGCATTTTGATGTGTTTTCAGTTCAGTGACACTGTAAAATACTGGCTTAAAATGGGCTGGAAATTAAAAATCACACACAGAATTACTATAGGCAACCGCAATAATCAAAAGATGAACGTTTATTATTAAGCAAGAACACCGATGGACAAAATACAAGACAAATCTAATTTATTTTGGTGAATAGTTTACAATATTACATACATTCGTTTAACAAACATTGTAGAAATAAAAAAGGCATATAGAAGTAGCGATTTAATTTAAGTGTATTCAGCCGTTCTCTGTAATCGCGGTGGAAGTAGTGCTAATTCTCGTGCCGGTGTGTCGCCGAAATCTGAGCCGATGAAGGGCTGCTGTTCGCGGGGGAACTGTGAACTTTAGACCACGGCCTCACGTTTCACTCCTAGCTGAGAAATGTAGTGACTGACTCCCAAACCTGCCCAAAAACAATCAGTACTGAAATTAGAGAACATATTTTAACATCAAATTAAATTACACTCAGTATTATAACGAATAAATTCCATTTATGTTCTGCAAGGCAAAGGCGTTTCCAGCGCGAAACGACCCCAGCTGACTGACTTCTTGTCCTTATGTTGCGTTGCCTAAAACGCATGAAAGACTTTATAAATGAAATAAAATGTATACAAATCGTTATTTCCCTGAAAGAGTGCACCAAATCGGTGGCGGCGCTGAGAACCGCTCTCTGCTGTGGACTTAAAGATAAGCCCGTGCTCTCAGCAGCTGCGTTGTTGAGAAGTTTCACCGGAGACGAGCTCAACCCAGCGGTTAGATAGAAGGAAATAGAAAATAACCTGCGTTAAATGACCCAACATTTGTTATTATAATTGTTATATATATATATATATAATTTTATTTTTTTTATGGAGTTTTGACATTTTACAGAAGGGCGTCTTGACAAGAGCTAGACTCAAACTTATATTAAAACACAATAACTAGCTGCCATGTTAAATCAGTTAGACGTTGAATTACATTCATTTAATGTTTACTTAATTACAATACAATTAAATACAATACAATTTTGCACAATTAATAGATAAATGTTGATGTAATCCAGTCTTTACATTTTTTGTGCGTGTGTGTAAATTTGCCCATGAAACTTAAATCAAAATAATCCAACTGGCAACCCAGCGCTGGTTCAATTTTGGATAGTTTACACATTTTAATGTAGCAGGCTGGGTTTAGACTGTTAAAAATAATTTTTAATGCCAACTGACATTCACAAATGTGTTAAAATTTGTACCAATGACAAACAACATGCAATTAAGACCCGGCAAATGCAAAAATCATTTAAAGATGTCCTAAAAGTTATATGAAGTAGGCTATATAAATAGTCAATTACAGTTTTATAGTATGTACACCGTAAAACTGACATTAACAAATGTTGAAAAATACAAAACCAAACAGAAGAAGAAAAAAGGGTTAAAAGTTACCCTTCAGCAAACAAGGTGCACGAAGAAAATGTTTTGCAGACGATTCCTTGCCCTCCATTTAAAATATGACATGCTGCAAGAACTCCCAGTTAGACGCGCACTGCTTAGGGTAGTTAAAGGGATAGTTCATCCAAAAATGACAATTCTGTCAATAATTACTCACCCTCATGTCGTTCCAAACCTGTAAGACCTTCGTTCATCTTCAGGACACAAATTAAGATATTTTTTTTCAAAAGGAATTGCAAATTGTTTTCAATTGTGTTTTCCACGTGGATGCATAAATTGTCAATCCAAACACAACTGCAAATCTTGCAAACGCACAGTGACTGCCGAATCTCAAACGGAAAAGCAAAGTCCATTTGCAGCAGTGTTTTCCATGTGTTACGAGTTACGAACCTGTCATATTTAGAACGGCCATCTGAGGTCAACTGTGTGTCATGTAACATCACTAATGTTGGCCTGTAGAAGTTTAAGAATATTGTTGCTGTGAAAAAAGGTTATAATTCTGCTAATTGAAAATAATTGTTAATGAAAACATTATATAAACTTACCTTAAAACAGTTTGTCCCCTTTGTCCTTTCAAGATGACAGTTTGGGGAGCGATTTAAACATCTTTGGCGCGAAGGTCGATAAATAACCAACAACAAAACAACCAGCAGCTTTAACTGGAAAACTGAAACCCAATAGTGTTTAAAATGTGATACAATGACCCAACAGACTCAGCCCGGCATTTCTAAGAGTGTTGGATAATTTGACATTAAGAAGTACATGTGCACGTGACCGTAGCCAGGCTTTGAAAATGAGTGAGGTCTGGGGTTAAGAACTGCTATAATAACCCATATACAACTCATTATATACACTAACACTTTAAAAGAGACAGAGATGTAGATGTTTGTGAAAGACCTTTTCTCTGTTTTGTTGGGATGAACACTGTTAAATCATACCATAATTATTGCATCAAAATTTGTTATTTTACTATAGGTTAGGGGTGGATAATTTTATCAGTTGTTTAGTAATCATGCAACAATAGTTTTTCATTAATAATTATTGCTGTATAGGTGATAACTTTGTCTAGTGCTCTTATGAATGTTTTTAGCATGACTTTTGTGAAAATGTAACTACTATACTGATTGAAATAGCATAGATTTATTCATGGATAGTGTTTGCGTATTTCATTTCATTCTGTAACCTACTTGTTCTACAGATCTGTGTACTAGTGTTAAATGCTACTGTTTTTGACAGCGTTGATAATGTTTCTGACAGATAATATCATGATATTTTTTGTGTTTCTCTTACCAAATGTGCTGTGCTGTCAGTAATAACCTGTCCATGGGCTTCTTTGGTTACCGTCAGTTCAAGTACAGCTGTTGTGCTGAATTCTGCACCCTGCCAGGTTATGCACCCACTAGTACTGGTAGGTTAGGGTTAGCTGTGGGGGAGGGGTTAGGCAACCCTAACCCTAATCTGCAACTTCCCACTTTATTAACTTTCTAAAGTGTCAAATTAAGTGGACAAGACAAGTCCAAAAACATGTATAATAGCTGGACCCTGGCCCTCGCTCACAACTCTCTCAAGTCTCGTTCACTCCGCCAGAGTCTCGCAGCGATCATTTCATACCACGGACGCTAAGCATTCTTGCAAACTGTCTAAACTGAATTATACACACAGACACTCACATGAGGAGCTTTAAACAGCAGATTAGTCATTTAAACAACTTTTATTTGTTTTTTTTGAACACGAAAAAGTGACCTCATAGCTGGCTATGTGCAGTTTTTTTCTCATGGTATGAATTAATTTAATTATATTGGAATTGCATGTTGTTGTTCACCGCAGCAAGATTATTTTTTGATAGTTTTTTGATAGTGTTTCACATGATTTTCATCTCTCTACAGGTTGAATGATTGTGGCGTCACAGATGAAGGTTGTGCTGCTCTGGCTTCAGCTCTGAGATCAAACCCCTCACACCTGAGAGAACTGGATCTGTCTGAGAATAAACTAAGAGATTCAGTGAAGCTGCTTTCTGATGTACTACAGGATCCTCACTGTAAACTGGAGAAACTGAAGTAAGATCATATATGACTCACACATGAAGCACATTTAAAGTAAATATGAAGTGTTCAGCCTCAGCTTTTTAGTATTAAATAAACAGCATTGCAAAAGTCATTGGTTCTGATGTTCACTGTAGTTTATATGTAGATGATATCTGCATTCGTTACAGAAGCAAGTACATGAATATCATCAAGCGAAAAATCCAACTGAAGATAAACAAAATACAATCTTGGTCAACACAGAACGATTTCAAGTTCTCACAAACAGAAACTGTCTGTATGCATTTCTGTCAACTTCAGTCGTTACACAATGAACTAGAGACAAATCTGTCTTTTTTGCCTCCAAAACTGATTCTGACACCTGGGCCCGTATTCTTAAAGATTCTAAGAATCCTCTCAGAGAGCTCCTAATTTAGCGTAAAAAATTTCTAAGAGTCTTAGCTTAAAAGTGATTCAGAACCAATCTGAGAGCAACTCTGAGCGAGGAAAAGACAAAAACTTTTAACTTAGTGAGGAGGCGGGGCTGACCCCGTTGCTAGCGATGACACAGTTTTTTGAAGACTGATTGGTTGGTTGTCCAAGAAGGAAATAAAAGAGCGCTTTTAAGAGTAGGGTTTATTTTAAGCTTTCACAATTGCAGGCGTATTTTTCCTGTTTTACCGTACTCTCTCTCTCTCTCTCTCTCTCTCTCTCTCTCTCACACACACACACACACACATTATATACGTATATATATTCTTTATTTACCATGCTGTCATACTTAACGTATTTTATAGGAAATGAACAGCGACACAATAAGGTTCTGAAAGTGCTGTCAGGTACAGACCCAAATCATCACTGCTGCATAGTTGCATTTTTCCAGTTGCCAAATATGTTAATGTAGTGATTACGTCCATTTCTGGCGCTGTGGCATTTCTGCGTGGTCTGAGATGTTAGTGTGTCTTTAATAAGATCGGTCACAAGTAGTGTTGTCAAAAGACCCGGTACTTCGGTACCAAGTCGGTACTAAAAAAATGAAAACGTCACGGTACCAGGTTTTTTTAAGTACCGGTGGTACCGAGTACCGAGTCAACCCGGTTCTTGACGCGTACGGGCCTATGATTTCCGCGATGCAGAAAACGCGGACAGAATCTCAGAATCCAGTTATAAAAACGGAAGTTACAGTTTAGCACGGAATGTTACGGAATTTGTCAAAGTTTGGATGAATTAATCAAAAGTAGGTCATTGCACTTAAGTCAAATCGCGATACGGACTAGTATCTGTAAATATTAAGCCGCAAAAGTCGATTCAGACATGAATCCCGCATGTTCTGCGAGTCTCTGTGTGAATGAATGAATGGCAGAGACGCGCGTCTTTTTTTACAAACACTGAAGCGCGCGTGACGCTCGCGGTGATTTCAGCATTTGCCGTCTCAATGAGGACATAAATACATAAACAACGTCTACAGAACTGCTCTGAGAGTCACTTCACGAGCATTTTACCGTTTCATTTGAGTAAAACCAGCTTCATATCATATAGCTACACACAGAAATTTAAAGGTAGGCAACCCGTCAAAATAAAAGTTTATCTTAAAGACATTGTGCCAGAAATATATTACTATTATTTAGTAGAATGTATGTGATACTATTACAAATGTTTAAAAAAATTAATGAATATTTATTTTTAAAGAAATAATCGCACTATTTCTTCCATATTTTAATTTTAATAGTAAATCCCCTTTTACCCTCCTCTTTACCAAAAAAATAAAATGTTTAAATTTCATTAATTAAAAGACAAATTAAATTTGGGTGAAACTTGATTACTGTTTTTCATACTTTTATTACTTGCGGAAAAACTTGAAACACAATTTAAATAAGTATAAAGAACGTACATTTTATTTTTGTTTGATTTTATTATTAAAAATGTTTTTTAATTAGCATGTGGTACTGAAATTGGTACCGAGAACCGTGGATTTTCACTGGTATCGGTACCGAATACTGAAATTTTGGTACCGTGACATCACTAGTCACAAGCATTATCCCTGCACGATCTAATATGTAGCGTCTTATTAACTCACTGTCATGCATTGTGTGCAACACATCTCTTCTCCCTCTTCATGTTTCGTCCATTTTCTCCACTGCTAAAGAAACTCTTAAGCCTCTTTAAAGTCCTCGTCCGTACTCCTAACAGTTTTGGACCTTAAGACCTCTTTTAAGGGTTAAGATGCTTTCTGAATTACTTTTTTCTTTACTAGGATCTTTTCTTTAATTTTAAGGGGAAACACCCACATTTCTTAGAATTTTGTTCCTAGGAGCAACTCCTAGCGCTAAGATTTTTCATGAATAGGGGCGCTGGGGTTCAGTATTATCTGATACAGATCCCGATCCGACACCAGTGCAGGTTTTTATATAGTGGAAAAACATTATTTGATGTGTTGTGTATTATATCTGTGCAACAGTTTATTTTCTTTTAACAGATTTAAATTTCAGTTACTGTGCACCTTAAAAACTATTTATAGTCTTTTCTGCTCCTGTGTTTTGTTCTAACAGACACCTGGTAGCAAGTAACATGATTTAGAAACAACAGTAAACTCCAGCGAGATAAAGCCATTTCATGCAAAACCACAGACATTTATCTACAAATCAAGTATAATAATGGGAACACAATGATATTGGACAGTTTCATCGTCTTGACTGTAGTAACCGAATGTATTTTATTGTGCTTTATAATGTTTTTGTGCAGCTTAACAGTAACAGAATAGTATACGCACAATAATAGATTTGGATCGGCCCTGTTTGACTGAGACCTGATCCGGCAGATAATGGCAGTATCTGAGCCGAGACCCAGTATGAGATCAGATCAGCGCTTCACTAGAATAAACCACAGCTGTTTATGGATGGAGCCCCATTAAAGTTGTAAAAGAGACCAGGTTTATTGGTATCACCTTTGACAGCAAACTGTCTTTCATTCCTCACATTAAATTAAAAAAATAAATGTTTTAAAACCATGAATGTTTTAAAGGTTTTATCTAAAAGTAAATGGGAGCAGACAGTTCAACTCTTATGGATTTGTACAGAAATGTGATCTGCTTAAAGCTGGACTATGGAAGTTTTATTCATGGATCAGTCAGGAAATTATATCAGACTTAAATCATTGTATAATGTTTATATCTCTGTGTGTGGAACTGATAATCATTCTTTCACAATCAACAAAATACAGACTAATTCATTGTAAGGAAAAATAAAAAAGTAAATATTGAAAAAATTCAATTCATTAATAATCTATGACAGAAATATATTATAAACTGGGTTAGTGAGTAATTCAGCAGCAAAAGTTATTCTAGACATATTCACAGACTTGAATATTTATTATGAGTGAGTTTCTGGAATTATGAACAAACATTAAAAATCCCATCCATGTATTCCATATTATTAAATCAAAGTCATATAAACAGTTTAAAAAGTAATCACAAACACATTTTGCACACTTTTAAAGCGGAGTACACATCTAAATTCATAAATCTTAAAACAATGATTGTTTCATGGAAACAGTGACGGTTTAAAACCATATTTTTGAGACTGTGTTTGGTACGCTGCAGTTTTAAGGAGAAAATACTCAGCAATGGTGTTGACGGATGAATTTATCTCATGGTTTGTTCATTAAGCATACAGTGCATCCAGAAAGTATTCACAGCGCTTCACTTTTTCCACATGTTATGTTACAGCCTTATTTCAAAATGGATTAAATTAATTATTTTCCTCAATTCTACAAACAATACCCCATAATGACAACGTCAAAGAAGTTTTTGAAATTTTTGCAAATTTATTTAAAAATTTGGAAAAAAAGAAAAATCACATGTACAGTGGGTACGGAAAGTATTCAGACCCCCTTAAATTTCACGCTGTTATATTGCAGCCATTTGCTAAAATCATTCGTTTTTTTCCTCAATGTACACACAGCACCCCATATTGACAGAAAAACACAGAAATGTTGACATTTTTGCAGATTTATTAAAAAAGAATAACTGAAATATAACATGGTCCGAAGTATTCAGACCCTTTGCTCAGTATTTAGTAGAAGCAGAGTTTTGATCTAATACAGCCATGAGTCTTTTTGGGAAAGATGCAACAAGTTTTTCACACCTGGATTTGGGGATCCTCTGCCATTCCTCCGTGCAGATCCTCTCCAGTTCTGTCAGGTTGGATGGTAAACGTTGGTGGACAGACATTTTTAGGTCTCTCCAGAGATGCTCAATTGGGTTTAAGTCAGGGCTCTGGCTGGGCCATTCAAGAACAGTCACGGAGTTGTTGTGAAGCCACTCCTTCGTTATTTTAGCTGTGTGCTTAGGGTCATTGTCTTGTTGGAAGGTAAACCTTCGGCCCAGTCTGAGGTCCTGAGCACTCTGGAGAAGGTTTTCGTCCAGGATATCCCTGTACTTGGCCGCATTCATCTTTCCCTCGATTGCAACCAGTCGTCCTGTCCCTGCAGCTGAAAAACACACCCACAGCATGATGCTGCCACCACCATGCTTCACTGTTGGGACTGTATTGGACAGGTGATGAGCAGTGCCTGGTTTTCTCCACACATACCGCTTAGAATTAAGGCCTAAAAGTTCTATCTTGGTCTCATCAGACCAGAGAATCTTATTTCTCACCATCTTGGAGTCCTCCATGCGGCTTTCATGTGTCTTGCACTGAGGAGAGGCTTCCGTCGGGCCGCTCTGCCATAAAGCCCCGACTGGTGGAGGGCTGCAGTGATGGTTGACTTTCTACAACTTTCTCCCATCTCCCGACTGCATCTCTGGAGCTCAGCCACAGTGATCTTTGGGCTCTTCTTTACCTCTCTCACCAAGGCTCTTCTCCCCCGATAGCTCAGTTTGGCCGGACGGCCAGCTCTAGGAAGGGTTCTGGTCGTCCCAAACCTCTTCCATTTAAGGGTTATGGAGGCCACTGTGCTCTTAGGAACCTTAAGTGCAGCAGAAATGTTTTTGTAACCTTGGCCAGATCTGTGCCTTGCCACAATTCTGTCTCTGAGCTCTTCAGGCTGTTCCTTTGACCTCATGATTCTCATTTGCTCTGTCATGCACTGTGAGCTGTAAGGTCTTATATAGACAGGTGTGTGGCTTTCCTAATCAAGTCCAGTCAGTATAATCAAACACAGCTGGACTCAAATGAAGGTGTAGAACCATCTCAAGGATGATCAGAAGAAATGGACAGCACCTGAGTTAAATATATGAGTGTCACAGCAAAGGGTCTGAATACTTAGGACCATGTGATATTTCAGTTTTTCTTTTTTAATAAATCTGCAAAAAAAAAAAAACGCATATAACGAGTGTGCCATGAAATATGTAATGTAATGTGTGTTAAAGTCATGACTGTCATGTTAGCCTAAACTTCCTCTGTAAGTGATTTTAAAACATAAGACTATACCCAGATTTGAAGACTACAATAAATTTCACTTCTACTGATAATATAATTTTGGTAGGCTACTATGAGATGGATAGCCTAAATGTTATATAATTCAGATGGGCTACCTGTTATTTCAATGGTATATCAAAAAGTGTATATTTTTCAATGTCATTGTTGGTACATTTTACCAGTATTTACCATACTTTCAAAACAACAATTGTTTTCAAAAAGCCTTTTTCCAAAAGGTACATCTGGACAAAGGGGGGTCGTCTTATAATCAGGGTCGTCTTATATTCGGGACAATACAGTAATAATAATCACAACAATAAAAACAAAATGATATAAATATTGATTTAAAAATAATTTAAAACGGTTAAGAGTAGAAAATGATTATAATCAGTGCTCATTTAACAAATGCACAGCTAAACAGATGAGTTTTGAGTCTGGATTTAAATGTGGCTAATGTTTTAGTACATCTGATCTCTTCTGGAAGCTGGTTGTTAAATGTTAAATTTAGATTTTTTTTATGATCATGTTTTGTGTTCTGTGACATTTTAGACCTGAAGAGTGTGTCATTGTTCTCTACAGGTTGTATGATTGTGGCGTCACAGATGAAGGTTGTGCTGCGCTGGCTTCAGCTCTGAGATCAAACCCCTCACACCTGAGAGAACTGAGTCTGTCTGGGAATAAACTAAGAGATTCAGTGAAGCTGCTTTCTGATGTACTACAGGATCCTCACTGTAAACTGGAGACACTGTGGTAAGATCTCTCTGATAGTCACACGTCTTTGTCCTCAGTAAAACATACTTTAATGTCAATTCTAAGAATAAAATCAGCAATGTTCAGTAAACACACTAAATTTCAGCAGAATTGACTCTGATTAAGTTGATTTCATTCATCTCCATTACTCACATGCTTTGCTTATGATAGTTTGATGAATAATGAACTTTCAGATAACATGTAAAATATGAATCCAGAGTCTCTGTGATTTACTGCAGGATGAATATCTCAGAGGTTTAGAGTTGAACAGACAAGAGTCTGAATGTGTTTAGTTTTAACTCAGTATTACAGTGATCAATGAAAGTTATAATCACTTTAGTGTTCAGCATTATCATTGATAAAAGGAAAGACCCTCAAGACCTATAAAACAAGCAGTATTTTTTATTTTATGTATATATTTGTTGCAGTTTCATGTTCCTCTTATATCAGGGATATATAAACTCGGTCCTGGAGGGCCACTGTCCTGCAGAGTTTAGCTCCAACCTCAATTAAACACCTGAACACAGGGACTGATTATGACTCGGACCGATTTAAAGGTCCTCCTCGGTTGAAATCGTGTCCCGGGAGAACGGTGTTTCGGCTGGGTCCTCCTCTGCTCTAGTGTCCTGTACACCTGTGTGTTAATCCAGCCTTTCTGAACACAGTAATCAGTGTCTCCAGGATCACTAGAAAGTTACAGACAGGTGAGTTTAATCAGGGCTGGAGCTAAACTCTGCAGGACAGTGATCCTCCAGGACAGATCCCATCTCTTCACCATCCCTGTCTCATATCCTGAGAAAAACATTATTTAAGAAAAGAATTTCATTCAATTTCAAGTGGAATATAAACACCAAAGACAATAAAGCTGGAGGTAAACAGGTGATGAGCCGGAAGAAAAGATCATTAACATGATCTCAGTGCATGTAGGCAAGAGTTATTACCAAAGACTATAGAATACCCAAGACGTGTCTCTCGTGTAGTTTTGAATGGGGAAAAATGCAAAGCTCAATATGGCCACTCAATCGCAGGAAGCCCCGCCTTCTGAATGAAAGAGCCAATCACTAATCGGTAAAGTCAGCACGTCACTGCAGCTGCCGTTAGAAGTCCCGGTTGCTATAGAAACAGTCAGCGTTCTGAGACGTGCGTTTAGCCTGAAAAATAAGCTTCTTTTTTTTTGTGTAGGCAAGAGGTCTACTTTGTAAGACCTTGGGAATCTCGACTGAGTTCAACACATTTCTATTCAGTTTTAAGCTGCCAGATGAGACCAAACATGACACAACGATCAAGTGTTTGATCACAAGAGTTAATAAATGAGATGTAATGGGCAGGGCCGTTTCTAGCCATTTTGACGCCCTAGGAGAAATCCCTATTTGACAAATATATATATATATATATATATATAGTCATTTCTTTTTCAGACACCAGTTTCTTGTCAAATTCAAATCTGAACGCATTAGGCCTATTTGTAAATTGACTGTTAAGACAAATCATTTTGCACAGTTTATTATACCATTATAGCCAGTGGCGGCTCCAGGATTTTTTTGTTGGGGGTGCTAAGGGGGGGCTAAAAAACTAATTCAATTGAGAGAAAGTAATGAACGCCTAACTTTAGCTATCAGTTTTTTATATACAGCAGCTTCGAAAAAGGCATATTGAACTTTTTTCCTGTGGTATTAAACTTGCCACTGTTATTAGTAATAACTTCTAATGTCAACTGCCAAATATGACACTTACAAAGTAATATAATTTATGAATGAACATAGAAAAGAAAGAAAGTTGGGAGGGGGGGTTTTCATTGTTTTGTTTTATTTTATTTATTTAAGTTATCTTTATTTTTATTTTTTTATTTTACACATATCTAGTAATTTCCACACGGGCACACATTGCAGGTGACCCAGTGCTGATTTGCATCGTATCATGCACGTGTAGATAGCCAGAGATATTGTCAAAAGCATAAAAAATTGGCAATATTAAGAGGATTTAGCATTTCCAATTAATGTAGGCCTGTTACATTCTTCTTATTATTAGGCCTATTATTATTATTATTATTATTATTATTATTATTATTATTAGATTACTTTTATTATTAAATTACATGAAATTATTGCCCCGCATTACCGCATCCTCATTGAAAAAGTGTTTTTTTTTTTTTTTTTAAACGGGTCTATTAATTTATACAATTAATTATAGGCCTATAATTATTATTATTAATATCAATGAAATTGATATAGGCATCAATGAAAATTCAGAGCAGCTTTATTTCATGCACCGATTTTCAAAAACAACCTGTTTAACGCGAAATACGTTTCGTCTCATGTTTTTCACTTTACGAGCCACAAGAGAAACATTAAGGGAATAATTTAAGACAGTTATATACCGTTATCAGCATATGTTAAATTAGATTTGTCTCTCGTTGTCTCAGAGATAATATGCGCTGTTAATGCAGTGTTAACTGTCAGGTTTTTTTACTTTCACTTTCTCTGTAGTGAATTGACGTTCACCGTCTTGCGCAAACTTTGCCCGTTGCTTGCTTGAGTTACTTGACCCCTCCCTCATATTATTAATTGTTTATAGGCCACATATTAGGCACCTTTTTTTAGGTTTTTTAATATGCATTTTTCAATGTTAATGAGAGTTACACCACAGTTAAAAAAAAAAACAGGAAAATCTTTTGGAAATCCTTGGGGGGGCTGTGCGGGGGCTAAGCAAGTTTCTGATGGGGCTATAGCCCCGTCAAGCCCCGCCCTGGCGCCGCCACTGATTATAGCCACTGGATGCCTGAAGAGCTCTTTGTAACAATCCCTAGTTGCTAAGAAATTGTCAACACACACAAATTAATTTTATTACAAAGGATTTGGATTCATGTTTAGATATCAAGGGCTACTTTTTGACTTTATCTGTTTTTTTGTTCAATTGTTTTGTTGCTGTTTCAGTTATTGCTCTGTTATTTCAGTCAAACCTATAAAACCTTTTGTTACCCCAAACTGCATCAGTGGCATAAAAGTAATAACGTGACGCTCTGCCCTCTATATGTATGACGCTGCTCCCTTTAAGCACTGTTAGAAGCTAATTAATTTTAATTTTTTTTGGAAGCAATTAATTCAGTCAGCATTTCGACACTTCCGTAAAGATGCGTTAAGTTTGATAAAGAGGTTTAATAAAGTATGTACTGATCTTGTGAATTTGTGAATTTTACTACACCAATATTTTTTAATTGGCTGTAAAAGTTACACAACATACTGAACCTTTAACAATGCATTGGTGCAAAAACACACACTTTTTAGACCAGTCTCACATGAAACATGATTTCTCGACTGCCACAAATACTGCCTAAACAAAATACTGATTTTGTGCACTTTTCATGTATCAATATTTTAAATTGGCCTTTGAACTTGCAAAAAATGTGGAACACATGGCTCCTGTGAAGCAGTCCTCCTGTAGGTGTTTATTAGAGGAGCAAGTGACTGTTTCTCCAGACAGATCCGTCCTTATATCACTATCAAACAATATCTCACATTCAGCTCTGTGTGTCTGTTCAGTCCTGAAGCACATGACAGTTTCAAACAGCAGCATTGAGCATCAACATGCAGAAATCTCATTCTATCAGCAGCAGTATGTGGCAATGCTTGTCATTATATCTCCTCTCCTGCTCTGAGACCAGAGTCAATAACAAACTACACACACTTCAACTACAATTCACACTGTGTCATTGTTCTCTACAGGTTGAGTTATTGTGGCGTCACAGATGAAGGTTGTGCTGCTCTGGCTTCAGCTCTGAGATCAAACCCCTCACACCTGAGAGAACTGAGTCTGTCGAGGAATAAACTAAGAGATTCTAGTGTGAAGTTACTCTCTGATCTGAAGAACGATCCACATTATAAACTGGAGATATTATACTGTTGTGAGTGTTTGTTTATTTAAAGTTTCTAAATCGAGTAACAGACCTCCTGTGTGTGTGATTGGAGAATATAAGATAATAATTCAGCTCCACTTTAGTCTCTGTACTTTAAACTGTGTTTAATTCTGTGATGTTACTGATTTATGAATATATGTTAATCTCTTACAGAGTCTCTAAGTGATAGTAGTTGTTGATCATGTGCTGTTATTAATCTATGATCAGTTGTTCATTCATATCTCTGGCTGTAATATGAATATACTGTGTGTTTTCTGAGCTGGATCTGCTGATGTGATGTGACAGCAGTAATGTCTCAGACTCATATCTGACTGTCTGTGTGTTTTATTGTAGGACTCTCAGTATTTATCCGTCAGTCCAGTTTGGTCAGAATCAGCTGATGGTGAATAAGGAGCCGCTGCAGAGACGTCACAGTCACACAATCAACAGAGACTGCGTGATGGAGCCACAAAAACTTAGAGATGTTCATTTTCAGTTCATTTTCCTGACGGACTCCCAACACTCGTTAACCAATCATTGACCGTTAACTGACAAAATTAAAATGTTAAATGAGATTTAATTAAATTGGAATGGATAAGTTTGTGACCCAAACATCTGTATTTGTGCAGAATGAGAGATGTATGTTTCTCTTTAAATAAATTTGTTTTTCTAGATGTTTGTTGTTTATTACTAATAGTTTTATAGCTGCTTATTTTTTCTGATTTATATTTTGCTTTGTTCTGAATACCGTAAAAGTTAAAGGATTTGTTGACTTTTCTTTCTTTTCTTTCTCAGCGCAATTTTGTCTGATAGCAGCTGTTTTTTTATTTATTTCTTTATCCATGCAGCGAATGTTTTAAAAATAGCTTGGGGGGGGGGGGGTTTAAAATTACTTCATTGCATGAGTCTGAGTCTCTTCTCCAGGAGTGATGCTGATTTCTCAGCTGCTGAACAGAGGTCTGTCAGACACTGAATTACTGAATTAACAAAACACGCTTCACCCAAAGAACCCTTTAGATGAGCAACCGGCTGAGAACAAAAGAGCTCGCTGTAATTGACTCAATTCAGATTGCTGTTAGAAAATGAATCGGCAAATTTAAAAACTAATAAATCAAGAGTGATGTTCTGAGCTCATTAACTTTCAGCACATGTACTTTCACCTCAGATGCGCTACTGTAAATCTCACAGTTATTAGTGATATTCAGAGGTGGACAGTAACAAAGTAAATTTACTTGAGTATTGTACTTGACTCGCTGCAGGTGACTTCCGATCTTCTACAGTAACCTCCTTCTATTCTGAATATTAGAAACATGCCTTGTATGCTTTGAAAGTGAAACCTAAAAATACAGCGCGCATAAGAGAGCGATTGCACGCTTTCGCGAGCTTCAGCAAATGCACTCGATCACAGATAGCAGGCTTCCCGGCCGAAACAACCCCCACGTGAAACTGAAATAATAACGGTGATATAAGATTTTGGTCATATCGCCCATCTGAGTCATTCATCCCACACTATCAACAGGCGCGTCATGTAGGCTACACTTCTTGTACTTCGTTTGGGCACCACAAGGTGTCACTGTGGCCTCAAGCTTACCCCTCGACTACTCTGGCTCGATTGCTTTTCCTGACGTAAAACACGTCCTCCTCATTACCCTACGGACAAAGAAATGTATAAATAAATAAATGTGGAAATAAAGAAATAAATACGTAAATAAATACATAAATGTGAAAATAAATAAAAGTGGAAATAAATAAATGTATAAATAAATAACTAAATTAATAAATAAATGTGGAAAAAAATGAAGAAATACATAAATAAGGAAATAAAATTATAAATAATTATTTATTTGTGCTTTTTTACTTTTCTTTGTACATTTATTTATATATTTATTTATTTATTTTTGCTTTTTTACATTTCTTTGTACTTTTATTTATTTATTTTTCCTTATGTCATTTTTAGTCCTTCATAGATCACAGCCTTTTATCGTCAAACTGATTCGAAAGGGTTGCCAAACTTTATAGAGACTTTAGAGTCATTACCCACAAAACTGACACAAACACTGACAGATTATGTAATATTTAATTTCCCAACAGTGACTGTCCACTTCAGAAACAGACTTGATTCCAGATGCATTTTTTCTCATTACGCAATTAATTATTATTGCCTGCAATGCCTTTTTGCTGTAAACATAAGAAATAATTTGATATTGTTAGTCATATTTCCAGATGAACACTTACTGGACTGAAGCAGCTTGTTTTAGTAAAATCAGCACGTCTCAAATCTGATCATCAGGATCTTCTGAGGAGCTTTACTTTCACTGTTCCTCAGCGGAGGAATGATCTTCATCTCACATCTTCTGAGGAGCCTTTATTTCTTCATCTCTCCATCAGCATTGCATTATATGTTCGGATCATTTCAATCATTATTGGAGATATAGAGCGACCGCTGATATTTAGATCATTTTATGTCAGTATCTGCTCTACTGTTATAAAGATCTCATTGATTTACATCACAAGGAAAGAAATATCAGCATCAGCACCAAATTCATATTTTTGATCAGTTTGAGTCTCTGAATAAAATTGAGCTGTTTTTCCTCCATATTCAGACTATATGAGCCTTATAAGCCTAATTCATCAAATATGACATGCAACAAAAGCATACATTTAAACTTTTAAGTTTTTTAAAAATACTTTGCCTAAAGGTTCATTTAACTGTTTCATTTAAAAACTGTAGATATTTCTGACTCTTTAGACTTTACAGGGTTAAAGAAGAATGATTAACCTGGCAACAGAGGTAAGAGTTTAAGTAGAAATTATACTGTATCTCTGACTATATTCTCTTTATCTCTTGATATCTGAACCCCTGAAATATTCCCTAAACCTGATGCGATAACAAACAGAAGCGGTTTGACTGCTTGTGTCTCTGTCCACTCAGTGTTTGACATGAGAGAGTGTTTCTGAGTCTCTTCTACAGGAGTGATGCTGATTTCTCAGCTGCTGAACAGAGGTCTGTCAAACACTGAATTAACAAAACACGCTTCACGCTGAGACTTCATCCCCAAAGAACCCTTTAGATGAGCAACCAGCTGCGAACAAAAGAGATCGCTGTAATTCACTCAATTCAGATTGCTGTTAGAAAATGAATCGGCAAATTTAAAAACTAATAAATCAAGAGTGATGTTCTGAGTTCATTCTAACTTTCAGCACATGTACTTTCACCTCAGATGCGCTACTGTAAATCTCACAGTTAATCTAGTATTTGAAGCATATTTAATGAGATAAACCCTGTCAATAATATCTGCATGTCATTAGGCTTCGTTAATAAGATACCGAAAATCAAGAGTAATTTGAGATTAAGACTGATTAAAACATTTTTTTCCCCAAGAGAGATGGATGATGAAATGAGAAAAAAGTTGTATTTTTTATTTATTTATTTATTTTTTAGAAACATTTTTAAAATGTTCTAAAATTTGAAAAAAAAGAAGAAAGATATGCGAAGATGCTGATTTGCACCTTTTTTATATCTGTATTTAGTTTTAATCTGTCTAGATATTATATTTAGTTAAATTAATGCCTTAAAATGATGATATTAATATTTATAACATGTTTAAATCATATATCATAAATATAAACATTAAGGAAATTTTGAGATTAAGATTTTTTTTTCTAGAGATGGATGATGAACTTAGAAAAAAGCACATACAGTATGCAGCATGATTTATTTTACTATTATTTTATTTAAAACATTAACATATTCGACACCTGAAAAAAAATGACAGGTTAAAGAAGCAGTATGGATGCTGATTTGCACCTTTTTAAATAGGTATTTACTTTTAATGTCTGTATTATATTTAGTTAAAACGATGGCGTATAAATGTTATTAGTGATATTCAGAGGTGGACAGTAACAAAGTAAATTTACTTGAGTATTGTACTTAAGTACACTTTTTGAGTATCTGTACTTTTCTTGAGTATTATTTTTTCTGGAAACTTGCAACTTTAACTTCACTACATTTGAAAGACAAATATTGTACTTTTTATTCAACTACATTTATATCAAGGTCCCCAAGTAGAAAGTCATAATATGTAGCAGTTTTTACAGTGTGTGCATTTTCAGATTCACTGAACCCTTTTTTTCTGCGAAAATCCGGCCTGCGATCTGCCGGGACCTTCCTGTGTTGCCAAGTCTTACAGTATTTCTAAGCCTGCAGTTTTCCGCCTAGCTTTGATTGGACATTTGGCTGATTTCTTTCCGCAACTCTGGCAACCTCGGGATCTTCCCACTAAACTAATGTAAATGTCTGCGCTCCTGCACAGCTAAAAGCGCTCTAAAAAGGCATGTGTTAACTCATTAAAGCCCTTTGGAAAATTAACCATGTTTTTACTATAGTAACCATAACTATGGTATTTGCAGTAAAATCACAGTATCCACAAGTTTACTATTATCTCACTATAGTAACCATATGCTATTTGTGACAGAAGTTGATTCTGTGCTTACTTGATCTAATATTTTATGTTTTTTAAATGTTGTAGATTTAAGTAGCAAATAAGAATGGCTGAAATTAATGCATATATTTTGAGACAGAGGTCTTCTTAACGATTTTCAATTTTGTTTAAGATAATTAAAGCAACAGTTTTTAAATAACAAAAGAATATGTAAAAGTATGGTATTTGGGGTAAAAAGCCAAATAACAAATTATCATACACCATATATATTGCTCTAAAGGCGCAGTAATTAACATGATAATTAATAGATTGCTGAATTTTCCATTTGTTGACATGACATGGTTAGATTCAGATGATAAATATCATATATTATGTTGTTATAAATATCATACATATATTATGTATGTGTCCATATTAGAGATAAACACCATGTTTAGAATGAAACCATCATATTTAAAAACATGATATTAATCATATCATATAATAAAATATCCTTTGTTGTTACTACTGCAAATATATTTCCAATTATTATTGGATCTCCTTCAATACTTTCAGAGTCTTTACTTATTAAAATGACTTTGTTTCTGTATTTTAAAATATATTTTTTATATTAACATATTATAATGACAGTGTAAATTTTTTTTTTTTCAAATTAAGTAGAAAACAGTACAAACTTTGCTAAAGTGATTGTTTTGAACAAGTGTTATTTAAAAAAACATTATCATGTGTATAAAAGGCCCCTGTTGCCACCTCATACATTTATAAGATTTTTAAACAAAATAAACAACTTGAATTATTTATTTTCACACATAATCTGTTGTTCCATTAATGTTCAATACTACTTATATATTTTTTCTGCAATTATACATTTTACACGCAGTGAATAGCACATTTTTTCTTAAGGTTGGCCTTTAGCCCCGTTGTATCCTACATACTTTTAGGGCATAGTATAAGTACGCGAATTGGACGCAGCACATATGATCGAGGGTCAGTGTTTTTTGTTTTGGTTTGCTTTTTTTTTTTTTTAATAATCGAGGCTCAGTGTCTCGCGCAGTGGAGAATGCGTGTGACGTCACTGGCAGAGGACGCGCAGGTGAGTCGCTGCAGGTGACTTCCGCTTTCACTTTTCACCTGAAGGAGGTGTGTTCTTTGATATCTTTGTTTTTAAGCGAATGAAGTGGTTTCGTTGCTGTTTCGTGTTGTCTGTGGTTGATTTCAGCGTTTGTGTAACATAAGAGTAAGATTGTGTGTTTGAGTGAACTCTCAGGATCGTTCAGCTGAATGATTAGTTTGAGTAAGTGTTGGAGATCTCACTCTTCATCATGAATCACACACAAACACCCCGAGATCAAGAGCTTTCTCCAGGATGCAGGTACTTTACATACACACTATATTAACCCCAAACAAAACAAACAAAAAAAAAAAAATTCAGAAAATTCATTTATTGCTATTTCGGTCTTATTAGAACACAAATAATACAAACTCGTGATTTTTATGTATTTTTTTTTAAACATTTTTATTGTAATGTTTGTATCCTCGTCGCCTCTTTGCGAGTATAAACTGATTGAAAACAGAAAGCTTGTTTGGCGACGTGTTACAGCAGTTTAGCTACATTTTTTATAACATTTGTTGTCATATCATGTTGAAACAATAATGTCTATTTATGAATATATTAGCCTACTGTATCATATTTTATACACAAATTTCTAGGACCTATAAATTATGAATATAATAAAATGTTTTCTGATAAACCTGTTATATCTACTTCATGCTCTCTGATTGATAGTTCATACTTTATTTTATCAATTGAAGTGTTTTTGTTGTGAAATCTTTCTTGTTCATGTATATTGTGTAAATGTAAGAATAACTTCTATTGTTAGTAATAATTCAATATGACTCTCAATCTCTCAATAATCACTGAATTGCATTGAATTGCATATATGAGCTATAAAAACCTGATGTATGAAATATGATACTAAACAAAAACACAAGCTATACATTTTTATACATAAGTTTGCATGTGTTTTTATCTCATTTAATCTCATTTCATAGATACATATACATATGTACAGTAGTCAACATTTGAAGTGGATCAAAAAAGTTCATCAAAGACAAGAACGCATTTTGGTTTTAGGACAACTTTGATGGAAGGTTGTGATCCACTTCAAATGTTGACTACTGTATACGTGTGTGTGTGTGTGTGTGTGTGTGTGTGTGTACACGCCTGAAAAATAATCCATGCATTATTCAGCCAAAACTAAAATCAGTATGGCTAACTAAATGAATAATGAATAAACGATTGACAATAAATGATCATTTAAGGGTTTGAAGTATTGAACTGATTTTCTGAAATAGGCTACAGAGTCTAAAGCAGGGCGTCAAACTCAGTTCCTGGAGGAGCACATCGCTGCAGAGTTTAGCTCCTGATTAAACGCACCTGATCCAGCTAAACAGGTTCTTCAGGCTCATCTGAAAACTAGATGTTATGTGTGTTACGCTGCGTTCAACTCCTTCTGGGACGTTCGTACTTACGAGTTGAGAAGTCATAATTACGATGTCAGGTGTGTTCAAGTCACTTTGGTCGGAACAAGACAGTGATTTAACTTTTCTACATAAAATTCAATTATTTTTTTAACTCTACATCTACAAAATGATGAATAATGTGCATCGTGTTTTTACTTTTTACTGTTTTAAAACAATTTATGAAGGTGATGTAAACTGAATCATGACATATTCTATAGTAATTGTACAATAATATAATATTTTGTATATGTAACTTATACTTTTATTTTACATTGCAAAAAATATATATTCCTTTCAACAAATTTACCGTTAATAGAGACGCTGTTTATCTATAGTCTTTAGCTGCGTTCATTGCATCCGACATGTTTTCTCACTGATACGCCCCCAACTCAGAAACTCAGGGCTTAAAGAAAAGTTTAAATCTCTCACTCGTAAAAACGACTTTGTGGCGTTCACGTGTGTTCAACTCGTAAAGATGATCTATCCGACATGACTTGAATGCACCATTAGAGCAGGATTGAAACTAAACTCTGCAGAGCTGTGGTCCTCCAGAAACTGAGTTTGACTCCCCTGGACTAAAGTCTATAGATCACAGAGTCTATATGTAAAACATATCTCGATTTATAGCCCTAAAAGTGTGACGAATCCCCTGAGATACAAACATGTACAGGCAGATTATGAAATATGCAAAAAATTAATTCATATCAACATAAACATAATAAGCTAACACTTAACAACAACCTTTTAAGCATGTAAGTCCCCTGTAAAAATTGGAAATGTGTGCGATACAACGTTTATATGAGGTTTAATATTTTCCCACAACAGGTGACCATCATGTTTTTAAATGTTGCCTGTGAGTGAAACAAATAATGTATGAAAGTCACCAGATCTAAATGTTCAGAAAAAAAAAACACCTTTTCAATGTTGTTGTTTTTTTTTTTAAAGTTAAGAATGAGAATTTTATTTAAAACAATAAGACCATAGAACCTCCTTCTGAAGGGATTTTATATATATATATTGTGACGGATCGGTGGCCCTCCCCCTCATCATCATCACCACCCCGTCCCTTATTCGCCGCCCTTCACCAGGCTCGCGACTGGAGTGGGTGGATGAGAGGAGGGGCGTGGGACTAACGTGGGCTGGCGGCGTGTGATGAGGCACAGCTGGACTGAATGAAGCCTCATCACCGCCGCCGTTAAATGCCGAGCGCGCCTCTCCTCGGGAGACCGGTCTCTTCCCCCGTGCATGCACGCTGGTGTCCTCGTGGGTCCAGGAAGGGTGCGTCGAGGGACATCGCGCCGCCGAGGATGTGAGCCGCGGAACCTCCAGAGTCAGCGTGCAAACCGCACCCGTGTTACGGCCGTCGGGCCAGGATGCCGGGCCGTCCATCCCGCCAATGCCCGTAAGAGGCAGAAGAGGAAGAGCCGCCGCTCCAGAGAAGCCGCCGCCCCTCGTGCCCCGGACCGCGGGAGCGTGTGCGGCCACCTGACTCCGCCCCTTGCCTGGACCCCTCCCCTCTGGAACACTGCCCTCCTTCACGAGCCCCGCAGCACAACGAGGACACCAGATCCCCCCCTTCTTTGGACACTTCTTCCCCCTGGACACTTTATTTTATTATTTTTGTTCAATAAAAGCCTCTCCGAGGCCTGACGCCACACCCACTGTGTCTGTCGTTGGCTCCTCCCGTCACAAAATATATATATATTTATTTATTTTCCTTTATTCAAATGAATCTCATCATTAAATCTGTTCAGTAGAAAAGTTCAGAGCCAGATCTGTGTGTCATATTTATGTTGTGTTTTTGTTTTAGATTATGTATTCATGTTATTATGGTATTTGTATTAGTTATTATGGCAGATAGTCTATAAAAGAGGTTTAGTTTATGTATTCTGTATCAACGTAGTAAAGATGAATTTGATTTTGTTTAAAATCAAAGGTTTATATTAATACAGTAATTGAAAGGACTGTTTGTTATAGTTCAGTTGATCAGAAGAGATCAGAAGCAGAGCCCAGCTGTGTGTCTATGAGGAGTGATGCTTCTTTGGATCATCCAGTTCATTTTAAGAGTGATGACACAAGGTTTAACCTCAAGTATTACATTTTTTTTGTAAAAGATATGATTATAGTAAGATATTTTTAAATTAAACTGTCATAATTATACAGCACTATAATAATTAAATATGAGAAGTCGAAATGCAGTAAATGTAATGAAAACAAGCAGATATAGAGCACAGAGTAGAATTATTTATTTACATTTATTTAAATAGTAATTAATTTTTACAGCTGTGACCTTGAGCAGGTGCATTTTTAATAAAATCACAACTGTTATTATGGTAATGAGAAAAATGTCACCAATGTCAGAGTGTTTGATTCTTGATTCAAGGTCAATCCTGCAACACAGATCAGTAACAAAACCCGTCTGTAACAAATATGACCAGCCTGTGAATCAACCACAAGACACGTATCCTGGTGTAAGGTAAACATTACTCATTTACATCATTAATAACTGACACATTTCATAAACCCTGTGATATGTTCAGCGTCTCATAACACAGAAAACAAAAAAGATATTTTGCTCTGTACATTTACCTCTGTAGCTCATGTAATAATGTGGTATTTTAATTTTCCAGCCATGAAGTCCTCAACATGTTCAGATCAAATCTGCTGAAGAAGTTTGAGCGTCTGTATGAGGGAACAGCGACGCAGGGAAACCCAACACTCCTGAATGAGATCTACACAGAGCTCTACATCACAGAGAGTGAGAGTGGAGAGATCAGTAATGAGCATGAGGTGAGACAGATTGAGACACGATCCAGGAGAGCAGCAACAGAGGACACAGCCATCAAATGCAATCACATCTTTACACCTTTACCTGGACAAGACAAAGCCATCAGAACTGTGCTGACAAAGGGAGTCGCTGGCATTGGAAAAACAGTCTCTGTGCAGAAGTTCATCCTGGACTGGGCTGAAGGGAAAGAGAATCAGGACGTCCAGCTCATATTTCCACTGCCTTTCAGAGAAATCAATCTGATGAAGGACAAAACACTCAGTCTTTCAGATCTTCTTCATGTGTTTTTCCCTGAAACTAAAGAAATGGAAATATCCAGTGATGAATATAAAGTGTTGTTCATCTTTGATGGTCTGGATGAGTGTCGTCTGTCTCTGGACTTTAAGAGTGAAGTGAAACTGTGTAATATATCTGAATCAGCCTCAGTGGATGTGCTGCTGATGAACCTGATTGTGGGGAATCTGCTTCCCTCTGCTCTCATCTGGATCACCTCCAGACCAGCAGCAGCTGATCTCGTCCCCTCTGAGTGTGTCCATCGAGTGACAGAGGTACGAGGCTTCAATGAGCCACAGAAGCAGGAATACTTCAGGAAGAGAATCAGTGATCAGAGTCTGGCCGATACAATCATCTCACACCTGAAGTCATCAAGGAGCCTCTACATCATGTGCCACATCCCAGTGTTCTGCTGGATCTCAGCCGCTGTTCTGGAGAAGATGTTGAGTCCAGCAGAGAGTGGAGAGATTCCCAAGAATCTCACTCAAATGTACACACGCTTCCTGATTCTTCAGACCAACATCAAACGTGAGAAGGACTATGAGAAGAAGGTGACAGATGAAGACATGATCCTCAAACTGGGGAAAGTGGCTTTTGAGCAGCTTGTGAAAGGAAACCTGATCTTCTATGAGGAAGACCTGAGAGAGTGTGGCATTGATGTGACAGAAGCATCAGTGTACTCAGGATTGTGCTCTCAGATCTTCAGAGAGGAGTTGGGCTTGTATCAGGGGAAAGTCTTCTGCTTTGTTCATCTGAGCATTCAGGAACATCTAGCAGCTCTATATGTGCACCTCTCCTGGACAAACCACAACAGAAATGTGTTTGAGCCAATCACCAAACAGAGTTTACGGTCTAAAGTGAAGAAACAGTTTCAGCTCAGTTCATCAGAAGATGTTTCATTATCTGAGCTGCATCAGAGAGCTGTGAAAGAGGCTCTACGGAGTAAAAATGGACATCTGGATCTTTTCCTGCGGTTCCTTCTGGGTTTGTCAGTGGAGTCTCATCAGATTCTCCTACAACTAATAATGACACTGAAAAGAAGCAGCTCTGACAGCGATGAGAAAACAGTTGAGTACATCAAGAAGAAGATCAGGACCATTGGCTCTCCAGAGAAATCCATCAATCTGTTCCACTGTCTGAATGAACTGGGTGATCGTTCACTAGTGGAGCAAATACAACAGTATCTGAAATCTGGAAATTTAAGTGCAGCTGAACTCTCTTCATCTCAGTGGTCAGCTGTAGTTTTTGTGTTGTTGACATCAGAAGAGGATCTGAATGTGTTTCGTCTTGATGAATTTGTTAAAGGAAAGAATAATCCTGAAAATATGAAAGTTCTTCAGAAGCTGCTGCCTGTGATTAAAGAATCCAGATCAGTTCAGTAAGTATCAATGAGAACAATCACTTCACTGTTAAAACATTAAGAAAATCAAAGTTAAAAGCTCATAAATCTTAAGTGATGTTGCTATTATTTTAGTGGTCTGCATTTTGATGTGTTTTCAGTTCAGTGTTTAAATGCCTGAAGAAATCTTTTACAGTGTCAAAGTCAGAGAAGTTGCACATAAATAATTCAGGTTTTCCATTTAAAAATGTTAAAATTAACAAAGAAGGAATTTAAATATTTCTCATCTGGCGTAAAAGACCAAGCAGAAATCAAGAGCAACCGAACAAGTGGAGAAGCAGCTCATATATACAGCAGCTCAAATCTCCTAAAATCTGATGAATCAGTTAATGGAGCAAAACAGCAGCATACTTGAACACACACTTTTGAAGACAACAATTGAAATCTACAAGGTACACTCTAAAAAATGCTGGGTTAAAACAACACAACTTGGGTTATTCAGCGCTGGGTAAATATTGGACAGAACACATGCTGGATTGTTTAATTTATTGTTTAAAAATTATTATATTGCTGGCTTAAAATGGTCTGGAAATTAAAAATCACACACAGAATTACTATAGGCAACCGCAATAATCAAAAGATGAACATTTATTATTAAGCAAGAACACCCATGGACAAAATACAAGACAAACTGAATTTATTTGGGTGAATAGTTTACAATATTACATACATTCGTTTAACAAACATTTTAAAATAATATAGAAGTAGCATTTTAATTTAAGTGTATTCAACCGTTCTCTGTAATCGCTAATTCTCGTGCCGGTGTGTCGCCAAAACCTGAAGTACTGAAATTAGAGAACATATTTTAACATCAAATTAAATTACACTCCGTATTATAACGTAGTTGCTGAGAAGTTTCACCGGAGACGAGCTCAACCCAGCGGTTAGGTAGAATAAAATAACCCAGCATTTTTTTATAGTTATTACATTAATTAAATTTTTACTTAATTACAATACAATTAATTTACACACACAAAAAAAATGTTAAGACTTGATTAAATCAAAATTTATCTATTGATTGTGAAAAATTGTAATTTTGGAAATTATTGAAAAATTTCAAATATTGGACAGTTTACACATTTTAACGCAGCATTTTTACCATCTATGTGTTTGCTATTCTGGGTTATTCTCATAATTCCGCCTATGCTTAACAAGACAATCACTGAATAATAAATAATGAAGAATACAGGTTTAGACTGTTAAAAATAATTGTTAATGCCATCTGACATTCACAAATGTGTTAAAATTTGTACCAATGACAAACAAAACGCAATTAAGACCCGACAAATGCAAAAATCACAGAAATACAGTTGCAATAAGAGAATTAGTTCTGAATGGCATGCATACATTTAACTGTTTAACAATAACATGTTGACATGTTTAACTATTTAAATTCACAGTGAAATGACATTGACAAATATTTTTTTTTTTTTTTTTTTTTTAAAAAGACAGAGAATGTAAAATCATTTAAAGATGTCCTAAAATTTATATGGAGTATTTAATATTCAATTACAGTTTTGAGAAAGAAAGAAAGAAAGAAAGAAAGTCATTTTTAGTGTTTTATAGTATGTACTGTACACAGTAAAACTGACATTAACAAATGTTGACAAATACAAAACCAAACAGAAGAAGAAAAAAGGGTTAAAAGTTACCCTTCAGCAAACAAGGTGCACGAAGAAAATGAATTGCAGACGATTCCTTGCCCTCCATTTAAAATATGACATGCTGCAAGAACTCCCAGTTAGACGCGCACTGCTTAGGGTAGTTAAAGGGATAGTTCACCCAAAAATGACAATTCTGTCAATAATTATTGAAAAAAGTTATAATTCTGCTAATTGAAAATAATTATTAATGAAAACATTATATAAACTTACCTTAAAACAGTTGAAACCAGTGGTTTTGCCCCTTTGTCCTTTCAAGATGACAGTTTGGGGAGCGATTTAAACATCTTTGGCGCGAAGGTCGATAAATAACCAACAACAAAACAACCAGCAGCTTTAACTCCACAACTGGAAAACTGAAACCCAACAGTGTTTAAAATGTGATAAAAGGACCCAACAGACTCAGCCCGGCATTTTAAGAGTGTTGGATAATTTGACATTAAGAAGTACATGTGCACGTGACCGTAGCCAGGCTTTGAAAATGAGTGAGGTCTGGGGTTAAGAACTGCTATAATAACCCATATACAACTCATTATATACACTAACACTTTAAAAGAGGCAGAGATGTAGATGTTTGTGAAAGACCTTTTCTCTGTTTTGTAGGGATGAACACTGTTAAATCATACCATAATTACTGCATCAAAATGTGTTAATATTGTACGATAGGTTAGGGGTGGATAATTGTATCAGTTGTTTATTAATCATGCAACAATAGTTTTCATTAATAATCATTGCTGTATAGGTTATAACTTTGTCTAGTGCTCTTATGAATGTTTTTAGCATGACTTTGTGAAAATGTAACTACTATACTGATTGAAATAGCATAGATTTCTTCATGGATAGTGTTTGCGTATTTCATTTCATTCTGTAACCTACTTGTTCTACAGATCTGTGTACTAGTGTTAAATGCTGCTGTTTTTGACAGCGTTGATAATGTTTCTGACAGATAATATCATGATATTTTTTTGTGTTTCTCTTACCAAATGTGCTGTGCTGTCAGTAATAACCTGTCCATGGGCTTCTTTGGTTACCGTCAGTTCAAGTACACATGTTGTGCTGAATTCTGCACCCTGCCAGGTTATGCACCCACTAGTACTGGTAGGTTAGGGTTAGCTGTGGGGGAGGGGTTAGGCAACCCTAACCCTAATCTGCAACTTCCCACTTTATTAACTTTCTAAAGTGTCAAATTAAGTGGAAAAGACAAGTCCAAAAACATGTATAATAGCTGGACCCTGGCCCTCGCTCACAACTCTCTCAAGTCTCTTTCACTACGCCAGAGTCTCGCAGCGATCATTTCATACCACGGACGCTAAGCATTCTTACAAACTGTCTAAACTGAATTATACACACAGACACTCACATGAGGAGCTTTAAACAGCAGATTAGTCATTTAAACAACTTTTATTTGTTTTTTTTGAACATGAAAAAGTGACCTCATAGCTGGCTATGTGCAGTTTTTTTCTCATGGTATGAATTAATTTAATTATATTGGAATTGCACGTTGTTGTTCACCGCAGCAAGATTATTTTTTGATAGTTTTTTGATAGTGTTTCACATGATTTTCATCTCTCTACAGGTTGAGTGATTGTGGCGTCACAGATGAAGTTTGTGCTGCTCTGTCTTCAGCTCTGAGATCAAACCCCTCACACCTGAGAGAACTGGATCTGTCTGATAATAAACTAAGATATTCAGTGAAGCTGCTTTCTGATGTACTACAGGATCCTCACTGTAAACTGGAGAAACTGAGGTAAGATCATATATGACTCACACATGAAGCACATTTAAAGTAAATATGAAGTGTTCAGCCTCAGCTTTTTAGTGTTAAATAAACAGCATTGCAAAAGTCATTGGTTCTGATGTTCGCTGTAGTTTATATGTAGATGATATCTGCATTTGTTACAGAAGCAAGTACATGAATATCATCAAGCGAAAAATCCAACTGAAGATAAACAAAATACAATCTTGGTCAACACAGAACGATTTCAAGTTCTCACAAACAGAAACTGTCTGTATGCATTTCTGTCAACTTCAGTCGTTGCACAATGAACTAGAGACAAATCCGTATTTTTTGCCTCCAAAACTGATTCTGACACCTGGGGTTCAGTATTATCTGATACAGATCCCGATCCGATACCAGTGCAGTGTTTTTATATCGTGAAAGAACATTATTTAGTGGGGAACAAATAACTGTGTTGCACTAAATCTGGTAAAATGTTAAACGTTGCTATCTGTATTATCAAATCCATTCATGAAAACTATATATTTATAAATATATATATATACACATATATACTTTCAAATTAAAAGACATTTCTTTTAAATGTATAGCACTTCTTTTTTTAATAAGGCAACAACATGTGATGGATAGGACAAAACTTTTAATCATTAATCTTTGTTAATGTTAGTTAATAATAATAGAGTTGTTCATTGTTTATGTTCACAGAGCATTAACTAATGTTAACAAGCACAACTCGTGATTTTAATAATGCTGATTATAATTAGTAAATGCTGAAATTAACATTAGCTAAGATGAATAAATGCTGTGGAAGTATTGTTCATTCTTACTAATGTAGTGAACTAATGAACCTTATTGTAAAGTGTTACCGATTATTCACACACTATAAATCTAACACACATTATCAGTTGTGTTTGTTGTAGCTGTGTTGCTTACATCATACTGTCTGCCTGCATGCTTTTACTCTTCTGTGATTTTTAATTGTAACAGTTACAAACTTACAAAAGTGATCAGGTGTTAATTTGCACTTTAACATTCAAAGTCTTAAAGTATTAAGTGGCATACTTCATGTGGTGTGCTGAATAGCTAAATAAACCAGCAGACAATGCATTTACAGAACAGAATGTTATTTTAACAACATAAATATTAATCCAAGTTGTACTTTTATTACAAGTCATACTTTTTATAATAAATATTAAACACAGCAGAGAGCATCTGTACATGTATAAAACAACAACTCTTAATCTATATCTAGCTAATTGAGGCATAATGATATCGGAATATAATAGCAAAGACCCCAAATGTAGGCTAACGTAAATAATGTTAAGCTGTTATCAGTTTATGAAACAGAAGCTTATTTTTATTACAAAAAATATATACCCATGAAAGTTATTTTACGCAGAAGACAACAACTTTGATCTAAAACTAAGTAAAATGTTATATTATAATATATTAAGATGTCTATTTGCTGATGTTTTGATGTTCAAACATGAACTTCCTTAAAACAAAAAGATACCCAAACGAGGCTATGCTAATTAACTCAACTTTTGTTGTTTTTCTGATGTTGAAATGAAGTTATTTTGTAATTAGTTGTTAAAAGTACTTTCAGTATAGAACCATTTATTTTCATTTACAAATGTTAATTTAGATGCCAAAAAAATGTATTGAAGAATTTCTGTCATTTACAAATTTGTGGTGTTCTGATCTGATCAGGGGTGCGTTTCCCAAAAGCAACTGTTCACAAGTTCTGTCGTTACCAATAGAGTTCAATGGAAATAACGACCATATTTAGAGAACGGTGGTTTTGAGAAACGCACCCCTGATTTGTGCCACAAAACCCACATGTTGAATTTGACCCCCCCCCCCCCCCCCAAACACGATTGATTTTAACCCTTTGACGCACCGCGCTTTAGCTGGCGCTGAGACAGAGAAAGACGCGCTCAGTGCTTTTCATATTTCATAACTGTTCAGTGTTTTCAAGTTTATTTTAGGTTTCAGACATTTGAATACACATCAATTAAGTAAAAAAGGCATTTAGTTTGTTATATAGGCTACACACTGATTTTTATGGACAGCAACAATAATAATAATTTCAATTAATGGACGACGTGTTTTATTCCCATCAAATACACATTGTGTAGATTAATATAAAGTTTACTCTGTTTTTCTCCCAGCTAATTGGCCACTTACTTTCATGTATTTCGGGAGAAACAGGTGAATTTACGTGATGTTAATCCGACAGATCCACACGGCAGCGTCCAGCGCATATTATCAACATGGTCACATCACTATGGAAATAATAAAATGATATGTAGCCTATACATTATTTAATTATTTAATATTGCGCTTTCATATAATTACCACTGTCTATTGACATAATATATCACGAATGAAAATAAAATAAACTGTTATTTCATGTAGGCTACTCTTGGGGCCCTAAACAGCCGCTCAGTTCACTTATGCCTTGGGTTCTCTGCACAGAATAATGCACTAGAAACAACACGGAGTCACAGCACACAGTGTTTCACATTAAAAAGTTCGAAGCACAAAGGGAAGACGTACTGATATGTTGTGTATTATATCTGTGCAACAGTTTATTTCCTTTTAACAGATTTAAATTTCAGTTACTGTGCACCTTAAAAACAATTTATAGTCTTTTCTGCTCCTGTGTTTTGTTCTAAAAGACACCTGGTAGCAAGTAACATGAATTAGAAACAACAGTAAACTCCAGCGAGATAAAGTCATTTCATGCAAAACCATAGACATTTATCTACAAATCAAGTATAATAATGGGAACACAATGATATTGGACAGTTTCATCGTCTTGACTGTAGTAACCAAATGTATTTTATTGTGCTTTATAATGTTCTTGTGCAGCTTAACAGTAACACAGAATAGTTTACGCACAGTAATAGATTTGGATCGGCCCTGTTTGACTGAGACCTGATCCGGCAGATAATGGCAGTATCTGAGCCGAGACCCAGTATGAGATCAGATCAGCGCTTCGCTAGAATGAACCACAGCTGTTTATGGATGGAGCCCCATTAAAGTTGTAAAAGAGACCAGGTTTCTTGGTATCACCTTTGACAGAAAACTGTCTTTCATTCCTCACATTAAATTAAAAAAAGAGATGTTTTAAAACCATGAATGTTTTAAAGGTTTTATCTAAAACTAAATGGGAGCAGACAGTTCAACTCTTATGGATTTGTACAGAAATTTGATCTGCTTAAAGCTGGACTATGGAAGATTTATTTATGGATCAGCCAGGAAATTATATCACAGACTTAAATTATTGTAAAATGTTTATATCTCTGTGTGTGAAACTAATAATCACTCTTTCACAATCAACCAAATACAGACTAATTCATTGTAAAGACAAATAAAATAAAAAAATATATATTGAAAAAATATAGGTATATTTATAATCTATGACAGAAATATATTATAAACTGGGTTAGTCAATAATTCAGCAGCAAAAGTTATTCTAGACATATTCACAGACTTGAATATTTTTGCATTATGAGCGAGTTTCTAGAATTATGAACAAACATTACATTACAAATCCCATCCATGTATTCCATATTAAATCAAAGTCATGTAAACAGTTTAAAAAGGTTATCACAAAAACATAGTTTGCACACTTTTAAAGCAGAGTACACATCTAATTCATAAATCTTAAAACAATGATTGGTTTCATGGAAACAGTGACAGTTTCAAACCATATTTTTGAGACTGTGTTTGGTACGCTGCAGTTTTAAGGAGAAAATACTCAGCAATGTTGTTAACTGATGAATTTGTCTCATGGTTTGTTCATTAAGCATACAGTGCATCCAGAAAGTATTCACAGCGCTTCACTTTTTCCACATTTTGTTATGTTACAGCCTTATTCCAAAATGGATTAAATTAATTATTTTCCTCAAAATTCTACAAACAATACCCCATAATGACAACGTGAAAGAAGTTTGTTTGAAATCTATGCAAATTTATTTTAAAAAAAAATTTGAAAAAAAAAATCACATGTACAGTGGGTACGGAAAGTATTCAGACCCCCTTAAATTTTTCACTCTGTTATATTGCAGCCATTTGCTAAAATCATTTGTTTTTTTCCTCATTAATGTACACACAGCACCCCTGACAGAAGTGCTGTGACAGAAAAACACAGAAATGTTGACATTTTTGTAGATTTATTAAAAAAGAAAAACTGAAATATCACATGGTCCTAAGTATTCAGACCCTTTGCTCAGTATTTAGTAGAAGCACCCTTTTGATCTAATACAGCCAGGGGCGTAGTTTATGGGGGGGATGGGGGGGAGGTAACCCCCCCAATAACCAAAACTAGCAAGTACAACCCCCCCAATATTTATACCATGGTTAATGGAAACTTAGAATCAGGCCATTTATTAATTATCTGAATCGCGCCTTCGGCGCTTTTATAAGCGCTAACTTCATGTAAGAACCGAGCGGAGCGCTTATCAGCACACGACTGAAGCGCGGCTCTTTTAATTGTGCACGAGCGGCGCGCCGAATCACCCTATACTCTGTGCGCGTTCACCAGCGCGCTCGAGAAGTGGGAGAAGATTTGCGCGAGCCATTCCTATCGCGAAGCTGATGGTAAAATATGTGATCTATTTGAATTCTATTGAGAAACTGCCACTTTAAAATGCTATGGAGTAAGTCGAACATTATCTAAAAAAGGCACAAACTAAAAAGACTGATGAAAAAAGGAGAAAACAATCTTGCACCAGCACTAACATAATATTAAAATATTTTTAAACTACTCATCACCACCTTTACTATAATTTATCACGTTTTACTGTAGCCTTATTTATTGTGGTAAATTTTGTCTAACTTGTAGAATTTATAATAGATAATCTGTTAAGGGAATAGATTTTTCCGTATAGATTTATATTACAACTGTGGCATGTTGTAGCTATTGTTTCTAAAGACTGTTGTTTCTCATAACAAATGCAATATAGATTAATAAAAAAGTCATTATTGGCCTGGTAATGATTAATAGGCTAGCCTTATTATAATAGATGCTACAGTTAAGAACTATAGAACTTTTTCATAAGAGCAAGTACAAGTCGAGAGCCAATGGGTTCTAATGATGATGATGGAAAAACCTGCCTTCAGATATTCCAGTGGTGGCATAGATTCAATCATTAAGAGCCTCATGAACTGTGAAGGAGTAAGAAATAAACAATATCAATATAAGAAAATGTTAAGGTAGATTGACTTCCCACGGCGTGTTGAATTAGAACATTCTGTCAAACTATAGCCTAAGTGTCTAAATAATATAAAATACATTATATATCCTATATAAACAAGTAATTGTTAACTAGCCTATTACTTTATTGCAGTTACGTTATCAACCAACTTTGCATGTGTGGTGGATATCACAAAACACCATTTTACAAAAATAAACATTTAATCAAACAAACAAATAAATAAACCTTAAGAGGGAGCCTGACCCAGGGTCCACTTCAACCCCCCCAATGTTCAAACCAAAACTACGCCCTTGAATACAGCCATGAGTCTTTTTGGGAAAGATGCAACAAGTTTTTCACACCTGGATTTGGGGATCCTCTGCCATTCCTCCTTGCAGATCCTCTCCAGTTCTGTCAGGTTGGATGGTAAACGTTGGTGGACAGCCATTTTTAGGTCTCTCCAGATATGCTCAATTGGGTTTAAGTCAGGGCTCTGGCTGGGACATTCAAGAACGGTCACGGAGTTGTTGTGAAGCCACTCCTTCGTTATTTTAGCTGTGTGCTTAGGGTCATTGTCTTGTTGGAAGGTAAACCTTCGGCCCAGTCTGAGGTCCTGAGCACTCTGGAGAAGGTTTTCGTCCAGGATATCCCTGTACTTGGCCGCATTCATCTTTCCCTCGATTGCAACCAGTCGTCCTGTCCCTGCAGCTGAAAAACACCCCCACAGCATGAAGCTGCCACCACCATGCTTCACTGTTGGGACTGTATTGGACAGGTGATGAGCAGTGCCTGGTTTTCTCCACACATACCGCTTAGAATTAAGGCCTAAAAGTTCTATCTTGGTCTCATCAGACCAGAGAATCTTATTTCTCACCATCTTGGAGTCCTCCATGCGGGCTTTCATGTGTCTTGCACTGAGGAGAGGCTTCCGTCGGGCCACTCTGCCATAAAGCCCCGACTGGTGGAGGGCTGCAGTGATGGTTGACTTTCTACAACTTTCTCCCATCTCCCGACTGCATCTCTGGAGCTCAGTCACAGTGATCTTTGGGTTCTTCTTTACCTCTCTCACCAAGGCTCTTCTCCCCCGATAGCTCATTTTGGCCGGACGGCCAGCTCTAGGAAGGGTTCTGGTCGTCCCAAACCTCTTCCATTTAAGGATTATGGAGGCCACTGTGCTCTTAGGAACCTTAAGTGCAGCAGAAATGTTTTTGTAACCTTGGCCAGATCTGTGCCTTGCCACAATTCTGTCTCTGAGCTCTTCAGGCAGTTCCTTTGACCTCATGATTCTCATTTGCTCTGACATGCACTGTGAGCTGTAAGGTCTTATATAGACAGGTGTGTGGCTTTCCTAATCAAGTCCAATCAGTATAATCAAACACAGCTGGACTCAAATGAAAGTGTAGTAGAACCATCTCAAGGATGATCAGAAGAAATGGACAGCACCTGAGTTAAATATATGAGTGTCACAGCAAAGGGTCTGAATACTTAGGACCATGTGATATTTCAGTTTTTCTTTTTTAATAAATCTGCAAAAATGTCAACAATTCTGTGTTTTTCTGTCAATATGGGGTGCTGTGTGTACATTAATGAGGGGGAAAAAAAAGGAACTTAAATGATTTTAGCAAATGGCTGCAATATAACAAAGAGTGAAAAGTTTAAGGGGGTTTGAATACTTTCCGTACCCACTGTACATAAGGCAAGGCAAGTTTATTTATACAGTATAGCACATTTCATACACAGTGGCAATTTAAAGGGCTTTACATAAAAGGACGTGAAATAGTCATTAAAATACCGTATTGTCCCGAATATAAGACGATGTTTTTTTTCTTGGAAATACATCTGAAAAAACGCGGTCGTCTTATATTCGGGGTCTAGACTTTGACATGTCAGTAATACACCCACAACAATAGGTGGCGGCAAAAACGCATATAACGAGTGTGCCATGACATATGTACGTAATGTGTGTTGTAAAGTCATGACTGTCATGTTAGCCTAAACTTCCTCTGTAAGTGATTTTAAAACATAAGACTATACCCAGATTTGAAGACTACAATAAGATTTCACTTCTACTGATAATAAAATTTTGGTAGGCTACTATGAGATGGATAGCCTAAATGTTATATAATTCAGATGGGCTACCTGTTATTTCAATGGTATATCAAAAAGTGTATATTTTTCAATGTCATTGTTGGTACATTTTACCAGTATTTACCATACTTTCAAAACAAAAATTGTTTTCAAAAAGCCTTTTTCCAAAAGGTACATCTGGACAAAGGGGGGGTCGTCTTATAATCAGGGTCGTCTTATATTCGGGACAATACAGTAATAATAATCACAACAATAAAAACAAAATGATATAAATATTGATTTAAAAATAATTTAAAACGGTTAAGAGTAGAAAATGATTATAATCAGTGCTCATTTAACAAATGCACAGCTAAACAGATGAGTTTTGAGTCTGGATTTAAATGTGGCTAATGTTTTAGCACATCTGATCTCTTCTGGAAGCTGGTTGTTAAATGTTAAATTTAGATTTTTTTTATGATCATGTTTTGTGTTCTGTGATATTTTAGACCTGAAGAGTGTGTCATTGTTCTCTACAGGTTGAGTTATTGTGGCGTCACAGATGAAGGTTGTGCTGCTCTGGCTTCAGCTCTGAGATCAAACCCCTCACACCTGAGACACCTGAGTCTGTCTGGGAATAAACTAAGAGATTCAGTGAAGCTGCTTTCTGATGTACTACAGGATCCTCGCTGTAAACTGGAGAAACTGAGGTAAGATCATATATGACTCTCACATGAAGCACATTTAAAGTAAAAATGAAGTGTTCAGCTTCAGCTTTTTAGTATTAAATAAACAGCATTGCAAAAGTCATTGGTTCTGATGTTCGCTGTAGTTTATATGTAGATGATATCTGCATTTGTTACAGAAGCAAGTACATGAATATCATCAAGCGAAAAATCCAGCTGAAGATAAACAAAATACAATCTTGGTCAACACAGAACGATTTCAAGTTCTCACAAACAGAAACTGTCTGTATGCATTTCTGTCAACTTCAGTCGTTGCACAATGAACTAGAGACAAATCCATCTTTTTTGCCTCCAATACTGATTCTGACCCCTGGGGTTCAGTATTATCTGATACAGATCCCGATCCCATACCAGTGCAGTGTTTTTATATCGTGAAAGAACATTATTTAGTGAGGAACAAATAACTGTGTTGCACTAAATCTGGTAAAATCTTACACGTTGCTGTATGTATTATCAAATCCATTCATGAAAACAATATATTTATAAACTATGTATTTTAATAAGTTAACAGCATATGATGGATAGGACAAAACAGATACAGTGCAGCACAGCTGGATTACAGTATGCACATGCGGTGCCCAGAATAATGCACTAGAAACAACACGGAGTCACAGCACACAGTGTTTCACATTAAAAAGTTCAAAGCACAAAGGGAAGAGATACTGATGTGTTGTGTATTATATCTGTGCAACAGTTTATTTTCTTTTAACAGATTTAAATTTCAGTTACTGTGCACCTTAAAAACAATTTATAGTCTTTTCTGCTCCTGTGTTTTGTTCTAACAGACACCTGGTAGCAAGTAACATGATTTAGAAACGTCCGTAAACTCCAGCGAGATAGTCATTTCATGCAAAACCATAGACATTTATCTACAAATTAAGTATAATAGAAACTTTATGGTGCTTCTTAATGTTTTTGTGCAGCTTAACAGTAACACAGAATAGTATCAGAAAAAAGTTGCAGAAACGTGCTTTTGATTGTTTCATGTAAACAGTGACAGTTTCAAACCATATTTTTGAGACTGTGTTTGGTACGCTGCAGTTTTAAGGAGAAAATACTCAGCAATGTTGTTAACTGATGAATTTGTCTCATGGTTTGTTCATTAAGCATACAGTGCATCCAGAAAGTATTCACAGCGCTTCACTATTTACAAATTTTGTTATGTTACAGCCTTATTCTAAAATGCATTAAAGGAACACTCCACTTTTTTTTGGAAATAGGCTCATTCTCCAACTCCCCCAGAGTTAATAAGTTGAGTTTTACCGTTTTTGAATCCATTCAGCCGATCTCCGGGTCTGGCGAGAGCACTTTTAGCATAGCTTAGCATAGATCATTGAATCTGATTAGACCAGTAGCATCGCGTTCAAAAATGATCAAAGAGTTTCGATAGTTTTCCTATTTAAAACTCGACTCTTCTGTAGTTATATCGTGTTCTAAGATCGGCGGAAAATGAAAAGTTGTGATTTTCTAGGCTGATATGGCTAGGAACTATACTCCCAGTCCAGTGTAATAATCAAGGAACTTTGCTGCCGTAACATGGCCGCAGCAGGCGCAGTGATATTACGCAGCGCCTGAAAGTAGTCCCCAGCTATATTATAACTAGTTACCTAGCTGGGGACTACTTTCAGGCGCTGCGTAATATCACTGCGCCTGCTGCGGGCATGTTATGGCAGCAAAGTTCCTTGATTATTACGCCGGAAAGAGAGTATAGTTCCTAATGTGATGCTACTGGTCTAATCAGATTCAATGATCTATGCTAAGCTATGCTAAAAGTGCTCTCGCCAGACCCGGAGATCGGCTGAATGGATTCAAAAACGGTAAAACTCAGCTTTTTAACTCTGGGGGAGTTGGAGAATGAGCCTATTTCCAAAAAAAGTGGAGTGTTCCTTTAAATTAATTATTTTCCTCAAAATTCTACAAACAATACCCCATAATGACAACGTGAAAGAAGTTTGTTTGAAATCTTTGCAAATTTATTAAAAATAAATAAATAAATAAAAAATCACATGTACATAAGTATTCACAGCCTTTGCCACGACACTCAAACTGAGCTCAGGTGCAGCTGTCTCCACTGATCCTCCTCGACGTGTTTCTAGACTAGATTGGAGTCCACCTGTGCTAAATTCAGTTGATTGGACATGATTTGGAAAGCCACACACCTGTCTATATAAAGTATACTTATCTACATGTGATTTTATTAAAAACATTTTTAATAAATTTCCAAAGATTTCAAACAAACTTCTTTCATGTTGTCATTATGGGGTATTATTTGTAGAATTTTGAGGAAAATAATGAATTTAAACACCAGATAGACCTGTAAACAATGTTAAAAACATTTAAATATATTCAACACAGGGGTCTTTAAATGCTGTATGTTAAATTTAGATTTTTTTATGATCATGTTTTGTGTTCTGTGACATTTTAGACCTGAAGAGTGTGTCATTGTTCTCTACAGGTTGAGTTATTGTGGCGTCACAGATGAAGGTTGTGCTGCTCTGGCTTCAGCTCTGAGATCAAACCCCTCACACCTGAGAGAACTGAGTCTGTCTGGGAATAAACTAAGAGATTCAGTGAAGCTGCTTTCTGATGTACTACAGGATCCTCGCTGTAAACTGGAGACACTGAGGTAAGATCTCTCTGATAGTCACACGTCTTTGTCCTCAGTAAAACATACTTTAATGTCAATTCTAAGAATAAAACAAGCAATGTTCAGTAAACGCACTAAATTTCAGCAGAATTGACTCTGATTAAGTTGATTTCATTTCCATTACATCACATGCTTTGCTTATGATAGTTTGATTAATAATGAACTTTCAGATAAAGTGTAAAATATGAATCCAGAGTCTCTGTGATTTACTGCAGGATGAATATCTCAGAGGTTTAGTGTTGAACAGACAAGAGTCTGAATGTGTTTAGTTTTAACTCAGTATTACAGTGATCAATGAAAGTTATAATCACTTTAGTGTTCAGCATTATCATTGATAAAAGAAAGACCCTCAAGACCTATAAAACAACAAGCAGTATTTTTTATTTTATTCATATATTTGTTGCTCTATCAGCAGTTTGATGTTCCTCTTATATCAGGGATATATAAACTCGGTCCTGGAGGGCCACAGTCCTGCAGAGTTTAGCTCCAACCTCAATTAAACACCTGAACACAGGGACTGATTATGACTCGGACCGATTTAAAGGCCCTCCTCGGTTGAAATCGTGTCCCGGGAGAACGGTGTTTCGGCTGGGTCCTCCTCTGCTCTAGTGTCCTGTACACCTGTGTGTTAATCCAGCCTTTCTGAACACAGTAATCAGTGTCTATTAGAGGAGCAAGTGACTGTTTCTCCAGACAGATCCATCCTTATATCACTATCAAACAATATCTCACATTCAGCTCTGTGTGTCTGTTCAGTCCTGAAGCACATGACAGTTTCAAACAGCAGCATTGAGCATCAACATGCAGAAATCTCATTCTATCAGCAGCAGTATGTGGCAATGCTTGTCATTATATCTCCTCTCCTGCTCTGAGACCAGAGTCAATAACAAACTACACACACTTCAACTACAATTCACACTGTGTCATTGTTCTCTACAGGTTGTATGATTGTTGCGTCACAGATGAAGGTTGTGCTGCTCTGGCTTCAGCTCTGAGATCAAACCCCTCACACCTGAGAGAACTGAATCTGTCTCTGAATAAACTAAGAGATTCTAGTAGGAAGTTACTCTCTGATCTGAAGAAGGATCCACATTATAAACTGGAGACATTATACTGTTGTGAGTGTTTGTTTATTTAAAGTTTCTAAATTGAGTAACAGACCTCCTGTGTGTGTGATTGGAGAATATAAGATAATAATTCAGCTCCACTTTAGTCTCTGTACTATAAACTGTGTTTAATTCTGTGATGTGCCTCTGATTTATGAATATATTCATATTTTAATCTCTTACAGAGTCTCTAAGTGATAGTAGTTGTTGATCATGTGCTGTTATTAATCTATGATCAGTTGTTCGTTCATATCTCTGGCTGTAATATGAATATACTGTGTGTTTTCTGAGCTGGATCTGCTGATGTGATGTGACAGCAGTAATGTCTCAGACTCATATCTGACTGTCTGTGTGTTTTATTGTAGGACTCTCAGTTTTTATTCATCAGCCCAGTTTGGTCAGGATCAGCTGATGGTGAATAAGGAGCCGCTACAGAGACGTGACAGTCACACAATCAACAGAGACTGCGTGATGGAGACACAAAAACTTAGAGATGTTCATTTTCAGTTCATTTTTCTGACCGACTCCCAACACTCGTTAACCAATCATTGACCGTTAACTGAGAAAATTAAAATGTTAAATTAGATTTAATTAAACTGGAATGGATGGTTTATGTGAGACAAACATCTGTATTCATGCAGAATGAGAGATGTATGTTTCTCTTTAAATAAATTTATTTTTCTAGATGTTTGTTGTTTATAACTAATAATTTTATAGCTGCTTATATTTTCTGATTTATATTTTGCTCTGTTCTGAATACCATAAAAGTTAAAGGATTTGTTGAGGTTTGTTTTGTTTTGTTTTTTTTCTTTGAAAATTACTTGATTGCATTCCTTTACTAAATGATTTTTAAGAACCTTTTCACTGGGTAGCAGTGACAACGTTTATGGGTAGCTTAATGTAAAACATTGTCATGAATTCGCTGTACCTATAAAAGACAAGTGCATTGTTTTATACAGAAAACCGAAAACAGGTTTAGGTTGACAGAAAGACTCGTCTGATGTAATCTAGAGATGACAGACTGAAGATGTGTTATATGGGATCACAGCCTTTTATCGTAAAACTGATTCGAAAGGGTTGCCAAATTTTATAGAGAGCTTAAAGAGTCATTACCCACAAACCTCACACAAACACTGACTCCACTTCAGAAACAGACTTGACTACAGATGCATTTAACGCAATTAATTACTATTGCCTTTTTGCTGTAAACGTAAGAAATAATTTGATATTGTTAGTCATATTTCCAGATGCACACTTACTGGACTGAAGCAGCTTTTTTTAGTAAAATCAGTGCATCTCAAATCTGATCATCAGGATCTTCTGAGGAGCCTTTATTTCTTCATCTCTCCATCAGCATTGCATTGCATTATATGTTTGGATCATTTCAATCTCATCTTACAAAGACATATTATTGGAGATATAGAGTGACCGTTAATATTTACAGGTAGATTATTTTATGTCAGTATCTGCTGCACTGTAATAAAGATGTCATTGATTTATATTACAAGCAGCAGAATTTCCTCATAGAAATATCAGCATCTGCCCAAAATGGCATATTTTTGCTCAGCCACTGCAAGTCTTAATGCACAGATCCAATTTTTTGGCCTGTCTGTTTACATTCTTTGTGTTTACACGTGTGCAACAAATTCCGATCTGTGTCTGATGTGAGCAAAAGATCTGATTTTTTGTGCCAGTGTAAACGCAGCCAAATGATTAATGAATGATTAATCTGGCAACAGAGGAAAGAGTTTAAGTAGAAATAATGTGCAATACTGTATCTCTGACTATATTCTCTTCATCTCTTGATATCTGAACCCCTGAAATATTCCCTAAACCTGATGCGATAACAAACAGAAGCGGTTTGACTGCTTGTGTCTCTGTCCACTCATTGTTTGACATGAGAGAGTGTTTCTGAGTCTCTTCTCCAGGAGTGATGCTGATTTCTCAGCTGCTGAACAGAGGTCTGTCAGACACTGAATTACTGAATTAACAAAACACGCTTCACGCTGAGACTTCATCCCCAAAGAACCCTTTAGATGAGCAACCAGCTGGGAACAAAAGAGCTCGCTGTAATTGACTCAATATAGATTGCTGTTAGAAAATGAATCGGCAAATTTTAAAACTAATAAATCAAGAGTGATGTTCTGAGCTCATTCTAACTTTCAGCACATATACTTTCACCTCAGATGCACTACTGTAAATCTCACAGTTAATCTAGTATTTGAAGCATATTTAATGAGACAAACCCTGTATATTTGCATCTCATTAGGCTTTGTTAATAAGACACCAAACATCAAGGGAAATTTGATATGAAAACTGTAATTAAAACTTTTTTTCTTATTTTCTGGGAATGAATGTGAACTAAAAAAAAAAAAAGTTGCATTTTTATTTATTTTATTATTTAAAAAGCATTTTTAAATGTTTGAAAGAAATGAAGTTTTGTAGTTATTTTTAATCTGTGTAAATACTATATTTAGCTAAAACAATAGTGGTGCAATTAAACGTTTAATATGTGTAACATCATATTGTTAGTATATACAGTTGGAGGGAAATCTGAGATTAAGATTGTGATTTTTTTTCTAGGGATGGATACTGAACTGAAGGGGGAAATGAATATGGTACATTTTTATTTATTTTATTATTTAAAAACAGTTATTAAAATGTTCGACAGGAATTGCATGTTGAAGAACAATTAATGCTGATTTGCACCTTTTTAAATGTATAGTTTAATCAATGTATATATTTACATTTTGTTAAAAATAATGCCTCAATGTTATTAGTCATATTAATTTAATGTGATTTGTGTTATGTGTTTCGTTAGAACTATATGATCATTGTCATTATTATTTTACAGTTCTAATGAAAGACAGGGCAACACAAATCACAGTAATATGCTAATTAGTATCTTGTTGTTAGTCTATGTTGTGTTCTTAGTGCTGATAACTCTGTCTGGATTGCAGAACTGCATTTTAATATTAGAAACAGTACTAATAGTATTAGTTAGATACCAGATATATCAGATTATGTATTTCTTTAAGCTATCACTCTGGATAATTGATTTTTAGAATATAGATCACGGTTCTCCCACGATTCTGAAAACAAAACATTAGACAACCAAACAAAATAATATGTTGGCTAATTTAGTTGAATTTTCTGATAAAATGATTTATTTAATGTTATAAATGATTTTATGTATAAATGTCTAAAATGTTATAAATTAGATAAATGAAAGACTTCGTCCAGAGTTTTTGAACGAATCTCTTGTGAATGATTCAGACATCAAATAAATTTTAACAGTCACTGGTCGCCACGCGCTGGAATAATGTAACACATATACAATCTATATTTGAAGCATAACATTAGTTCAAAGGTCAGTTACTCATTTGATCGCGTCTGCTGCAACATCAGAGTCTATCCGGACTATAAACTTTTATCCCAATACTTTCGTTTTATTATTTAATGTTTGCTGATCTATATTGCCTTCAAAAATACTGTTCGATTTTAATATAGGCAATATAGTGATAACATTTAAATATCTGCTTTGATGTGCAAGGAATGTGCTTTGATGTGACTCGCTGCAAGTGACTTCCGCTTTCAGATTTCTCCTGAAGGACGTGTGTTCTTTGATATCTTTGTTTTTACATTTACATTTACATTTATGCATTTAGCAGACGCTTTTATCCAAAGCGACTTACATTGCATTCAAGTTACAGTTTTTACATTTTATCAGCTCTTGCTTTCCCTGGGAATCGAACCCATGATCTTGGCGTTGCTAGCGCCATGCTCTACTATTTGAGCGAATGAAGCGAATGAAGTGGTTTCGTTGCTGTTTCATGTTGTCTGTGGTTGATTTCAGCGTTTGTGTAACATAAGAGTAAGATTGTGTGTTTGAGTGAACTCTCAGGATCGTTCAGCTGAATGATTAGTTTGAGTAAGTGTTGGAGATCTCACTCTTCATCATGAATCACACACAAACACCCCGAGATCAAGAGCTTTCTCCAGGATGCAGGTACTTTACATACACACTATATTAACCCCAAACAAAACATAAAGAGACATCAGAAAATTCATTTAATGCTATTTCGATCTTATTAGAACACAAATAATACAAATTTGTGATTTTAATTTAATTAATTAATTAATTTTAAAAAAATGCATAACTTTTATTTTTTATGTTTTTATTTTAATGTTTGTATCCCAGGTCGCCCCTTTGCGAGTATAAACTGATTCAAAACAGAAAGCTTGTTTGTTACAACAATTTAGCTACATTTTTAACACATTTGTTTTAATATCGTGTACAATAATGTCTATTTATGAATATATTAGCTTACTGTATCATATTTTAACAAATTTCTAGGGCCTATAAATGATTAACCTGATCAAAACTTTGATCCTGTTACGCAATCTACCTGTTCTGCAGTTTAAACCTGTTTTATGTGATTTACTTCATGCTCTCTGATTGAGTTCAAGACAAGTAAAGTATTTTTGCTTTGAAATCTTTAAGTAAATATAACTTTTATATTGTTAGTAATAATTCAAGATGAACATGTACTGGGATGAAGCAAATTGGGTTTTCTTGATTTATCTTTTTTCTAATGTTAAAATAATGTTTAATGTTTATTTTTTCTCTTGTTAAAAAGTAAATGTCTAATATGACACAACAGACTTTTGAGGAAGGTTTTTTTGTCTGTCTCAATATCAATAATATCAATAATCGCTGAATAGCAATGGATTGCACATATGAACCATAAAAACCTGATGTAAGACATACGATACTAAACAAAAACACAAATTACATTTATTTTGTACATTTTTATACGTAAGTTTATACAAGGCCTATGTGCCCAGGTGTTAAAAGTGCATTTTAGTTCATATTCACGGTGTCTCAAAATAGCACAGTTGAGTACACTTAGATGATCTTAAGTTTATCTGAAGATGTACTAAAGGATCATTTTTAGTATATTAAGTACAAAATTAGTGCGCAAAAATAGAGTACTTTAAGTACATTATGGAAGTGTACTTGTTTTTCACCTGAGTGTTTTTGTTGATGATCTTATTTCATAGATACAGATACATATGTATACGTCTGTGTATATACACACATGCCTGGGGAAAAAAAATACATGTATTGTTGAGCAAAAACTAAATTCAGTATTGCTACCTTAATGATGAAATGACTGACAATAAATTATCATTCAAGAGTTTGAAGTATTGAACTGATTTTCTGTAATTAGGCTACATAAACATATCTTGATTTCTAGCCCTGAAGGGGTGACGAATCCCCTGAGATACAAACATTTACAGAGAGATTATGAAAAATTACAAAATTGAATTCATAACATTTCAGCATAAACATAATAAGATAACACTTAACAACAACTTTTTAAACATGCAAGTCCCCTACAAATATTGCAAATATGTGAAATACATTAACTTTATGAGGGAGAGTATTTTCCCACAACAGGTGGCCGTGATGTTTTTAACTGCTGTCTGTGAACGAAACAAAGAATGAATGAACAAATTCACCAGATCTAAATATTCACAACATGTGTTTTAATTTAAAAATGAGACCATATAGCCTCCTTATAAAATATATATTTTTAATGTTTTAAAAAGGATTTATTAATGTAATCATTAAATCGATTCAGCAAAAGAGACAGAGCTGTCATATTATATTGTTTTTATGTTAGGTATTCGTGTTATTATGGTATTCATATTAGTTATTTTGGCAGAGAGTCCATGAAAGAAGTTTAGTTTATGGTTTCTGTATCAACATTGTGAATATAAAGTCCGGTTTAAAAAAAAAAAAAGAAGTTAATATCAATTCAAAGGATTGTTTGTTATAGTTCAGTTGATCAGAAGAGATCAGAAGCAGAGTCCAGCTGTGTGTTTATGAAGAGAGACGAGTCTATAGATCATCCACAACATCTCAGGTACAATATTTCATAAACATACAGAATTGAAATATTTGTTATGGTGTTTTATCATGTGATTATTTCATCTGATATTTTAACATTTGCTCACACTCTCTGTTATAGTTCAGTTCATCAGAAGAAATCAGAAGCAGAGCCCAGCTGTGTGTCTATGAGGAGTGATGCTTCTATGGATCATCCAGTTCATTTTAAGAGTGATGACACAAGGTTTAACCTCAAGTATTAAATTTAGTTAAATATATGATTATAGTAATATATTGTAAGTTAAATTCTCATAATTTTACAGCACTATAATAAATAAATATGAGCAGAAGTCTGGCTAGGAAATGCAATAAATGTAATGACAACGAGTTGATATAGAGCACAGAGTAAAATTATTTATTTACATTCATTTAAAATGTATTTATTTTTTACAGTTGTGACCTTTAGCAGGTGCATTTTTAATAAAATCGCAACTGTTATTATAGTAATGAGTAAAATGTCACCAATGTCAGAGTGTTTGATTTTTGATTCAAGGTCAATCCTGCAACACAGATCAGTAACAAAACCCGTCTGTAAGAAATATGACCAGCCTGTGAATCAACCACAAGACACGTATTCTGGTGTAAGGTAAACATTACTCATTTACATCATTAATAACTGACACATTTCATAAACCCTGTGATATGTTCAGTGTCTCATAACACAGGAAACAAAAAGACGTTTTGCTCTGTACATTTATCTCTGTAGCTCATATAATAATGTGGTATTTTAATTTTCCAGTCATGAAGTCCTCGACACGTTCAGATCAAAGCTGCTGAAGAAGTTTGGTCGTCTGTATGAGGGAACAGCGACGCAGGGAAACCCAACACTCCTGAATGAGATCTACACAGAGCTCTACATCACAGAGAGTGAGAGTGGAGAGATCAGTAATGAGCATGAGGTGAGACAGATTGAGACACGATCCAGGAGAGCAGCAACAGAGGACACAGCCATCAAATGCTGTGACATCTTTACACCTTTACCTGGACAAGACAAAGCCATCAGAACTGTGCTGACAAAGGGAGTCGCTGGCATTGGAAAAACAGTCTCTGTGCAGAAGTTGATCCTGGACTGGGCCGAAGGGAAAGAGAATCAGGACGTCCAGCTCATATTTCCACTGCCTTTCAGAGAAATCAATCTGATGAAGGACAAAACACTCAGTCTTTCAGATCTTCTTCATTTCTTTTTCCCTCAAACTAAAGAAATGGAAATATCCAGTGATGAATATAAAGTGTTGTTCATCTTTGATGGTCTGGATGAGTGTCGTCTGTCTCTGGACTTTAAGAGTAAAGTGAAACTGTGTAATATATCTGAATCAGCCTCAGTGGACATGCTGCTGATGAACCTGATTGTGGGGAATCTGCTTCCCTCTGCTCTCATCTGGATCACCTCCAGACCAGCAGCAGCTGATCTCGTCCCCTCTGAGTGTGTCCATCGAGTGACAGAGGTACGAGGCTTCAATGAGCCACAGAAGCAGGGATACTTCAGGAAGAGAATCAGTGATCAGAGTCTGGCCGATACAATCATCTCACACCTGAAGTCATCAAGGAGCCTCTACATCATGTGCCACATCCCAGTGTTCTGCTGGATCTCAGCCGCTGTTCTGGAGAAGATGTTGAGTCCAGCAGAGCGTGGAGGGATTCCCAAGGCTCTCACTCAAATGTACACACGCTTCCTGATCCTTCAGACCAACATCAAACATGAGAAGGACTATGAGAAGAAGCTGACAGATGAAGACATGATCCTCAAACTGGGGAAAGTGGCTTTTGAGCAGCTTGTGAAAGGAAACCTGATCTTCTATGAGGAAGACCTGAGAGAGTGTGGCATTGATGTGACAGAAGCATCAGTGTACTCAGGATTGTGCACTCAGATCTTCAGAGAGGAGTTGGGCTTGTATCAGGGGAAAGTCTTCTGCTTTGTTCATCTGAGCATTCAGGAACATCTAGCAGCTCTATATGTGCACCTCTCCTGGACAAACCACAACAGAAATGTGTTTGAGTCAATCACCAAACAGAGATTACAGTCTAAAGTGAAGGACTTGTTTCAACTCAGTTCATCAGAACATGTTTCATTATCTGACCTGCATCAGAGAGCTGTGAAAGAGGCTCTACGGAGTGAAAATGGAAATCTGGATCTTTTCCTGCGGTTCCTTCTGGGTTTGTCAGTGGAGTCTCTTCAGATTCTCCTACTACGAATAATGACACTGAAAAGAAGCAGATCTGACAGCAATGAGAAAACAGTTGAGTTCATCAAGTGGAAGATCGGGACCATTGACTCTCCAGAGAAATCCATCAATCTGTTCCACTGTCTGAATGAACTGGGTGATCGTTCACTAGTGGAGCAAATACAACAGTATCTGAAATCTGGAAATTTAAGTGCAGCTAAACTCTCTTCATCTCAGTGGTCAGCTGTAGTTTTTGTGTTGTTGACATCAGAAGAGGAACTGAATGAGTTTCGTCTTGATGAATTTGTTAAAGGAAACCATAATCCTGAAAATATGAAAGTCCTTCAGAAGCTGCTGCCTGTGATTAAAGAATCCAGATCAGTTCAGTAAGTATCAATGAGAACAATCACTTCACTGTTAAAACATTAAGAAAATCAAAGTTAAAAGCTCATAAATCTTAAGTGCTGTAGCTATTATTTTAGTGGTCTGCATTTTGATGTGTTTTCAGTACAGTGACACTGTAAAAGATTTCTTCAGGCATTTAAACAAAGTCAGAGAAGTTGCACATAAATAATTCAGGTTTTCCATTTAAAAGTGTTAAAATGAACATAAAGAAGGAATTAAATTTTTTGTCATCTGGCATAAAAGACCAAGCAGAAATCGAGAGCAACTAAACAAGTGGAGAAGCAGCTCATATGTGACCCTGGACCACAAAACCAGTCTTAAGTCTGTTGTGAACTTTTATCTTCTACAAAGCAGAGACCAGGAGACGTTGGGATATCTTTCATACAGAAGTTACTCTTTATTTTGAGAACTCGCTGCGTGTCGCTGTAGTCATCCAAGTCTAACTGAAGCAGTGATGCATTGTAGTTTAAATACATTTAGGGGGCAGTGCTTAGGAATGGAAACAAAACACCTGGGTGACGACTTTAAACAAAGCATGCAAATGAGAGAGGATTTGATTCTATCAAGAGAAAACCGGTTTGGCAGGTTATCTGGCTTGCTCAAAAGAGAAAGATAGACCCAATCCGCATAACACTCAATTGCACTGATAATCCAATCAGTCTAACGATTCAGCGTCTGGGCCAGGAGCTCCGAAAGCCATTTGCAGAACAAAAGCTTTGAGTCTCAGTGATCTGACTCATTTAACTTACAATAAGAGAACAGGAACTGGCAGGGACCTTTTGCTATAAACTTTGTATATCAGGGGAAGTCGTGGCCTAATGGTTAGAGAGTCGGACTCGTAATCCAAAGGTTGCGAGTTCGAGTCTCGGGCCGGCAGGGATTGTGGGTGGGGGGAGTGACAGTCCAGCGCTCTCTCCACCTCAATACCACGACTGAGGTGCCCTTGAGCAAGGCACCGAACCCCCAACTGCTCCCCGGGCGCCGCAGCATAAATGGCTGCCCACTGCTCCGGGTGTGTGTTCACAGTGTGTGTGTGTTCACTGCTGTGTGTGTGCACGTTGGATGGGTTAAATGCAGAGCACAAATTCCGAGTATGGGTCACCATACTTGGCCGTATGTCACTTCACTTTCACTTTTTTTCACTTTTCACTTTTCATATCACAGTCATTCATCTGATGTCACCATCTTCACCATAAATGCTAAATACAATGTATATAACTTCTTCAGTTTGTACACTATTACATTGGAATCTAAATTAAACATTTAAATAAATGTGTAATCCCACAATTCCCCCTTTGAGAGTTCTAATAACTCTCACAAAATACAAATTTAGACACTTAAAAGTTCATTCTTGTAACTTGTGATCGTTACAGGCTCATAGCACTTGTTCTGTGTTGCTTATATGTAATTGCATGCTGACACAGGAACAACACATGCAATTAGGGTTCGTGAAGTTCTTACGGGTAATAATCTTTTCTGGTTGGCACTGTCATTTCCTTGTGAGAGGCGGAAGTCATTTGTTGAACGAAACACTTGATACTGTGGATGCATAGATAGTACGCCAGTAGGAGAAACAACAGCAGAATTGCTATGTCCCTGATCCACAGCCAGGGTTTACCTAACAAGTCTCCAAACCATGAAGAATTATCTTCAGTCATCTGGTGTAATTTTACTGAAAGATCAAGGATGTCTTGTTAGATATTGTTCAAGTTCTCAGTTGGATCCATTAAACCGGTGCAGCATTCAGGGCCGATAATGGTACAGGCTCCCCCTTGTGTTGCAAGAATGTAATCCAAGGCCACTCTGTTCTGTAAGATCATCATCTTGTGTGAAGCGAGAGTGTCCGTGATATTGCCCAGGGCCAAAACCGTATCATTGGCCAATTTCTGTACAGAATCCGACAGGCTTCTGACTTGATCGAGAGCCTGCATGAAGCCATACGATGGGATTAATGCTCCATGAGTTCTTGACCACCACGTTTGTACACAAGTGAGTCCTGGAATGCAGCCATCTTTGTTGGTAGAAGCTGAATTTTGTAGATGTGAAGAATTTGAGGTGGAGTGTGTATTTTCTCTGATAGCTGGTAGAACATAAACCAGGGTGCACCTGCCGTTGAATTGGCTGGGTAGGATGCTGTAGACAGAAGTTCCACATAACCACAAAGTGCCAGTCGGTGGAGGAATCATACACAACTGATTTATGGCAAAAAGTTTCGGTAGGGATGGGTTCCAGTAGAGACACTCTTTTAAGTCATTCTCCTCTTTTGTATCTGATGTAGTAACGTACACATTGAATTCGGTTCCTCTTTTAATCATAAAGCTGCAATGTTCACGAGGAATTTCACCCAGTGTAGTCGATGATGGAGCATAATTTTCCATGCACAAATAGAACATCCTTGGCATGAGTAGATCTGTCATGATGGGAGTAGCTGAAGTTAGGTTGCAGGATGGTAGTCCAGGAATGCAACATGTAGAAGGTGGAGGAATTGTTACGTTGTGACATGTATCCTTGTTGTATAATCCACTGGTATGATGATCGAATAAGGTACACGTATCACATTTGGAGATAGGGTGTGCCACCCATGGGATTCCTGCTCCTGCTGAAGGTGCGTGTGGCATGCAAACGTTCTTTCCAGCAAACAAGGCATTTCTTGACATATTCATCAGCTCTAAGAATATGTTGTTTCTGGGGTCTACACTTAGCGTGATGTTGTAGCATATTTGCTTTATGAGATGAACATAATAAATCATAACGGGTTATCAATTATATATCCATCTTCAGGAATTAGCTGTAGTATTAATAGTACAATAGAATGATTAGTTCGTCCGCAGTACGGACCCTTCTATTGACTTTAAGGAAAATTATTCCTCTGGCCACGACAAATAATTTTCTTAACGAAGCAGTGCTCCGAGCATTGTAGCAAGATCGGACGTTAAAGTGACTTAGTTCTGAGAGCAGCAGACAGACAACCAAGTGTGAATACATATGGATGTTTATTAAACTACACTACAGGGTAACATGTAACATAGAACTAGACACAGACATACACACATTAAACATGGATGCCAACGCAAGGAAGGCACAGAGAGAGAGAGAGAGAGAGAGAGAGAGAGAGATTGAGATTTTACACTCCTTTATTAACAATTTCTCAATTTGTTTTTTTTTTTGTTTTTTTATAGATAAAAAGAGAAAACATTTACACATTTTCTTCCAAAAAACAAAACAAAACATAAAAAAACTGTAAATTCAAAAATTACACAAGAATTATTAAATTTTCCTCTTCATCAACAATGCACAACATTTTCTCAATTCCCCAAATTTCATTAAAAACCATTAAATTGTTTGTCATTTTATAAAAGGCAAATTCTGCTCTAATTCTTGCAGTTATTAGAGCTTTAAACATTAAATCAGGATCCACTGAACATTCACCTTTTAACTTCCGCTTTCTTGTCAACCATATTGCTAACTTTGCTTCACCCACTATAAAGTTTATCAAAGACATTATTGTCTTCTTTGCAGCAACATATTTAAGACCAAAGATGAAATTCAGCGGACTAAACTCTTCTCCTAGTTTTCTTAACCAATTTTCCAAAGTCTGAAATATTCCTCTTAATCTAAAACAATATAAAAACAAATGATCTATTGACTCCTCAGCATTACAAAATACACATTCCTTCACCACATTGGAATCGAAATGTGCCACATGTTTATTTGTGGCTATTGCAAAGTGAATAACTCTCCACTGGAGATCTGCAGTCCGTTTCTCTATGGGAGGTTTATATAGAGATCCCCAACATCCCTTAGGGGAAGATTCTGCTCCAAATATATCGGTCCATTTTGACTCCTTTACTTTCTTCAGAGAGAAGGAATTAATCACTTTCACGCATGTTACATAGATTGCTTTCTTGGATATTTCTTCAAATGTTGTCATTTGTGGAGTTCTAAAGTTAAGAATTGAGTCCTTTTCTGGTTTTTCTTCAATGGCTGCAGAAATCTTTAACTCTGGAAAGTCATCATTTTCATCATTGTCCTTTAAAATCAGCTCATTGTCTTCATGAAGTTTTCTTAATACAGGAGGTAAAAACAAAAAAATCCTATTTAATATTATCTTCATGAACCTTACAGACTTAATGCCTGTCAGACAACACATCTCCTCAGGACTTTTCCATCTGTTGCCATCTCTCAATTCAGATAGTTTAGTACAACCAGCTTTTGCCATTACAGATCTTAAACTCCTCAGACTTAGTTCCTTGACTTCAATCAGAGGGTTATTAAAAAGAGGTTCATGCCGTGTCCAATCTGAAGAACTTCTCTCCACTTTGAAAATTGATCTCCATGCTTTTAAAACCGACTGATAATAAAATGAGGTACCACTCAAATCAATGTCCATCAGTCTTATTAAAAACAACTGTTTATCATACTTAAAAATGTCCACTTTTTGCAACAAAGCACAAGCTGTGTCAGTCCACATAGATTGCCCAGAATACAACAGTCTTTGCGCCGCTTGAATTCTGAAGGTCATAATTCGACTTTGTATATCCATTAATCCATGTCCACCTTCATTGACTGGCAAAAAGAGCACAGCAGCCTTTGTCCAGTGGTATCCAGACCAAAAAAAATTAATTACATTTCTTTGAATTGCACTCACAACATTATTTGGTGGGTTTAGTACAATCATTTTATGCCAGATCATAGAGGCAACTAAATTATTGACAACCAGGGCCCTCCTCCTGTATGATAGTTTGGGTAACACCCACTTCCATCTGGACAATTTCCCACACACTTTTTCTATCATACCCTCCCAGTTCTTTTCCTGATATCTTTCCTTCCCTAAATATACCCCTAAAAACTTTAACCCTTCTTTACCCCATTTAACCCCACCTGGGAGTACTGGAGGAGGTTCCTCTTGCCAATTGCCCATTATGAAACCTTCACTTTTGTTCCAGTTGACCCTTGCAGATGAGGCCTTTTCATAAACATTTAGGCTTTCCTTTAATGCTTCAACATCATTTTTATTTTTTATAAAAACAGTGATATCATCTGCATAAGCAGATACCTTTATAAGCCTATTTTCAAAGCCTTTAACTGCAAAACCTTGTAAATTTTTCCTCAATTGACAAAGTAGGGGTTCAATTGCCAAAGAAAAAAGTTGTCCTGACAAAGGACATCCCTGCCTTATTCCTCTATACATTAAAACTGGCTGACTAAGCCCACCTCCCACCTTTAACATAACAGATGCTCCAGTATATAAAAGTTTTATACCTGATAAAAAAGAATCTCCAACTCCAAAAGCTTTAAGAGTACTAAACAAATAAGAATGATCAACTCTATCGAAAGCTTTTTCTTGATCGATAGAAAATATACCTACATTTATATTATCCATGTATGCCAAATCAATTACATCTCTTAAAAGAAAGAGGTTATCCATTATAGTTCTATTTGGTATACAATAAGTCTGATTCCTTTCTATCAGAGACCCAAGATATTTTTTTAATCTATTAGAAAAACACTTCGCAAGAATTTTATAGTCTGTACATAATAATGCCACTGGTCTCCAATTTTTTAAAAGACCAAGATCACCTTTCTTAGGCAGTAACGAAAGTACAGCTCTTTTACAACTAGTTGGCAATTCCTTTTTTTCAAAAGACTCTTTAAAAACCTCCAACAGATCTTCCTTAATCACATTCCAAAAATGCTTATAAAATTCTGCCGGAAGTCCATCAATACCAGGGGCTTTAGCAACGGAAAGCTGCTGAACTGCTTCTGACAGGTCATGTATCGTTATTTCAGAATCCAACTCCTTTTGTTGTTCAATATTCAATTTAGGTAGATCTTTAAATAAAAAATCCATACTTGAGACATCACACTTTTGTTCTCCAAACAATTCCTTATAAAAATCCATTGCGATCATCCTCATTTCTTTTGGATCAGATGTCAAAGTTCCATTAATACGTTTCAGATGTAAAATCTGTTTTCTTTCCATTTCTTTCTTTTCCAAATTAAAAAAAATGAACTAGGGGCATCCATATCCTTCAATAAAGAAAAACGAGCTCTAATCAAAGCTCCTTTCGCATTTTCATGGAGAAGAGTCCCCAAGGATTTCTTTCTTTTTTCCAGCATGTTTACATCTGTTAAATTATTGTTAACTGCATTTATTTCAAGTTGTTCAATATCTCTCTCAAGTTCCCTAATTGTCTTTTTAATCAAACTATTAGTATGAGCAGTATAATTTTGGCAAAACATTCTTATTTGGGTTTTACCCACTTCCCACCATTGTACAATATTTTCATAATCATTTTTTTTCCCTTTCCATTTATTCCACAATAATATAAAACTCTCACAAAATTTTACATCATGCAATAATTTAGTGTTAAAATGCCAATAAAAACTAAGACTTTTAGATTTTTTTAAACTTAGTTCAAATGAACACAAATGATGGTCCGTAAAACCATTTGGGGAAATAACTGATTTTTTAACACTATTATTCTTACTTCTACTAATATAAAACCTATCCAGCCTTGCTGAACTAGAAACTTTTACCCATGTATATTGTCTTGCCATTAAATTATGTTCTCTCCAAACATCGATTAAATCAAAATCCCTAATAATATTGCTTAAAACAGTGACTGAAGGAGGACAAGGTTCCTCTCCGTTCCTATCTAAAGTAAAATCTAAAGTGCAATTCCAATCACCGCCTAAAACCAAAACTGCATCTTTATCAAATATTTTTAAACTATCATTCACTTTTCTAAAGAACCTTATTCTCTCTGATCCATTGTTTGGGGCATATATATTAATAAAAACAAACATCAAACCCATTATTTCCACCTGAAGAGCTAAAGCCCTACCTTTTTCTATCTCACAAGTAGAAACAACAGTCATATTTATATTTTTTCTAAAAAGAATAGCAATACCCCCACTTAAATTAGAGCCATGACTGAAGAAAATGTTTCCCTCCCACCACATCCTCCAGTCTATCTCATCTATGTGATCACTATGAGTTTCCTGTAGGAATGTAATATTAATATTTTTTGTATGTATATATTTAGATAGAACTGCCCTTTTATTTTTTTCCCTCCCTCCATTTATATTAATGGTTCCCATTGTTAAGCTCTCCATATAAAGAGGAAAAAGAAAGAAAAAGAAAAACCAAAAAGAAAAAAAACCTTTAGGATGGAGGAGAAGATTCACCCTTTGTGACATTAGACAGTCTTAGTTAGTCTTGTAACCGGACATTTTCCTCTCCTTAGTTTTGTTACAATTTTCTTTAGTCTAAACCTTTTCCTTCTATCAAGCTCCTCGAAACCTACTGATTTCTGTATTTTCATTACTGAAATTAAGAACTTGTTAACATCTGGAAAGAACTCTCTTACTTCAAATCTCTTTCCAAAGGTTTCATCTAGAAAATCATTGATTTCTTTTACAGTATACAACTGTTCATCCCCACACTGAGACGGGATATCAGATATTTCAGACATATTATCATCATCATCATCATCACCCTCCTCCATTCCATGACCAATTCCCTCTTCCTCTATCTGTGAAACAAAAGGGTGATCTTCACTTTTCTGCCCTATATTTTCCATTTCAAAAGTACAATTGGCATCAGACCTTTCTGCTTCAACAATTCTTCCACAGTTTCCCTCAACTTCTTCTCTTACTATAGGCCTACTTTCACTCTCCTGTACAGCACCACAATTTGAATCCTCATTTTTCCCCGTATCAACCTGATCTTTCCCTACTTCAATTCTCTGCACTTCTTCTGTTGGTACAACAACTTCAGTTCTAATTACATTTTCATTTGTTTCAACCTGTTTTTTCCGTGGACAAACATTTTTCTTATGTCCAATATCACCGCACTCATAGCATTTTAGACTGCCAGTATTCGCATAAATCATAAAGGATTTCCCTTCATGCTGAACGCGAAAAGAGATATCTAAAGACGGCGATTCCAAAAACATGAACACTTGGCGTCTAAATGACAACACGTGTTTTAATGCTTGATTCTTACAACCGAGCGGAATCATTTTTATTCCGCTAGCAAGTTTCCCAAACCGGAGTAGTTCTCGCTCAATTTCACAGTTTGGTATAAACGGTGGCACATTCGAAACTGTAACTTTTGTTGAAAGCGAAGCCAGCGGTGAAACAACACAGAAAACACCACTTACCCACACTCCGCTCTCAATCAACCGACCGACCAAACTCTGCTCCTTCAGGAAGATCACAACGGCCTTGTTCATACGCGAGGCAGAAACTATGTTCTCAAATCCAATTTCTTCACCAACCGCAACAAGTACATCTTCCACTGATGCATCAGCAACAGGTACGCACCTTACTCCATGACGGAGTGAAAGAGAGGAATCCCACCCGCTCGAGTGAGCCTCCATTCTCACACCCCGCCACTGGACCAAACAAAAAATTAAATAAACAAACAAAAAAAGAAAGAAATAAGTAAAAAAAAAAAAAAAAAAAAAAAAAAAAAAATCAAACAAACAACTTCCCAAACAAAGAGGAAAATACAATTGCTCTTCTCACCCGTGAAACGCTCACGCACCCCACACTCCCAACATGCAATTCGCACAAGAGAGAGAGAGAGAGAGAGAGAGAGCGCGAGCGCGAGAGAGAGAGAGAGAGAGAGAGAGAGAGAGCGCTCGCGCGCAAGAGAGAGTGTGGCAGGATTTTAACATCACCTAACTAAAATCTGTTATGAACCATTAGAAAATCGCATCACCTTGATTAAAAGGGGTCGAAGCCTAGAAGCGCATCTAGATAGTTAACAAGCGGTTACTTGCATGGGTTTTGTGGGTGCTGAGTAAAGTATCCTGGTGCATGTATAATGCGTAGATTCCCGGGGGGGGGAATTCCTTTTGGAGTAAAAGCTTCCTCCTTCCGTCCTCCCTTAGTCCGAAGTGAGTTCCCAAAGTTACCGAACTTAAAATTGCCAGAAGATCGGGCTCCCCGGAAGGGGAGCCGCGAGGTTTCCCAGGTGATAAATGTGTCTCCGGCGCGCTTTTGGTAGAAGAGAGAGCGAGAGAACTGCGCGTGGGCTCTTTAAAGTCTGCGAAGAGTCACGCCTTTCAGGATGGGCTTGACCAATGAGAAAGGCTGAATTTCCAAGCGGGAGTTTGGAAATACTGGGGGTTTTATGGCCCTTTGTCTGAGAGCATGGTAATTTCCAAAAGGGGTTGGATTGAAAGTTATTATACAAACTATTAAAGATTCTTAGGACACTGATATGTTGCATAGGTATCAACATGTAATATTCACTCCCAGTTAGATCATCCGAAGACGGATTGATAGAGACCAAACATGTTACAGTCAGAGTGATATTAACTATTGATCTATTATAAGCATGCATAAAACAGTATTAAAATACACAAAAACAGTAATAATATACACAATGACTTAATGATATGTGTGCTCATTCAAAGAAAGGTTTTCCTATGAATTAATTAGAGAAGAGTCCATTTTATGGCATAATGTCCTTTTCCTAAAGTGGATATGAAGTGAGTGTTTCTTGACCATTTTGCATTCCTTTGCGCAATAAAACTAATGTTATCTGATGGGTTGCCATGGCACCGGGGGTGCTCTGGCGGCGTCTGCAGACATAGGGGCACCTAAGAATGTGTATTGGGTGAGGGGTCTGTGATTATTTGTTAATCTAATAACTAGTTTCATTTATTAAATGAAATGAGAAATTGTGTCTGATTGGTCCAAATGCTACAATGTCCATGATGGTTAATAATACGACAATCTTGTTCATGTTGTTGGATGACTGAAGTTCCCGTATGTGAGTCTCTGCGTTGTGTATTTTTTTCTTTGTTCTGTCTTCCGTGACAGTTGGCTCGGCAGTGGTTCTTGTTGTTGGCTTCATACGCAGGTGAGGGGTTTGGCGCGTATGGGTCTTGGGACAGCCATCAAGTGGTATCTGCACAGAGGAAGAAAGAAAACAAAAGACAGAGCAGTATTTGTTCTAAAGACTGAAAACATTAGGGTTGTATCCTCTGTTCAATCTGAGTCTGCTATTGTTGTTTCTTCTTTCCCTATTTCTTAATTTATGAGACACCTAAAGAACAGTGAGGAAAGGATGGACTATTGGATGGGGAAGGGCCTATGAGGGTGTCTTCACCTCAGGGTTGGCCCCCGAAGCCTGTTGCATACGGTTCTTCCCTGGGGCTCCTCACTGGTCCGTGTGTCCTATCCTATCCCTGTAGGTGGAGGAACAACTTTACAGTGTGACACATGAGTCCAAGTTTTCCTTCCCTGACACAATACTGCAGCTGCTGTAATTAACATCACTTGCTGTGGTCCATACCACTTAGGCTCTAATGGCTTGTTTCTGAACGACTTTATCATGACCCATTGACCTGGGATGATAGTGTGTCCACCTTCTGGCGGAGTCTGCCAACACGACTCAACTCTCTCTCTGGCACTCTGTACTGCCTTTGTGAGGTTTTCACAGTAAGCGATCAGGGCATCTGAAGCAATGTGAACATCAGCATTTCTAAGATCAATCACACCTGGCATCTGCATAGGATGCCCAGTAATAATCTCATGAGGGCTCAGTCCTACTGATCTGTTAGGTGACGCTCTCATACTACACAGTACTGCGGGCAGTGCTTCAACCCATGGTACTCCTTCCTGATGCATTTTGCTTAGCCTGGTTTTGATTGTTCTGTTTGATCGTTCAACCTGTCCTGATGCTTGTGGCCTATAGGGACAGTGAAGGTTCCACTTAATCTTCAACATTCTAGACACTTCCTTGACTACCTGTCCTGTGAAGTGGGTACCTTGATCTGAGTCAATGCAATCTGGTAATCCCCATCTGGGAATGAAATCAGTGACAAGACATTTAGCAGTATGTGCAGCTGTAGCACGCCCTGTTGGATAAGCTTCTACCCATCTTGAGAACTTGTCTATTACTACCAAAACAAATCAGTTTTTCCTTTACAAGGGGGCAATGATATGTAATCAACTTGCAGGTGACGAAATGGCCCACAAAGGTTCTGTTGCTGGTGTGGTGGCTGCTGGTACATCATTATTTTTCTGACATGTAACACATCTCTTGACTGTTTCAGTGGCTATGTTTCTGAATTTTGGATTCCACCATTGATTTGAGAACCTGTGATTCATTGTAGCTGGACCACTGTGAACCAAATTGTGTATTTGTTGAGCCAAATATGGCAATAGTGATTCGGGAGCAACATACTTTCCCCCTTTGTTCCAGCAGCCGGATGAATCCACAGTGGCTCCTTTGTCTAACCATGTCCATGCTTCATATAGAGAAACGTCTTTATACAGATCAATGATTGATTCAGGATGTAGAATTGTCTTCTGTGCTGTACTACCTGAACACACTTGTACAATTGCATAGAAACAAGCCTGTTTAGCCGCTACATCAGCAAGAGCATTACCTTTAGCTTCCGTAGTATTAGTTGTGAGGTGTGCTTTCACTTTGATCACTGCTAATTTCTTTGGGAGTTTCATGGCAAACATTAAATCTTTCACTAATCCAGCATGCTTAATGGGGGATCCAGCAGAAGTTAGAAATTGTCTGGTTTGCCAAATGACACCAAAATCATGAATTACCCCAAAAGCATACCTGGAATCTGTGTAGATATTTGCAACTTATCCTGAAGCTAGCGTGCATGCTCTTGTTAAGGCTACTAGTTCTGCAGCTTGAGCTGAAAAATGATCTGGAAGACGACCTGAAGCAACTACTTCAGTGGTGGAAGTTACTGCATATCCTGCTCGTCTGTTACCTTCAATAACTTGAGCTGAACCATCAACAAACAACTCCAATTCTGCGTTCTCTATGGGAGTTTCTGCTATTTCACTTATCGCTGCATATGTAAGCGTAACACAATCATGAGTCATTTCACCTTCACCCTCTAACACAACTTCAGTCATTGCAGACATCATACATGAGGATGGGTTCGTGACTGGTGCACGCTGTATTACAATGTTCGGGGCTGTGAGAGTTGCTAACCAATTTCCCCAATGGGAGGAGGTGACAGAAGTGACTTTTGCTTTATTCATTAGTGCGGACACTGCGTGAGGGCATTTTACATTTACATTCTGACCTAACACCATTCCTGATGAAGCCTGAAGCGCTAGATGAACTGCCTGTACTGCTCTGAGGCATGGGCCCATACCTTGAGCAACTATGTCAAGTTTACCAGAATAGTAATGAATTGGGCGTAAGCTGCCCCCATGATCTTGCATTAGACATGCAGTCATAAAGCCTAAGTGTTCATGGACATAAAGCACAAAGGGTCTATCAGATTGGGCAATTCCTAATGCTGATGCTTGACATAGTGCTCTCTTCAAATCATTAAAAGCTTTGAGATGAAGTTCTTCCATACAAACAGTATCTGAATCTTTACCATGGCCTTTCAACAAATCATAGAGAGGCTGAGCAATCGAGGCATAGTCTTCAATCCAAGGTCTACAGTAACCTGCTGTTCCTAAAAATGAGCGGAGTGTTTTAATGGTAGTAGGTGGAGGTATGGCTTTGACTGAAGCCGCTCGATCCTGTGTAATGGATCTATTTCCTGCACCAATTGTTTGACCCAGAAATGTGACTTGCTTTTTAGCAATTTGAGCTTTGTGAAAGCTGCATTTGTGTCCTTTTTTATGCAAATAGTCCAACAATGCTGCCAATTAAGTTTGATGTACCTCATGGTCTGTTGAGGCAAGCAAAATATCATCAACATATTGAATCATAGTGGACTGTTTGACTGGACATTCTGGATCACACAAATCACGTCTGACAGCCTGATGATATGCCTGATGATATATGGTTGGGGAGTTTTGAAATCCCTGTGGCAATCGTGTCCACTGGTATTGTTCATAGTCAACTGTGAAAGCTAACCATGACTGGCTGTCAGAGTGCAACGGTACAGAAAATAATCCATTAGACATATCAATTACTGAAAAAATCTTACAATCTAATGGTAAGCCATTACAAATTGTAGATGGATCTGCCACTAGGGGGGTGATTTTATCAATATGTTTATTGGCTACTCTGTAGTCTATTGTAAGTCTCCATGTCCCATTTGATTTCTTGATGGGCCATATGGGTGAATTACATGGACTGTTGGTTTTAACTAGCACTCCTTGCTTCAGCAACTTTTCTACAATAGGTTTGATTCCCTGTATAGCTTCTTTATTAATCGGATATTGTTTGGTGACCGGAGGTGGATTTCCTGTCAATTTGACTGGTTCTACATCTGTCAACAAACCACAATCATCCTTGTCTTTAGCCCAAATTGGAGGATTCTGTAAGAAAGCATACTCAGGAGTGGTTGAATTATTAGTAGAAACTTGTGCTGAGGAAATTTTTATGCTAGCAGATTCTGAGGACATGTCTAACGTTAGATGTACTTGTCTCAGTAGATCCATGCCTAGAATTGCACCTGTATTTAATGGAGCACATAGCAATTTTGTAGTCAGAGTTTTCGGGCCAAATTGTACCTCTATGGGCGGGGTTTCATACAAAACAGAATCTTCACCTATTACACCAGTTAAACAAAGTTTACTTTTCTTGTACGGGATGTTTAAATCTTTAGCCAATTTTGTAGGAATTACTGTAATTTCTGCACCTGTATCAAGCAAAAAATCAATCTCTTTCTCTAGGATGCTACCTTTCACAAAAATTATTTTGTCATTGTGATGGATTACAGGGGAAAGGTAGCTACTCACAGCCCCAACAATTAGTTTTTTTCCTGGTCTTGTTGTGCTCTTAGAAGAGCTTGTACGAGCTGTCCTAAAGTTTCAGTGGTCACTGGCGGAACTACTTCAGGGTTGTAGGCAGGCTGAGGAGAAGCAGAATGATGCATTTATTTTACTATCTTGCAACTTCTTCCTACACTCTTTCTCCCAATGTCCTAATTTTTCACAGTAGTTGCATTTGCCTTCTCTTTTAGACCATCTATTGTCTTGTTTTGTTGCGTTAAACGTAGATGCTGCTACTCTCACTTTTGTCTTGACATCAGCATCTCTTTCCCATGTAGCTAACCTGTCTAGATTACTTCTGAGCCTGTCTAGATTACTTCTGAGAGTTCTGTTAGACCAAGTTAGATCTAAGAATGGTAAAGCTTTTCTGTATTCGGCTACAAGGCCATCTGACCAGATACGAACCAGGGGTCCCTTGTCATCTACCCACTTTCAGGGTCATCAACGATTTCACTGTAAATTACAGCTGACTGACAAAATCTCTCAGTATATTCACTCACAGTTTCTTCTTTCCTTTGCACACAGGTAGTAATTCTAGACCAATCTATTTTGGGTCCTAAGATATCCTTTAGGATTTTCAAAATACCTTCTCTTAAATCACCTTTACTTGCATGTCGCAGTTCAGAAGTAACAGCAGATTCAAAACTGTTGAATTCAGATTCAGTTAGAATTTGTGACATCAGCTGCGTTACCTCTGTTAAGGACATGTCGTAAAGGCGCATTTTACTGATCAATACTCTTCTAAATTCAGAAAAATGTGTGCGTGCTGAGGGTAAGCTCTGAGACAGTCTCTCTATATCTTTAGGTCCTAGTGTTTTGGCAACAGTTTGTACTTGCACAACAGAAGAGTTGAGAGGAACACTGTCAGTTTCCTCAATTCCTTGAGATCTTCTCCTAGCCCCACACAAATTGACCGAATTTACAGGCACATCAATTACTGATTGGAGAGCTACATCTCTTTCAAAGAATGCTTGTAAATCAGGGTAAATGTTATCTGGCTGATTAACTTCCACATCAGTTTTTGCTGCAGCTTTTTTGCGGTTCAATTTCTTAGTCAAAGAGGATACTCTAGCTCGAAGCTCATTGTTCTGTTTCTCTAGCTCTGAGGTATGCTGAGATTGTTGTGTAGCTAGTGCTAAACCAAATTCTCTGTGGCAGCAGATAATGCCTTTCACATTGTTCTTGCGAATACATGCTCCTAATACCTTTTTACACTCATCTACAGACCAAGTCTTGTCTGGATGGATCTCATATTTCTGAGTTAGTTCTTGTCTAACTTTCTCAGTGATTATTAGGTTCATTTGTTCCCCTAACAGTGTTTTGAATTCACTATCTGACCACAATGGAGTCGCAAGACCACCCTTTTCTGTTGTTGGAATCAGCCTAGCATTCCTTCTAACCATTTTGTGAGTTTCTTTGTTACCACACAATCAAAAACACTAAAACTTCTCTGATCAACAGAGGGTACACTTGTTAACACAGCTTAACTATTGTTAACTCTTCACACTTAACTTCCCTGCCTACAAGAACAGAGGATAACCCAAAATTATTAGCATGAAATGCTAACCTTCTCTGTGAAAAGAGGATAAAATATAACTAGCACGTAAATGCCAATCTTCCCTGCCTACACAGAGGATAACCAATTCTTCCCTGCCAAAAAAAAAAAACAGAGGGTAACACACTATTAGCACGTGATGCTAATCTTCCCTGCCTGCACAGAGGATAACCTTCATCTCTAAAAGGACATTTTTAGAGGATAACTTAGCTAACCAAAACCCTACAGCTGTCTGTTAACTCTTCTCTGACGGCGCAGAGGATAACAAATTTGTACTGGTCTTAAAGGTTCTTTTGGATTAGAGACAGCACTCACCACAACCTCAGTCTGGAAATCTTTGTTCAGCTGTAAGTTTTCGCTGGATTCCAAAAGATGCAGTTTGGAAGCAGATCTTTGTTTTAGCTTGAAGTTTTCAATCTGGATTCTGGAGAGAAGCTGGAACTCTATCCAGGTCACAAGGCACCATCTGTTGTGAACTTATCTTCTACGAAGCAGAGACCAGGAGACGTTGGGATATCTTTCATACAGAAGTTACTCTTTATTTTGAGAACTCGCTGCGCGTCGCTGTAGTCATCCAAGTCTAACTGAAGCAGTGATGCATTGTAGTTTAAATACATTTAGGGGGCAGTGCTTAGGAATGGAAACAAAACACCTGGGTGACGACTTTAAACAAAGCATGCAAATGAGAGAGGATTTGATTTGATCAAGAGAAAACCGGTTTGGCAGGTTATCTGGCTTGCTCAAAAGAGAAAGATAGACCCAATCCGCATAACACTCGATTGCACTGATAATCCAATCAGTCTAACGATTCAGCGTCTGGGCCAGGAGCTCCGAAAGCCATTTGCAGAAGAAAAGCTTCGAGTCTCAGTGATCTGACTCATTTAACTTACAATAAGAGAACAGGAACTGGCAGGGACCTTTTGCTATAAACTTTGTATATCACAGTCATTCATCTGATGTCACCATCTTCACCATAAATGCTAAATACAATGTATATAACGTCTTCAGTTTGTACACTATTACATTGGAATCTAAATTCAACATTTAAATAAATTTGTAATCCCACAAGTCGCTGGGGTATATTTGTAGCAATAGCCAAAAATACACTGTATGGGTCAAAATGATTTATTTTTCTTTCATGCCAAAAATCATTAGTATATTACGTAAAGATCATATTCCGTGAAGATATTTTGTAAATTGACTACTGTAAATATAATCAAAATGTCACTTTTGATTAGTAATATGCATTGCTAAGAATTCATTTGGACAACTTTAAAGGCGATTTTTCTCAATATTTAGATTTTTTTGAACCCTCAGATCAACACAGTCTCATCCCAACTCGTCACATATTGACGCGTGGTCAGGACCGTTTTGGCATCGCTTTTTGACGCTCAAGGTACCCCTTTAGCGTCACTTTTCTACGTGAAGGGTCCTCCATTGTTTTCAGTTGTTTTCTTAATTGAATGGTTTGCATGCATTTGTAAAAAAAATATAAATAATTTTATATAAATTTTTACTTTCATTGGAGCACCTAACCCCACCCGTACCCTAAACCTACCCACCTCTGAACAATATAAAACACACACAGGCAAATATAAGTGCAGTCCCAGGTATTTATTGCAAAAAACAACCATAAATAAGCATTATAAATGCATTACAAACATGTCGTGTTGCATTCCAAGTCTTCTGAAGCCATACGATATCTTTATGCGAAGAAGAGAGCAAAACATGAATCCCGCTCCGCTAACGTGCTCACATCTCATTCAAAAAGATACTCCCGTAGAATGACGCAATCGGTCACGGTCACGAGATACTCAAGAGCCAATGGCATTTCACAACAGCATGACGCAATTGGTCACAAGACACACAAGAGCCAATTGCTAACGCAAGGTTACTTCTGGCGGCATTTTTTCGAATTCGCACACAGAGACAGCACACATTAAGAGCTTTAGGGCAGATGGAGACGGCGATCTCGTCTATTCTTTTCACAAATAAATCGTTTTGCCTCGAAAGACTTGGAATATTATTTAAAAAAAAAAAAAAATTATGACGGTAGTTGCATCTGCCTGTTGTATCTTGTGCTTTATTGACAAATGGTAGGTTTAGGGGCAGGGGTTGGGTTGGGTTACGTGCTCATAAATGTGTAAATAGTGTAATGTAAATAAAACCCCAACATATATGCAATAATAGCAATATTATTGCCCAATATATAATGTAATCATGACGATAAGCCTTTTGCGTCGGCATATTGACGCTAAGGGTTTCTTATTTAAAGCAATGGAGGACCCTGCACGTCGAAAAATGACGCTAAAGGGGTACCCTGTGCGTCAAAAAACGATGCCAAAGGGTCCTGACCAAGCGTCAATATGTGAAGAGTTGGGATGAGACTGTGTTGCTCAGATTCCAGATTTTCAAATAGTTGTATCTCAGACAAATATTGTCCGATCCTAACAAACCATACATCAATGGAAATCCTATTTATTCAGCTTTCAGATAATGTATAAATCTCAGTTTCGAAAAATTGACACTTAACCCTCTGGGGTCGACAAATGCGTATACGCGTTTTGATGCAGATTTTCCTGATAAGGCCGAAATGAGCTTGAATTAATCTGCCATTTCTGATCGTACAGATAAGAGCAATACACCATTCGAATCTGTAAGGGGTCTACTTTTATTTGTATACACTCATAATAACAACTAAACTTTGTGCTTTTGAAGAATAAAGAAAACAAACAGGGAGCGCGCTCTGTCTTCTCCGTCTCCGCGAACTGTTTTTAGAAACACGTCACTAAAATGAACTGTAACTCAGCAAATACTCGACACAGAGACATGGGAAATATATCTATAGAAAGCCTGAAGTGTCTACTTTGAAATGAAGCAAGTCTTATCGAAAACAAACATTCCGTGATGAAGTAATCCATGTGAAACCAACACGATGTTCAATCTTTCCCGTCTGACTCATTATCTCTAATGAGTTCACGCCCTCGCGCTGTTCATATGTAAATAGCCACGTGGGGCGTGTGCGCTTGTAAACGCCCAAAAACAAACAAAGAGCGGAGGAGAAGCATCGCGGCTACTGTTCGTTTCTGGAAGACGCGCCGAGTAAAAGCAGGATTTCCCTCGGAAGAAGAACACGATTTCATCCAGCAGAGGAGATGAGTAAGTAATGTTTCTTTTTTGCGTTAGTTAACATTTTATTGTGACATAAACTTGAACAGAATTACCAACAGTTAGTTGCGTTTTTCCCAAACAACAACATGATGATGTTACGCGTCTAAGAATGTTTAGACCATGTTTATTATTAATACTCTGTTCACAAATAGATTTTAATAGGGTGCTAAACAATAATAATTAGTTTCTCAGATATAAAATATCATTTTTTATAGTACAAAGTACATCCTTTTATTGTACAAAGCATGCTTGAGTCTGTGGCTTCAGAATCATATCATAGGCTACTATAAAATCATACATAATAGACTGTATGACTACAAAATCATAGTTGGGTTTTTCCCAAACTATAATTCCTGACTACAATGTTTGAAATAGTGTAAAACATTTTTAATATGAGGGGCAATTCACTGTATTTAAATTTCTTACGGCACGATGATGTTTTCATGCTCTATATAAAACAATAAAAGAAATATGAGTGTACACTGTAACATGATGAATGCTACGAGTCGAAGTATGTTTAGTACATGTTTATTATTAATAGCCTACTCTGTTCAGAAATAGATTTTAATAACGTGCTAAACAATAATAATTATTTTCTCAGATATAAGATTTCTTTCTCTTTTTTATGATAGTACAAAGCATGTGTGAGTCTATGGCTACAAAACATATGCATACATATATATATACAGATTTTCCTGATATTAACATGCTCACAAATGTTTTTTTGTTTGTATTTTATTGAATCAGATACCAGCACCAGATGAATCCTGATGTCTCTTCAAACTGTTTTCCTCTGAAAGCGCTGAACCAACATCAGATGTTCGACTACACTGATATTCTATGTTAAAACAAGCTCCTTTTCTACTGATTATGTTTTTTTCTTCTTGAATCCATGGAAAGAAGTAGAAACACTTAAATAAAACACATAAATATCAGGTATGATTTACTTGTTTCACTTGTTGAACAGAATCTGTTGTCTGTTCACATCTCTGTGGTTAGATCAGTGTGCACAATAATGTGTCTTTGACCTTCATTATGTATGTTTTGATTATACTGTGTTGTAAATAAAATACAAATAATTTAAAAAACCCTTTTTTCAATGTCCTCACATTCTCTCTTACCTGCCTCACAGTCACAGTCACACTGATGGGCCATTAGAGGCCACTAGGGGAGGGCCCTTTGTCTCTCAGGTGAGAATCACTTAATATTCATGGCCATTACCACTCCCTCGCATACAGACCCTCGATCACAAAACATGTCTTGAAAATTTTAAATCAATATATTGTTTTCTGTGAATGAGTAAGCAGAATGATTTTCACATAATTTTGAAGTAAATATTCTAGCCTACAAGACTGATTACTCAAAAGTCTTGTGCAGGACTATTTAGTGTGGGTTTTAAGGCCTTATTTCAGCTACATTTTTTTTCCCAAAACTTACTAACCACGCATAATATTTTTTTTCTAAAAAATGCAAACATGTACATCCATCTTGGTCACATATTATTGTAGCACAGTTTGTGCTGAATACAAAAAAAATTACATTTTGGTCAATAGTATGTTTTAAGTAGCTGAAATAAGCACAAATATCAGGGCATGTCAAAACATCTCAAGGGCCCCAAAATGACCTCGGACCCCAGAGGGTTAAGACTGGTTTTGTGGTCCAGGGTCACATATAATACTGCAGCTCAAATCTCCTAAAATCTGATGAATCAGTTAATGGAGGAAAACAGCAGTATACTTGAACACACACGTTTGAAGACAACAATTGAAACATATAAGGTAGTTAATTGTTATAATTTTTTGTTATTTTTATATATTTTTTAAGTTTTGACATTTTACAGAAGGGCATCTGGAATGACAAGAGCCAGAGATGGGCACTCGAGTTAGTGACTCGGACTCGACTCGCACTCGATTCGCACTGGGGTCACATTTGACTCGGACTCGACCTGAAATGACTCCAGACTTGACTCGAGGAGAAGGACTCGTGAATATTTTAAAAGCAATTTCCATCCGGACCATGAGCCGTAACAGCAGCACCATTTTAAGTGAGCAGCGCGTCAAAACAGCGGAGCGGATCACATAACAAGCACTCAGGGTTGTTTATGGCAAATATCTTTCAGCGCTATAATCCTCTAGTATTTATCTAAAGCCAAACGCGCTTTATTCTCTCTCTATCTTCGGGCGCGCGCCGGTGCCAAGTTTAGAGCTGCTGATGGCGCGGTTATTATAACAACAACAGAAAGACGGTGAGCAGCAAAATTATAGATTACTTTTACTAAGACAAAGCAGAAAAAAAAACAATGTTGAAAATGTAGTTATTTTTCTTACAATCTATTTATCTATCTATCTATAACCTACAACTCTGACTGTGAAGTGTCTTGTCCCGCAGTTCGAAAAATGAAACAAAGACCTAGAGTTTTGATGCCAGAAGAAATTATAGGTTTTATTTCACAAACATAAAACCGAAGCCCTCTGCAGAAAAGCTTCCTGATCTTCCTTTAGCTCCAATATTTATACCAGTTTTTTTGGGAGGGCTTCCATACATTAAGCCCCCCTCTTATATATACAATTCTACATTCCACTTGCGTATGTATTTCTATCTCTCCTTTTTAGGAGAGAAGACCCTCTAGATTGTTATGGTTAGGGAAAAAACCCCCTCTTATGTTTCAGACGTGTCTCTGCCACGTAGACACCTTAGCACACAAGGCCTCCAAAATATATTGGGAGATTAAATAGATACGTTTTTGGCAAAATTTATCTTGATTATGTCTAAGTAATTCTGATTAATATAAATAAAAATCCTCTACATTCCTCCCTTTGAGACTTCATTAAGTCTCACAATTTGTTTATGTCTACCCAGAGTGCTACTTCATAATTCAGTCTTTTCAGCTAATACTATCTAGTGACTAAATGAGTCACACAGGTTTACCATCAACGACTAAATGATGCGGTAGCACTCTAGAGGAGAATCAGGACCAAACATCTCTCTCTCCACCCTTGACTTAAAAGAGAGTAAAAGATCCCGTCTCCTTTCCCCCTTTATAGTAAAATACAATGTTAAAAGCATGAGCGTGCAATTTGTTCAGCGCTTGCCTGTGGTTGTCACAGTTATGTATATCGAACACATAAAAACACATTCAAAACATAATACATTGAATATTCCAAGAAACAATAGTTCGGATCCGTTGATCTTCAGCCCAGATACTTTGCGCATCGTAGAGGGCCATCCTTGGGCAGAGGTTAGGCTAGCACTTACACCCAGGATATGGCTCATCCTTACATCTTTTTTTCCTAGTCATCAGAGGCGCTGGATCCATCATCCGAAGTTTGCTCATTTAAGATCAGCTTGTTTAGCAATCCTTCATAATACTCGTCCAAGTTTCTTTCTGTGATTACTCGTTGATTGTTTTGGACTTTTATCATCTCCATTTGTTTCACAGTAGCATTGACGACCAATGTTCTTAGCATAGGTAATACACAACAAAATAATAAACCTCCTATTATTATAGCAACTCCTAAAAACATTCCTAATTTAGCAAACCATGCTCCCCAAGCTCCCAACTTTAAGTCAAGTCAAGTCACCTTTTATTTATATAGCGCTTTTACCAATACAGATTGTGTCAAAGCACTTAACAGTATCAAATTGGAGGACAGAGTGTCAGTAATATACAATAAGATTAAACATTTAATTTTCAGTTAAAGGCATTTCATTATTGAATTCAGAGATGTCATTGTCTAGCTCAGTTTAGTTTAAATAGTATATGAGCAATCAAATCGGCGATAATCGCTAGAAATTAGGTGTCCCCAACTGAGCAAGCCAGAGGCGACAGCGGCAAGGAACCAAAACTCCCAGAATGGAGAAAAAAACCTTGGGAGAAACCAGGCTCAGTCGGGGGGTCAGTTCTCCTCTGACCAGACGACACCCACAGTTCAAAAGTTTCAAGTTCTAACAATAGTAGTATTATGTAGTTAGGTATTTTATTATATTTTTAGTTATATTTTTTAGTTTTAGTGTATTTTAATCGAGGTCTCTGGGGGTCATCTGGGTGTCCTGGTCTCCGCTGACGATCAGGGCTGCAGACATCATCTCTTGGTGCTGATCCACCATCTGATCATAGGAAAGAAACAGACAAATATTAGCGTAGATGCCATTCTACTTACGATGTAACGAGTACACCGTGTGTTGTGGGAAGTGTTCCCGGTTCCGGTTGATCTAATTAATGCAGCCTAACAATCCTTTAACGGATTTGAATAATAGAAGCGTATTAGTGTGTTATGTGTACACCAGGATAAAGAGATGGGTCTTTAATCTAGATTTAAATTGACAGAGTGTGTCTGCCTCCCGAACAGTGTTAGGTAGACTGTTCCAGAGTTTGGGTGCTAAATAGGAAAAGGATCTGCCGCCTGCAGTCGATTTTGATATTCTAGGTATTATCAAACGGCCAGAGTTTTGAGAACGCAGAGGACGTGGAGGACTATAATGCGATAAGAGCTCGCTCAAGTACTGAGGAGCTAAACCATTCAGGGCTTTATAAGTAATTAACAAGATTTTAAAATCTATCCGATGTTTGATAGGGAGCCAGTGCAGTGTTGACAGAACCGGGCTAATATGGTCATATTTCCTGGTTCTAGTAAGGACTCTAGCTGCTGCATTTTGGACTAACTGTAGTTTGCTGATCAAGCGTGCTGAACAACCACCCAATAAAGCATTACAATAGTCTAGCCTTGAGGTCATAAACGCATGAACTAACATTTCTGCATTTGACGTTGAGAGCATAGGTCGTAATTTAGATATGTTTTTGAGATGAAAAAACGCAGTTTTACAGATGCTAGAAACATGGCTTTCAAATAAAAGATTGCTATCGAACAGCACACCTAGGTTCCTGACTGATGAAGAAGAATTGACAGAGCAGCCATCAAGTGTTAGATAATGTTCTAGGTTATTACATGTGGGGTTTTTAGGTTCGATAACTAACACCTCTGTTTTTTCAGAATTTAGCAGTAAAAAATTACTCGTCATCCAGTTTTTTATATCGACTATGCATTCCGTTAGTTTCTCAATTTGGTATGTTTCACCGGGCCGCGAAGAAATATAGAGCTGAGTATCATCAGCATAACAGTGGAAGCTAACACCATGTCTCCTGATAATATCTCCCAAGGGTAACATGTAAAGCGTGAAAAGTAACGGCCCTAGTACTGAGCCTTGAGGTACTCCATACTGTACTTGTGATCGATATGATACCTCTTCATTCACTGCTACGAACTGATGGCGGTCAGATAAGTATGATTTGAACCATGCTAAGGCACTTCCACTAATGCCAACAAAGTTTTGTAGTCTATTCAAAAGAATGTCGTGGTCGATAGTGTCGAACGCAGCGCTAAGATCCAGTAGAACTAATAAAGAGATACAACCACGATCAGATGATAGAAGCAGGTCATTTGTAACTCTAATGAGAGCAGTCTCAGTACTATGATATGGTCTAAATCCTGACTGGAATTCCTCAGAGATATCATTTTTCTCTAGGAAGGAATATAATTGTGAGGATACTACCTTTTCTAGTATCTTTGACAGAAAAGGGAGATTTGAGATCGGTCTATAATTAACTAGGTCTTTGGGGTCAAGTTGTGGTTTTTTAATGAGAGGCTTAATAACAGCCAATTTGAAGGTTTTGGGGACATATCCTAATGACAATGATGAATTAATAATAGCCAAAAGAGGATCTATGACTTCTGGAAGCAGCTCTTTTAGTAGTTTCGATGGAATCGGGTCTAACATACATGTTGTTGGTTTAGATGATTTAACAAGTTTATACAATTCTTCCTCTCCTACAGTAGAGAATGAACGGAATTGTTCCTCAGGGGATCTATAGTGTGCTATCTGATGCGATACTGTAGCTGACGGCTGCAAGGATACAATTTTATCTCTGATAGTATCGATCTTGGAAGTAAAATAGTTCATAAAGTCATTACTGCTATGCTCTTGGGAAATGCCAACACCTGTTGATGCTTTATTTTTCGTTAATTTAGTCACTGTATTGAATAAATACCGAGGGTTATGTTTGTTTACTTCTAGAAGAGACAAAAAGTAATCAGATCTAGCAGTTTTTAATGCTTTTCTGTAGGATAGGGTACTTTCCCGCCAAGCTAAACGAAATACCTCTAATTTAGTTTTCCTCCAGCTGCGCTCCATTTTCCAGGCTGCTCTCTTTAGGGCGCGAGTGTGCTCATTATACCACGGTGTTGGACTCTTATCCTTAATCTTCCTTAAGCGTAAAGGAGCAACCGCATCTAAAGTGCTAGAAAAGAGAGAGTCCATAGTTCCTGTTACATCATCTAGTTGTTCTGAGCTATTGGATAAACTGAGGAACTGAGATAAGTCAGGAAGATTATTTATAAAGCAATCTTTTGTGGTGGAGGTAATGGTTCTACCATATTTGTAACAAGAAGTTGGCTTTACAACTTTAGCTATATGGAATATACAGGAGACTAGATAATGATCTGAGATATCATCGCTCTGCTGCAAAATTTCAACCCCACTAACATCAATTCCATGTGACGGTATTAAATCTAGAGTATGATTTCGACAATGAGTAGGTCCTGACACATGTTGTTTAACACCAATAGAGTTTAAAATGTCTATAAATGCTGATCCCAACGAATCTTTTTCATTATCAACATGGATATTAAAATCACCAACAATTAGGACTTTATCTGCAGTCAGCACTAACTCCGACAGAAAATCAGAAAATTCTTTAATAAAGTCTGTATGGTGCCCTGGTGGCCTGTATACAGTAGCCAGTACAAACATCACAGAGGATTTATCATTAACGCTTGTTTCTTTGGATAACGTTATATGGAGCACCATTACTTCAAACGAATTATACTTGAAGCCCGACCTTTGAGAGATACTGAAAATATTTCTATAAATTGTAGCAACACCTCCCCCTTTACCTTTCGGACGCGGTTCATGTTTGTAACAGTAATCTTGGGGTGTAGACTCGTTTAAAGTAATGTAATCATCTTGTTTTAGCCAGGTTTCTGTCAGACAATAGCCTCAGTACAGAAGCTGTGTTCCGTATACTATCATACAACTCCTGCTTTATTGCAGTATGTTGTGTGAATACTCTGAATAGTATGTGAATTTTCTGTATGCATGAAATGCCCGGATTACCTGCTACATTTGCTGAAATTTGATGTATGCATCTGAAGACAGTGCGTGGGATACTGTTTCCCAGAAAGCAACGCGCTCCATGTGACGTTTCATCTTTAAACGCATGAGTGAACTGGAGGCGGGGAATAGTTATAAATGTAAGACTTGTATATGTACGTATATACATCAAACTACAAACCATCGCTGTGCATGTAAAAACAATATCATTAGTAGGACATAAATTGTACTTTAATCTCTACGGCACTTTTCCAATCAAGTCAAATCACGTCACCTTTATCTCTGTAGCGCTTTATACATCGTTTCAAAGATATTAAATAATAATATTAATAATTGCAGTAATATAATATATAAATAAAGTTAATATTTCAATTATGCAAACAGAATTAAATTCCGCTGTCAAGCAAAAGAAACGAGTGTATTTACTCTAAGGACAAATAGACCAATTTGTTAGCCGAGGCTTTTTACATTAACTCCGCCCACCAGTGCCTGGCTGCGATAAATAGCACTGCAGAAGACACGAGTATTCCTGTAGTATCAGTGGCACAGCGAGTAAAAGACACGAGATGTGTGTTGTTGATGCGAGCGATCCGAGTTCGAGTCTGCCTTTTGTCAATCTCGTGCAATTCCTTTTCCCATCACATACCAGATCAGAAAGGCGTTTGTTTGCAATAAAAAATTAAGTAAATATGTGAAAAGTGGAAATTAAACGCCTCATTAATAATACCACTGTTTAGCTGTAGGTAGGTTGTCCCAGTAAAGTGGCGTTCATCAAATAAAATGTATGATAATTTACGCTCAATGAGTTATTGCACACTGTTTTATAATGTACTACAGTACTGAAGTATAAATATCTGCCACCTAACTACTATTTACATTTAAATGGTGCTATTTTAGTTTAAACAGAATTTATCATTAGTTGCACTTAGTGTAACTAGAATATATCACTTTTTCCAATTAGTGTAACTAACAAAAATATCAATGTTCAGTTAAAGACAGCTCAGTATTGATTCAGTTCAGTCCAATAGCCTATGTAAAGTTCTTCAATTATGAAATGAGTTCAACTGGGCAATATAGCATTGTTTACTAACATGAAGCCTTCTTCACAAGCCTTTGTAAAAAGAATAGTTAGCACGTTTGTTTGTAAGGTAACAACCTTGACAGCTGTGCTGAATTAATGTTTGTGTTTGTCATGTGACAATTAAGCATACTACTCTGAAACATTTGTTGCTTATTGTATACTGTTTCACACACTATTCTTTAAAAAACAGTAGGCAGTATGCACTGTGAACTGGGCAGTAAGCAGTAAGCAAGTATGCCATTTCGAACACAGCCTGTGTCTCCGCGTCTTGTGTTTCCCCTCCTCTCGTGTCCTTATTTGGAGTTCCTGTCCGTGTCCTAGTTTATGTCATCATTAGTTAATTCGTCTCCAGCCCTGTGTCTTTAATTATCTCGTCTCCCTTGTATTCTTAAATCCTGTGTTCCCTCGCCTCAGTGTTCGGTCTTGTTTCGTCATATGTTGATATGTTGTCATTGTGTATTTCTATGTGGTTGTCAGTTCTGTATTTCCTGAGTTCATCATTAAAGATTGTGTTAGTTGCATATTCCTCATCTCGACGTCTCCTCGTGTCCAAGCTCCAACAACACGTGAGACAGAGTGGAACTGATAATCACTCTTTCACAATCAACAAAATACAGACTAATTCATAGTGGTGGGCAAAGCGAGGCTTCGTGAAACACTGAAGCAGTCGAAGCAAATGTGTCGAGGCTTCGAAACATTTCGACACCCGTCTCTACGGTGACACCTAGTGGTCATTTTCAAGTATTGCTCTGAAACAGTGTCGACAAAGAAACAGTTAAGCGAATTGACGATTTATAACCTATGTTGTGTTAGTCGATTCACCAGGTGATTTGGGGGAGAGGTTAGTGTGCTCGACTGGAATGCTGTCACCTTGGGTTAGAATCCTGGGTGAAGCAGTCATGACAAAATAATAAAAAACAATTAAAATGTTTTTTTTTTTTTTTACATATAAAGATTTTTATTTAAAAATATTCATTCTTCTGCTGTTGATGGACTAAGCCTACTTCTTTTTTTTTTTATTTCTCTAGCCTTTGAAAAAATCCTCTCACAAAAACCCACAAAGTGAAGATGCGTTAACTCCACTTTTCTACTTTGTGGCAGTTAGGTTGAGACAGATGTGCGATTGTGTGATTTGTTACCGACCCTGTCAATCAAACGCAGATTCGGCAGGTATGCCAAGTCTCGAAACACTTGTCACGCCCTGATGCTTCGATCGCCTTAGTCACGTGACATGGGTGTTTCGAAACATCTGCGCTTCGGGATCTCGACACCGTGTCGAAACGTCAGTTTCGCGTCAGCCATCCCTACTAATTCATTGTAAAGAAAAATAAAATAAAATAAATAAATATTGAAAAAAATGTGTATATTTATAATTTATGACAAAAATATATTATAAACTGGGTTAGTGAATAATTCAGCAGCAAAAGTTATTCTAGACATATTCACAGACTTGAATATTTTTGCATTATGAGCGAGTTTCTAGAATTATGAACAAACATTACAAATCCCATCCATGTATTCCATATTATTAAATCAAAGTCATGTAAACAGTTTAAAAAGGTTATCACAAAAACATATTTTCCACACTTTTAAAGCAGAGTACACATCTAATTCATAAATCTTACAACAGTGATTGGTTTCATGGAAACAGTGACAGTTTCAAACCATATTTTTGAGACTGTGTTTGGTACACTGCAGTTTTAAGGAGAAAATACTCAGCAATGTTGTTTGTCTCAGGGTTTGTCCTTAACCATATTTAAAACACCAGATAGACCTGTAAACAATGTTAAAACATTAATAGATGTTCACCACAGGGGTCTTTAAATACTGTATGTTAAATTTAGATGTTTTATGATCATGTTTTGTGTTCTGTGACATTTAGACCTCAGTTCAATGATCCATCAAACATTGATTTGTGCTTTAAGTTTGTACTTTATCTTTAATAATGGATTCACAACTAAACTGATCTGATCTGAGAGTGAAGAGTGTGTCATTGTTCTCTACAGGTTGAGTGATTGTGGCGTCACAGATGAAGGTTGTGCTGCTCTGTCTTCAGCTCTGAGATCAAACCCCTCACACCTGAGAGAACTGGATCTGTCTGATAATAAACTAAGAGATTCAGTGAAGCTGCTTTCTGATGTACTACAGGATCCTCGCTGTAAACTGGAGAAACTGAGGTAAGATCATATATGACTCTCACATGAAGCACATTTAAAGTAAATATGAAGTGTTTTAGTATTAAAATAAACAGTATTGCAAAAGTCATTGGTTCTGATGTTCACTGTAGTTTATATGTAGATGATATCAGCATTTGTTACAGAAGCAAGTACATGAATATCATCAAGCAAAAAATCCAACTGAAGATAAACAAAATACAATCTTGGTCAACACAGAACGATTTCAAGTTCTCACAAACAGAAACTGTCTGTATGCATTTCTGTCAACTTCAGTCATTACACAATGAACTAGAGACACATCCGTCTTTTTTGCCTCCAATACTGATTCTGACACCTGGGGTTCAATATTATCTGATACAGATCCCGATCCGATACAGTGCAGTTTTTTAAAGAAATGAAAGAATTGAAACTGAAAGAAATGTAGAATTTCTATATCTCTGTTTGTAGAACTGATAATCACTCTTTCACAATCAACAAAATACAGACTAATTCATTATAAAGAAAAATAAAATAAAAAACAAATATGAAAAAAAAAGTATATTTATAATCTATCCCAAAATATATATTATAAACTAGTTTAGTGGATAATTTAGCAGCTAATGTTATTATAGAAAAATCAGTGCACAATAATATTATAAATCCAAATATTAGTGGAAAAAAACATTATTTAGTGGGGAACAAATAAAATTGCAGCACTAAATCAGGTAAAATGTTACACTTTGGTATCTGTATTATTATAAAATGCATTCATGAAAAACAACATTTATATATAAATATATACTATAAAATTAAAAGACATTTCTTTTAAACCTACAGTGGATTTTTTTTTTAATAAGGCAACAGCATATGATGGATAGGACAAAACAGATACAGTGCAGCACAAATGGATAACAGTATGCACATGAGGTGCGCAGAATAATGCACTAGAAACAACACGGAGTCACAGCACACAGTGTTCCACATTAAAAAGTTCAAAGCACAAAGGGAAGAGATACTGATGTGTTGTGTATTATATCTGTGCAACAGTTTATTTTCTTTTAACAGATTTAAATTTCAGTTACTGTGAACCTTAAAAACAATTTATAGTCTTGTCTGCTCCTGTGTTTTGTTCTAACAGACACCTGGTAGCAAGTAACATGATTTAGAAACGACAGTAAACTCCAGCGAGATAAAGACATTTCATGTAAAACCATAGACATTTATCTACAAATTAAGTATAATAAAAACTTTATTGTGCTTTATTATGTTTTGTGCCTTTTGTGCAGCTTAACAGTAACACAGAATAGTATCAGATTTGGATCGGTCTCGTCTGACTGATACCTGATCCGGCAGATAATGGCAGTATCGGAGCCGATAACCGATATGAGGATCGAAATCAGTGCTTCCTTAGAATGAACCACAGTTGTTTATGGATGGAGCCCCCATTAAAGTTGTCACAAAAACACATTTCTGCACACTTTTAAAGCAGAGTACACAACTAATTCATTAATTGTTTTAGATTTAAAGTGCTTTACATAAAAGGACGTGAAATAGTCATTAAAATAATAATAATCACAACAATAAAAACAAAATGATTTAAAAAATTTATTTAAAAATAATTTAAAACAGTTAAGAATAGAAAATTATGATAATCAGTTCGGACGTAGCACAGTGCTCATTTAACAAATGCACAGCTAAACAGATGAGTTTTGAGTCTGGATTTAAATGTGGCTAATGTTTTAGCACATCTGATCTCTTCTGGAAGCTGGTTGTTAAATGTTAAATTTAGATTTTTTTTATGATCATGTTTTGTGTTCTGTGATATTTTAGACCTCCGTCCAATGATCCATCAAACATTGATTTGTGCTTTAAGTTTGTACTTTATCTTTAATAATGGATTCACAGCTAAACTGATCTGATCTGAGAGTGAAGAGTGTGTCATTGTTCTCTACAGGTTGAGATATTGTGGCGTCACAGATGAAGGTTGTGCTGCTCTGGCTTCAGCTCTGAGATCAAACCCCTCACACCTGAGACACCTGAATCTGTCTGGGAATAAGCTCAGAGATTCAGTGAAGCTGCTTTCTGATGTACTACAGGATCCTCGCTGTAAACTGGAGATACTGAGGTAAGATCTCTCTGATAGTCACACATCTTAGTTCTCAGTAAAATATACTTTAATATCAATTCTAAGAATAAAATCTGCAATGTTCAGTAAACACACTAAATTTCAGCAGAATTGACTCTGATTAAGTTGATTTCATTAATTTCCATTACATCACATGCTTTGCTTATGATAGTTTGATTAATAATGAACTTTCAGATAACGTGTAAAATATGAATCCAGAGTCTCTGTGATTTACTGCAGAATGAATATCTCAGAGGTTTAGAGTTGAACAGACAAGAGTCTGAATGTGTTTAGTTTTAACTCAGTATTACAGTGATCAATGAAAGTTATAATCACTTTAGTGTTCAGCATTATCATTGATAAGAGGAAAGACCCTGAAGACCTATAAAACAACAAGCAGTATTTTTTATTTTATTCATATATTTGTTGCTCTATCAGCAGTTTCATGTTCCTCTTATATCAGGGATATATAAACTCGGTCCTGGAGGGCCACAGTCCTGCAGAGTTTAGCTCCAACCTCAATTAAACACCTGAACACAGGGACTGATTATGACTCGGACCGATTTAAAGGCCCTCCTCGGTTGAAATCGTGTCCCGGGAGAGCAGTGTTTCAGCTGGGTCCTCCTCTGCTCTAGTGTCCTGTACACCTGTGTGTTAATCCAGCCTTTCTGAACACAGTAATCAGTGTCTATTAGAGGAGCAAGTGACTGTTTCTCCAGACAGATCCGTCCTTATATCACTATCAAACAATATCTCACATTCAGCTCTGTGTGTCTGTTCAGTCCTGAAGCACATGACAGTTTCAAACAGCAGCATTGAGCATCAACATGCAGAAATCTCATTCTATCAGCAGCAGTATGTGGCAATGCTTGTCATTATATCTCCTCTCCTGCTCTGAGACCAGAGTCAATAACAAACTACACACACTTCAACTACAATTCACACTGTGTCATTGTTCTCTACAGGTTGAGTTATTGTGGCGTCACAGATGAAGGTTGTGCTGCTCTGGCTTCAGCTCTGAGATCAAACCCCTCACACCTGAGAGAACTGAATCTGTTTGGGAATAAACTAAGAGATTCTAGTGTGAAGTTACTCTCTGATCTGAAGGACGATCCACATTATAAACTGGAGACATTGTACTATTGTGAGTGTTTGTTTGTTTATTTAAAGTTTCTAAATTGAGTAACAGACCTCCTGTGTGTGTGATTGGAGAATATAAGATAATAATTCAGCTCCACTTTAGTCTCTGTACTTTAAACTGTGTTTAATTCTGTGATGTGACTGATTTATGAATATATGAATATTTTAATCTCTTACAGCGTCTCTAAGTGATAGTAGTTGTTGATCATGTGCTGTTATTAATCTATGATCAGTTGTTCATTCATATCTCTGGCTGTAATATGAATATACTGTGTGTTTTCTGAGCTGGATCTGCTGATGTGATGTGACAGCAGTAATGTCTCAGACTCATATCTGACTGTCTGTGTGTTTTATTGTAGGACTCTCAGTTTTTATCTGTCAGTCCAGTTTGGTCAGGATCAGCTGATGGTGAATAAGGAGCCGCTGCAGAGACGTGACAGTCACACAATCAACAGAGACTGCTTGATGGAGCCACAAAAACGGAGATGTTCATTTCAGTTCATTTTCCTGACGGACTCCCAACACTCGTTAACCAATAATTGACCGTTAACTGAGAAAATTAAAATGTTAAATTAGATTTAATTAAATTGGAATGGATAAGATTATGACCCAAACGTTTGTATTCGTGCAGAATGAGAGATGTATGTTTCTCTTTAAATAAATGTATTTTTCTAGATGTTTGTTGTTTATAAGTAATAATTTTATAGCTGCTTATATTTTCTGATTTATATTTTGCTCTGTTCTGAATACCAAGTTAAAGGATTTGTTGAGGTTTGTTTTGTTTTGTTTTTTTTCTTTGAAAATTACTTGATTGCATTCCTTTACTAAATGATTTTTAAGAACCTTTTCACTGGGTAGCAGTGACAACGTTTATGGGTAGCTTAATGTAAAACATTGTCATGAATTCGCTATACCTATAAAAGACAAGTGCATTGTTTTATACTGAAAACCGAAAACAGGTTTAGGTTGCCAGAAAGACTCGTCTGATGTAATCTAGAGATGACAGACTGAAGATGTGTGATATGGGACGCCAAACTGATTCGAAAGGGTTGCCAAATTTTATAGAGAGCTTAAAGAGTCATTACCCACAAACCTCACACAAACACTGGCAGATTATAGAATATTTTGTTTCCCAACAGTGACTCCACTTCAGAAACAGACTTGACTACAGATGCATTTAACGCAATTAATTACTATTGCCTTTTTGCTGTAAACGTAAGAAATAATTTGATATTGTTAGTCATATTTTCAGATGCAAACTTACTGGACTGAAGCAGCTTTTTTTTTAGTAAAATCAGTGCATCTCAAATCTGATCATCAGGATCTTTTGAGGAGTGTTTATTTCTTCATCTCTCAATCAGCATTGCATTGCATTATATGTTTGGATCGTTTCAATCTCATCTTACAAAGACATATTATTGGAGATATAGAGTGACGACTGATATTTACAGGTAGATTATTTTATGTCAGTATCTGCTGCACTGTAAAGATGTCATTGATTTATATTACAAGCAGCAGAATGTCCTCATAGAAATATCAGCATCTGCCCAAAATGGCATATTTTTGCTCAGCCACTGCAAGTCTTAATGCACAGATCCAATTTTTTGGCCTGTCTGTTTACATTCTATGTGTTTACCCGTGTGCAACAAATTCCGATCTGTGTCAGATGTGAGCAAAAGATCTGATTGTTTTGTGCCAGTGTAAACGCAGCCAAATGATTAACCTGGCAACAGAGGTAAGAGTTTAAGTAGAAATAATAATGTGCAATACTGTATCTCTGACTATATTCTCTTTATCTCTTGATATCTGAACCCCTGAAATATTCCCTAAACCTGATGCGATAACAAACAGAAGCGGTTTGACTGCTTGTATCTCTGTCCACTCAGTGTTTGACATGAGAGAGTGTTTCTGAGTCTCTTCTCCAGGAGTGATGCTGATTTCTCAGCTGCTGAACAGAGGTCTGTCAAACACTGAATTACTGAATTAACAAAACACGCTTCACACTGAGACTTCATCCCCAAAGAACCCTTTAGATGAGCAACCAGCTGGGAACAAAAGAGCTCGCTGTAATTCACTCAATATAGATTGCTGTTAGAAAATATATTGCACATTTAAAAACTAATAAATCAAGAGTGATGTTCTGAGCTCATATTAACTTTCAGCACATATACTTTCACCTCAGATGCACTACTGTAAATCTCACAGTTAATCTAGTATTTGAAGCACATTTAATGACACAAACCCTGTATATTTGCATCTCATTAGGCTTTGTTAATAAGACACCAAACATCAAGGGAAATTTGATATGAAAACTGTAATTAAAACTTTTTTTCTTATTTTCTGGGAATGAATGTGAACTAAAAAAAAAAAAAAAGTTGCATTTTTATTTATTTTATTATTTAAAAAGCATGTTTAAATGTTTGAAAGAAATGAAGTTTTGTAGTTATTTTTAATCTGTGTGTATGTAGCAGTTCCAGATCTGCTCATAAGAAATTCCACACGGTAGACGGCAGGGACAGATTCACATCACTTCCATTTATTAAGCCTGGAACACATTGGGACACTTAATCAGAAAAATTGTTCTCCACGCTATCCTCTTTCCGCGTCTCACACAAGAAAAACCAGGAGATTAGGAGAAACTTTTTTTGCATCTTGCCTCGCCAGCGTCCATTTGCGGTCTGAGGCTGACAATTACAACAATTTTCTGTTAACATTGTGAAACACATTAAAACATAAGAAATAAAGAAATTGAAATACAATTACTGGTTGTATGTTGTTCTTTTCACATGTATTATCAAAAGTTAATGATGTATACAAATTAATGTTCACGTGAACCAGCATACAACATTCCCCAAAATATCATGCACATTCACAACGATATAGAGACACGAATTCAGTGCATAATCCAAATGTGAAGTAATAGAATGTTTTTCAGAATAAGGGGAAAGAGAGAATAATAAAACAATATTCGAAACCAGTTCACATACATTATCATTCAAATCACTTTTTTTAACTGTTTGAATTAAAGGACTGAACATACCTGGAACACATTGGGACACTTAATCAGAAAAATTGTTCTCCACGCTATCCTCTTTCCGCGTCTCACACTGCACAAACCACCGATTGATTAGTTCCACGTGCGTCAGATAAAATTCACTTAAAACTCACATAAATCTAATAATACACAATTATACATACTCAAAATCGATTCAAAACACATTCAACTTAGAATTTGATGAACTTTAGTCAAATGAACATTGTTAAACGCACCAAGAAAAACCAGGAGATTAGGAGAAACTTTTTTTGCATCTTGCCTCGCCAGCGTCCATTTGCGGTCTGAGGCTGACGCAACTCCCGCACTCCCCAAAGGCATAGCGCGCAACACAGATAAGAGTCCCATTTGCACAAAATACCATAATTAAAGTTCCTACACACAATAACACAGAAAGATCTGTGTAGGTGTTTAATACATAACTGTCTTTTGACTCCACAGAAAATAAGTTTTGGGAAGTTCATCACAAAGAATACAATAAAATTAATATTTATCTTCCCAACTGGTTACATTCACCCCCCTGAACTTCACAAAACTAGTCCAGTACTAGAGACTAATGGACACTGGGGACGTGATCACACTCTGTCAAAAACACAGTATCTACATGCAACATGTGTGTTACCCAACTAACTGGGAGAGCGACAAAAGAAAGTTGGCCAGACTCTCAAGTGTCTGCCCGCAAAAAAAAAAGAAGTGCCATAAACACTACTTCACAGATACTTAAAATGATCACACTCTAACAATACCCCAGATGAATAACACCAACAGGGAATATGTAACAATGACTTAAGAAGCTTTTGACCTCAGAATGCTGAGCGAGGGGCTACGCAGAAGGGTTTTCTGAGTCATAATTTGAATAAGTCTATTAACTGGTTTGACTAATCTGCCAGCCCTCGTTCTTACTGGGTGACCTGATTCATGAGGAGGCTGAACGATCCCTTCAGGGACTCGGTCACAAGGTACTGACTCAGTCTCATGTTCAAATTCCTCCACATCCATATCAGAAGTGTCAGGCTCAGGACACCGAACAGTTTCCCGATTCTCACTTCCGAGAACCGAACCATCAAGGACATGCTCGAATCCTGCACTAGAACTTGGATCTCTGGTTCCCCCTTCCACTGATGAACTGACCGGACAAGCTGGGGTGTGAACTGGTCCATCAATTTCATTAACTGCGTCCTCTGATCCATTAAAAGTAGTATCAGTCACAGACTCATCAGTTTCATAATCTGAATTTGGTTCATCAGAGGTCGGTTCTAAACAGCCTTCCCTCACTTCAATGGGTAAGAAGTTAGCTCGTAAGAGCAGATTCCTGTGAACCACCTTCTCGTGATTGGTCCGAGTGTTCCTGACACGGTAGGTATGACATCTTGTATCCACAGATACCACAAGATGCAACGTTGAGTCCCACCTGTCGGCTAGCTTGCGCCGTCCACGCTCTCCTTTGTTGGCGAGCAGCACAAAATCGCCTTCCTCAATGTCTCGGCCTTTGACGTTTTTGTTATAATAGTCAGTTTGCCGTTGTTGACTCGCAGTGTTGTTGGCCTGAGCAACTAACATAGCTTCCTTGAGATCATCTTTCAGTTTCCTCACGTACTGATCATAGTCTGTGAAGTTATTATCGCGATCCACACTCTGGAACATCAAATCGACGGGCAATCTGGGAATACGACCAAACATGAGGAAAAACGGAGCAAAGCCAGTCGATTCGTGAGCAGTACTGTTATAAGCGAACGTCAGGGTTTGCAGCATTTGCGGCCAGTCCTGTTTGGCTCTTGGGGGTAACGCCCTGATCATATTACCCAAGGTACGATTAAATCTCTCGACTTGGCCGTTGCCCATTGGGTGGTATGCCGTGGTTCGAGACTTCTGTATGCCAGCAATCTGCAACAGTTCCTTGATCAACCTGCTTTCAAAGTTTGCTCCTTGGTCTGAATGAATTCTTTGTGGGAATCCATAAACACAAAAGAACTTATCCCACAAGTGACGAGCGACTTGAGATGCGGATTGGTTCTTGCACAGAAAAGCATTTGCCATTTTTGTAAAGTGGTCTGTTACCACAAGGACGTCTACACTCTTGCCAGAAGAATCCTCGGCAGACCAAAAGTCTATACAGACTAGTTCCAATGGAGTGACAGTTCGGATACTTTCTAGAGGGGCTCTTCCCTCTGGTTCAGGTGTTTTGCTGACCACACAGCGTTGGCAGCGTTTCACATAGTCTCGGGTATCATTCTCCAGCCCAACCCATGAAAATCTTTGTCTGGCTAAAGACAATGTTCTTCCTTGGCCTTGATGGCCTGCCTCGTCATGGATGCCACGCAAGACTTCACTGACCAGAGAATCAGGAACTATGAACTGGTAACGTGTGAACTTAGTCACTGGATCTTTGCGGACACGGTATAGTATGCCATCCAACAGCTTCAATCTGTCCCATTGCTTCAACAGTTTCAGTGCCTTGTAAGGTTCCTTGGCTCTTTCTCTCCGAGACGGCCTTTTACCACGACACACATAAAGGAGAACTCTCGAGAGCACATGGTCACCTTCTTGCTTCTCTCGAAGATCATCCAAAGAGTAGACAGGTAAGGGGTTCTGACCAGCAGGCATCATCTGTTGGGCTCCTTGAGTGAGCCAGGAAATTACTCTACCCTCAGCTCCCATTTCCCACTTCGTATGAACTTCGAAGACAGCAGAAACTTGATCGGAAGACAATGAACATTGCTCTAATGGATGTCCAGCATACTGGCTGTTCACACGGAGCCTAAACGAATCCTGTACCGTTTCTTCATTTAACAACTCAGACTGGCCCAGTAAGCGATCGTAAGGTTCAGCCACAAGTCTATGGCTCACATGACCAGGGACAAACGGTTGACGGCTCAGTGCGTCAGCAACCACATTCTTGGTGCCAGGTATATACTGGATGTCAAATGTGTACGGGGCCAACTTAGCCACCCACCTCTGTTCGCACGCGTCTAGTTTCGGCTTTGTTAAAATATAAGTCAATGGATTATTGTCTGTCCAGACTGTGAAAGAGTGCCCCTTTAGCCAATGGCTAAATTTGTCACAGACAGACCATTTTAATGCAAGAAATTCAAGACGGTGCGCCGGGTAGTTGGACTGAGCTCGAGTAAGCGCCTTACTTGCAAAGGCGATTGGCCGCGCCTTGGATTCCCCTACAGGGACTTGTGACAATACTGCCCCTATTCCATCAAGTGAGGCGTCTGTAGAGAGGATAAATGGCTGGGTGAAATCAGGGTGTGCCAACACTACAGAGTTCAGAAGAGCTGACTTAAGTCGTTCAAAGGACAGGGCACATTCTTTAGTCCAGTCTGCTGAGCTGAGTTTCCTGAAAACAGCACCACCCCTTGAATAACCTTTTTTTCCTTTGGTCGCTGCAGTCAACGTGAAAAGCGGTTTTGCTATACTAGAACAATTGGGGATGAACCGTTGGTAATACATGACCATACCCAAAAAGGATTTGATCTTCCTAGGGGAAGGTGATACTCCGTCATCCATCATGAGGTCCTTTTCAGTGACAGCGGTAATTGCTGCAATTTTGTCGGGATCAGTTGCAACACCGTGCTCGTCCACAACATGGCCGAGAAACCTGACACTCTGTCTAAGGAAATAGCATTTCTTGGGTGCCAACTTCAACCCGTGAGCACTTAATCTCTCGAAGACCATTTCCAGCCTTTCCAGGGCCTTTTCTTCACAGGGAGCCATCACGAGGAGATCGTCCAAATAACACAGCAGGGTAAGGAAGTTTTGGTCACCAAATATACCCATCATAAGCCGCATGAAACTCGCTGGGCTGTTGCACAGTCCCTGCGGAAGACGATTGAATTCGTAAAGCCCTAGAGGAGTGGTAAAGGCTGTCAGCTTTTTGTCGTCCTCACACATGGGGATGTTGTAGAAGCCAGATGTGAGATCCATCGCACTGAACAACGTATTCCCTCCTAAAGCAGCGAGACAATCGGCTTGATGAGGAAGAGGGTGTGCGTCCTTAATAGTGCGTGAATTTAACCAACGGTAATCAACGCAAACTCTGAGATCTCCACTCTTCTTCCACACGAGAACCAAAGGAGAGGCCCACTCGCTGCTGGATTTGCGAATGATGTCCCTCTCTTCCATCTCTGATAATACCTGCCGTAGCTTCTGATAGTGCCCTGGAGGCACACGCCGATAAGGCAAACGGAAAGGCCGATTGTCAGAGAGATGGATGCGATGCACAAAGTCTTTAGCTCTCCCGCAGTCTAGCTTGTGCTTTGAGAATACATGTTCATACTTCTGGACCAAGCGCAGCAGCTGACCTTTCCACTGAGATGACACTTCACAAGAGTCAATGTCCAAGTCGCTCAATCCCATCTTCAGCAGGATGTTATGGAAATCTGGATCATGCGTTTCATCATGCACAGCTTGACTTTGGGCTTGTACAGTCTCGATGGGTCGCTCCACATCTGTTTCCAAATCCTCCAATGCCACACAGGGTGAAACGTTGGCTACCTTGGAGTTTTTCTTCAGAGTGATGGGCTTGTCGAATGGATTCAGCATTCGAACTGGCACCCACCTGTCAGCAGTCATGGAAACCACCACACGTCCTACTATGATATCCTTCTTATGGGTCGGCGACTTGGTAGGTTCAATTAACACAGCACTACCTTCAGAAATAGGTGCCGTAGGAGGCAGCTTGGCCCACACCAGGTACTCCTGCTTTGGCAGCAACGTGATGGCTTGAACCAGCTTGGCGGGTCCAATGACATCAGGCATCTCATCACCTCTCCATCTATTAAGGCCAGAAAGCATGTTAAGGAACTGCTCAACTTCTGCTTCTTCTGTCGATTCAGGTCTATTTACAACACGCCAGTACGTGGGGTTCTGCTTAAACTGACTCAAGATAAATTTAAGAACGTTGGTGCCTAGTATCAAGTCGTCTCGTTGTCCCGTAACAACCAGCGTAGGTACACTGACTTCATACTCATACAATCTCATCTTCAGCTGGTACGTACACTTCGGCACAACCTGAACTCCGCCACATCCAACCAACATAACATTGGCTTGCATCTCACACTGATCTAGAGTCAATCCTGCATCAAGCAGTCGGGACACCGCAACGTCACTGATGGTGCAGGCCATAGAGCCACTGTCTAACAAAGCTCTTAGAGGAACGGCATCATTGACTAAAGCATCAGTGTAGAAAAGGCTGTCTGCTCGTGCCAGCTGAGCCACGTTCTGAAACAGAACTAAATTATCACTTGTCACTGACCTGCAGGTTGATTCATATATGCTTGATGCATCTTCTTGGAGGGTCTGAATTTCTGCACCCGCACTACCCCCTCCCCAGTGCGGGTGTGTCAGTTTCCCTGAATCTGGGCATGGCTCCCGGACTCTGCACTCCTTCTAGGACAGGTACTGCGCTGGTGACCAACTTCCAAACAAATCAAACATCTTTTCTCTGACATACAATGTGACCGTGTTGAATGGGTTCTCTCACCACAGACACGACATCTGGATGGACGAGACCAAGAGGGCAACTGTGATCTATCAGGGGCAGCCTGTATATTAGTGCGCTCAAGAACCCTTTCCAGCATGTTGAGCACTCGCTCTAACGTGCCAGTGTCAGTCAATGCCGTGTGTGTAGGCGTTGTGGTATTCTCAGGCTTTGTGGTCTGGGTACTGGGAATGCATGCTGCCGCATTCACTGCAGTGTTTTCCACGGTATTCGCTTCTGCATGGCTGACAGTGGCAGTTGCTACTTGAAACGAGCGGTCAGGAAGAGAGTGAGAGCGCAATTTCTTTGTTCTCGACTCCCTTTGATGCTCATCAATGGCTTCTTGCACCTCTGCTGATGACCACTTGGTAACAGGCTTGTATCTAAACACATTAGAAAGTCCATCATCAGGGCAATTTCTAATAAACATCATCGCGACTTCCTGTGAGATGTTCTTCATTTGACTACCCTGTTTCTTCAGGTGATTATCAGCTATTTCAGCTGCATTATTGAGACGGACCCAGTAGTCGACGGGGCTTTCCTTGGCATATGGCAGTGTAGAATAGAAATCTGCTAGTGGAAGACAAGACTCTGGGCTCTCACTAAAATAGCGTAGAAGAATTTTGTAAATAACTTCAGGGGTAACAGCCATGTCAGGTGAAGGGTTACTTTTCAGCCCCACTTTGACTATGTTTCTCGCTCTACCCAAAAGGTGGTTCAGAACCTCACTGGAATGTTCTGCTTTTGGACGGTCACACTTTTGTAAGTATACCTCCATTAACTCTATCCATTCATGAACAGAGTGTTTGTCTGTACCATCACCACGGAAAATGGGAGGTTCTCTATTGTCAGATCGGACAATCAGATTCAACCTAGATAAGTCAAGAGTAGTACTAGCATGCTCACTTTTAACTGTCAAGGGGCTAGTCTGATGCCCCAGAGTAGGACTACGATCGGCTAGAAGCCTATCCAAAATACTGTCACCAATTTGGCTACCCAGCTCTTCAATAAGCTCTGTTAACTGCAGCCGAGAATCATCAATGATAGGAGCAGGTGTAAAAGGAGCACCAGAATTGTTTTCCCCCTCTTGTGAGTAGCGCAGATTACCACTACAAGTTCGATCATTTTCTTTACGTCTCACAACACCATCTGCACTAATTAACCCTCTACCCCTCCCCAAGACTGGTGTAGACATGTTATACATCTTACTGTATAAACTTGTATAAACGCAATAAATTGATTCAATATCTTAATGATTCAGGGTCCGATTCAAAAGTCAATGTCTTAGAATGTCAGGAAACAAGAAAATTGAATGTAACTAAGATGAGAAGTTCATTATCTGACACTGGAAGGCAGGAGGCGATACTCGGCTTGACACCAGGCAGATGACTGTGGCCGGCTTGCTGAATCCAGGAAGTCACAGTGAAAATCCCACGTAGACGGTCAAACCCCGGTGATCGGCGGCGGCTGATCGGTTGTATCCTAGGAGGTCACGGCACCAGTTTTATGTAGCAGTTCCAGATCTGCTCATAAGAAATTCCACACGGTAGACGGCAGGGACAGATTCACATCACTTCCATTTATTAAGCCTGGAACACATTGGGACACTTAATCAGAAAAATTGTTCTCCACGCTATCCTCTTTCCGCGTCTCACACAAGAAAAACCAGGAGATTAGGAGAAACTTTTTTTGCATCTTGCCTCGCCAGCGTCCATTTGCGGTCTGAGGCTGACAATTACAACAATTTTCTGTTAACATTGTGAAACACATTAAAACATAAGAAATAAAGAAATTGAAATACAATTACTGGTTGTATGTTGTTCTTTTCACATGTATTATCAAAAGTTAATGATGTATACAAATTAATGTTCACGTGAACCAGCATACAACATTCCCCAAAATATCATGCACATTCACAACGATATAGAGACACGAATTCAGTGCATAATCCAAATGTGAAGTAATAGAATGTTTTTCAGAATAAGGGGAAAGAGAGAATAATAAAACAATATTCGAAACCAGTTCACATACATTATCATTCAAATCACTTTTTTTAACTGTTTGAATTAAAGGACTGAACATACCTGGAACACATTGGGACACTTAATCAGAAAAATTGTTCTCCACGCTATCCTCTTTCCGCGTCTCACACTGCACAAACCACCGATTGATTAGTTCCACGTGCGTCAGATAAAATTCACTTAAAACTCACATAAATCTAATAATACACAATTATACATACTCAAAATCGATTCAAAACACATTCAACTTAGAATTTGATGAACTTTAGTCAAATGAACATTGTTAAACGCACCAAGAAAAACCAGGAGATTAGGAGAAACTTTTTTTGCATCTTGCCTCGCCAGCGTCCATTTGCGGTCTGAGGCTGACGCAACTCCCGCACTCCCCAAAGGCATAGCGCGCAACACAGATAAGAGTCCCATTTGCACAAAATACCATAATTAAAGTTCCTACACACAATAACACAGAAAGATCTGTGTAGGTGTTTAATACATAACTGTCTTTTGACTCCACAGAAAATAAGTTTTGGGAAGTTCATCACAAAGAATACAATAAAATTAATATTTATCTTCCCAACTGGTTACATGTATACTATATTTAGCTAAAACAATAGTGGTGCGATTAAACGTTTAATATGTGTAACATCATATTGTTAGTATATACAGTTGGAGGGAAATCTGAGATTAAGATTGTGATTTTTTTTCTAGGGATGGATACTGAACTGAAGGGGGAAATGAATATGGTACATTTTTATTTATTTTATTATTTAAAAACAGTTATTAAAATGTTCGACAGGAATTGCATGTTGAAGAACAATTAATGCTGATTTGCACCTTTTTAAATGTATAGTTTAATCAATGTATATATTACATTTAGTTAAAAATAATGCCTCAATGTTATTAGTCATATTAATTTAATGTGATTTGTGTTATGTGTTTCATTAGAGCTATATGATCATTGTCATTATTATTTTACAGTTCTAATGAAAGACAGGGCAACACAAATCACAGTAATATGCTAATTAGTATCTTCAGTTAAGTTGCAGTAATAGTCTGTGTTGCGTTCTTAGTGCTGATAACTCTGTCTGGATTGCAGAACTGTATTTTAATATTAGAAACAGTACTAATAGTATTAGTTAGATACCAGATATATCAGATTATGTATTACTTTAAGCTATCACTCTGGATAATTGATTTTTAGAATATAGATCACGGTTCTCCCACGATTCTGAAAACAAAACATTAGACAACCAAACAAAATAATATGTAGGCTAATTTACTTGAATATTCTGATAAAATGTTTTATTTAATGTTATAAATGAGTCTATGTATAAATATCTAAAATGTTATAAATGAGATAAATGAAAGACTTCGTCCAGAGTTTTTGAACGAATCTCTTGTGAATGATTCAGACATCAAATAAATTTTAACAGTCACTGGTCGCCACGCGCTGGAATAATGTAACACATATACAATCTTTATTTGAAGCGTAACATTAGTTCAAAGGTCAGTTACTCATTTGATCGCGTCTGCCGCAACATCAGAGTCTATCCGGACTATAAACTTTTATCCCAATACTTTCGTTTTATTATTTAATGTTTGCTGATCTATATTGCTTTAAAAAATACTGTTCGATTATTGAAGGCAATATAGTGAAAACATTTAAATATCTGCTTTGATATGCGAGGAAGCGCAGGTGAGTGGCTGCAGGTGACTTCCGCTTTCAGATTTCTCCTGAAGGAGGCGTGTTCTTTGATATCTTTATTTTTAAGCGAATGAAGTGGTTTCGTTGCTGTTTCGTGTTGTCTGTGGTTGATTTCAGCGTTTGTGTAACATAAGAGTAAGATTGTGTGTTTGAGTGAACTCTCAGGATCGTTCAGCTGAATGATTAGTTTGAGTAAGTGTTGGAGATCTCACTCTTCATCATGAATCACACACAAACACCCCGAGATCAAGAGCTTTCTCCAGGATGCAGGTACTTTACATACACACTATATTAACAACATAATGAATTCTGTAAATTAATTTATTGCTATTTCGATCTTATTAGAACACAAATAATACAAATTCGTAATGTTAAAAAATTGCATAACTTTTATTTTTTATATTTTTATTTTAATGTTTGGTCGCCCCTTTGCGAGTATGAACTGATTCAAAACAGAAAGCTTGTTTGTTACAACAATTTAGCTACATTTTTAACACATTTGTTTTAATATCGTGTACAATAATGTCTATTTATGAATATATTAGCCTACTGTATCATATTTTAACAAATTTCTGGGGCCTATAAATTATTAACATGATCAAAGCTTTGATCCTGTTACGCAATCTACCTGTTCTGCAGTTTAAACCTGTTTTATGTGATTTACTTCATGCTCTCTGATTGAGAGTTCAAGACAAGTAAAGTATTTTTGCTGTGAAATCTTTAAGTAAAAATAACTTTTATGTTGGTAGTAATAATTCAAGTACTGAACATGTAATGGGATGAAGCAAATTGGGTTTTCTTGATTTATCTTTTTTCTAATGTTAAAATAAATGTTTAATGTTTATTTTTTCTCTTGTTAAAAAGTAAATGTCTAATATGACACAACAGACTTTTGAGGAAGGTTTTTTGTATCTCAATATCAATAATATCAATAATCACTGAACTGCAATGGATTGCACATATGAACCATAAAAACCTGATGCAAGACATACGATACTAAACAAAAACACAAATTACATTTATTTTGTACATTTTTATACATAAGTTTATACAAGGCCTATGTGCCCAGGTGTTAAAAGTGCATTTTAGTTCATATTCACAGTGTCTCAAAATAGCACAGTTGAGTACACTTAGATGATCTTAAGTTTATCTGAAGAAGTACTAAAGGATCATTTTTAGTATGTTAAGTACAAAATTAGTGCACGAAAATAGAGCACTTTATGTACATTATGGAAGTGTACTTGTTTTTCATCTGAGTGTTTTTGTTGATGATCTTATTTCATAGATACAGATACATATGTATACGTCTGTGTATATATGCACACATGCCTGGGGAAAAAAACATTTATTATTGACCAAAAACTAAATTCATTATTTTTATTGATTTATTTATTTGGATCCCCATTAGCCACTACCATGGTAGTGGTTATTCTTCCTGGGGTTCAACAAGTAAAAAACAAAATTACATGAATCCATAACAATAAAAACCAATACAATAAAACATACAAACCCATAATTCATTCATAACATCAAAATCAGCAATTTACTTAATACTGTAACATTAAATATTTCTTTAATGATTTTTTAAACCTAATTTTACTTAGTGAAAAACATGTAATGTCTGATGGCAATTCATTCCATATTTTCATTCCTCTATACATTACAGTCCGTTGCTTTGCATTAGTTTTTGAAACAGGAAGCAAAAAATATCCTTTTGATGCATGCCTGGTGTTAAAATTATGACTAGCACTACTATACAAAAGTTGACAGTGCAGTACACTTGGAGCTCTCAATATTGAAATATTTCTTATAAAACAAAGCAGAGAAACAATTACCCTATCTTTCACCAAAAGCCAACCTAGAATTCTGTGCATTTTCATAATATTAACCCATCTATTACAGTTCAAAATTAGTCGTGCAGCTCTATTCTGGACTAACTGTAATTTTTCTAAGTCTTTACTTGATGCACTCGACCATACCGCTGGACAGTAGTTTAAATAAGTAAGAACCATTGCTTGCACAATTTGAGAGATGCAATCCTGTGGTAAAAATTTTGCACATCTCTTAATAACTGATAGACCTCTTCCCATAACTATTACCATATTTTCTATCTGTCTTGACCACTTCAGCCTACTATCAAGAGTAACTCCAAGAAGTCTAATTTTCTCTACTTGTTCAATAGGCACACTCTTTACTGACAGATAATTTTTCAATTGATGTTGCTGGTAGATATAATGTTGTATCATCTGCATACATAACTGCCCTTGCACGCTTCAAAACCAAAGGAAGATCATTGGTAAAAATGGAAAATAACAATGGACCTAAACAACTTCCTTGAGGCACACCACATTGCAACTCTTTCACTTCCGAATAACTTCCATTATAAAATACACATTGCCTCCTATTATTCAGATAACTTTTAAACCAATGCACAGTTTGAAAAGTAAATTTGTAACATTTCAATTTTTCAAGCAATGATTTATGATCCAGTACATCAGAAGCGGAGCTAAAATCCAACAATACTGTTCCTACTAAATTATTATCATCAATCTGTACTAAACAATCATCAGTTATCTGTGTTAATGCTGTTCCTGTTGAATGTCCTACTCGATATGCATGCTGAAAATCAGAGAACAAACTATTTTTCTTAAAGAAGAATTGAATTTGTTCACAAACTATCGTTTCAAACACTTTACTAAGAACTGGCAATAAACTTATTGGTCGACTATTAGCACCACTAAAACTCAATGCTGCATTTTTCTGTAAGGGAATAACTTTTGCTTCTTTCCAAGCTAAAGGAAAAATCCCTTTTTTAAAACTGATATTAAAAATGTGGCAAACTGGTTCCGCCAAACAGCTGGCTGCTAATTTTACAAGCCGACCATCTAAGTTATCTATTCCCGATGGTTTATCTATATTTATCATTAATAATTTTTGTTCCACTTGTTGAACATTTACTTTATTCAATTCAAAGCATAGGGCTGGCTTATCACTTGTTGTTTTTTCAATTTGCCTTTCACTTGATGTAATATTATCAATTAACATCTCTTCTCTAAGTTTATTCACTTTATTTATAAAAAAGTCATTAAAATAATCGGCAATTTCATCTGATTTAGTTCAAAATAAATCACCTGTCTCAATAAAAAAAGGAGTTTGAGCTGATTTCCTACCCATTATTTCATTAATAATATTCCACAATTTTTTCCCATCATATTTATTTTCACTTTATAAAATGTCCTTTTCTTTTCCCTATTAATCTTAGTTACTTGATTACACAATTTGCAATAAACTTCCCAATCCTGCTTACTCCCAGTTCTGTTTGCTATACCCTTTGCCACATCTCTTTCTACCATCATGTTCTTCAATTCATTATCAATCCATGGTGCATGTTTATCCACCAAAGAATAAAATAATCTTTCAAAAGCTGCTAATGCATCATCAGGGTGATCTTCCTTGTAAACGTCAGCCCAACATATATTATTTACATCTTTACAAAATAATTTCTGACAAAATTTCCTATATGACCTTTTGTAAATTAATTTTGGTCTTCCTTTAGGGACCTTTGTTTTTCTAGTAATCGCTATTATATTATGATCACTACACCCAATAGGAACAGATACACCCTTAGAACACATTTCCACAGCATTTGTATAAATATGGTCTATACAAGTAGATATTCTCTCACCAAGACTATTTACATGAATTCTTGTTGGTTGATTAATAACTTGTGTTAAATTACATGCATTAATTACATTCACCACTTTAGTCTTTAAGGAACAAACCTGAGACATCCAATTAATATTTAAATCACCCATCAAGTAAATTTAATTTCCAATATCACAAACATTATCAATCATATCACATAATTCACTTAAATAACAACTATTTGCACATGGTGGTCTGTAACAACAACCAACAAATAATGATTTAACAAATGGCAGCTGTACTTGTAGCCACAGAGCCTCTACATCTACAGGCATTAAATCTTGTCTTATTTTTACTGGAATATGATTTTGAATATATATGGCAACCCCTCCACCATATTTATTTCTATCTTTCCTGTAAATATTATAACCATTTATATTTACTACATCATCTGAAAAAGTTTGATCAAGATGTGTCTCTGTTACTGCCAAAACATGAATATTATTTGTAATCAAAATATCAGATATTTCAACAAGTTTATTCCTAAGGCTACAAATATTAATATGAGCTAATTTGAATCCTTTCCTTGGTAACTTGATTAATGCTGACATGATTTATAAAAAGAAAATTCTTAATTTCATCCAATGTCTTCAAGCTAACTTAAGACAACCATTAGCCTACTTTGATTTCTCACTGCTATCATTTTTAACCTTTGATGCTGGATATGTGATTAATTTATCATAACGAAGATAAGCTATCTCTCCCCTCTCTCTTGCAGCTCTCAATTCTGGCATAAGCTCTTTCCTCCTTAAACGCACACGTTCCGGGAAATCTTCATTCAAGTATATGTTTGTTCCTTTGAGATATTTTGCTCTCTCCAGCACTACTACTTTGTCTTTATACTTAAGAAATTTAACCACAATAGGTGTGTAATTCCCGTTTCTCATCCTTCCGATTCTATGTGCTTTCTCCAAGGTAATTTTATTTTGACCAAGCTGTAGTTTCTCTTGAATTATCTGTTTTACTTTCTCTTCAGATTCACACCATTTCTGATTTGGAGACTCGGGAATTCCTTCCACACTATATTATTCTGCTTACACTGACCTTCCACTGACCTTAATTGGCTTTAGCATCTAATACCAAAAGAGATTCAGCCAATTTATGTATGTCATTTGTATTTGATTTACATTCAGTTAGACTTTCTCTACAGTTAACTTTCAAATCATCCACCTTTTTCTGAGTGAACTGGAGACTTATCCTCAAGTCTTGTACCTCCTTCATGAGCTCATCTACCCTTTGATTCATAGAAATCATAATCATTTGTGTAGAAGTTTTATAACTATTTTCTTGCTGCAACATTAATTCTTTAAAATGCACTCTCTCTTGATCAAACAGCTCCCGTACCTGAGCCAGAGAGATGTTGTTATTCGCGTTCCTTGGCATGTTGAAATCACAACTGTGTACTACTTATTTTCAACACCCTCCCAACCCTAGATTTTTTGCTAGTTCACTGTGCAACCTCCTCACAGAGCCAGCCAAAACCTTGTCGCGGCCTCGGTGCAAACGATCCCATTATTGCTACCTTAATGATGAAATGACTGAAAATAATTCATCATTCAAGAGTTTGAAGTATTGAACTGATTTTCTGTAATTAGGCTACATAAAACATATCTTGATTTATAGCCCTGAAGGGGTGACGAATCCCCTGAGATACAAACATTTACAGAGAGATTATGAAAAATTTAAAAATTGAATTCATAACATTTCAACATAAACATAATGAGATAACACTTAATAACAACTATTTAAACATGCAAGTCCCCTACAAATATTGCAAATGTGTGAAATACATGAACTATTTTCCCACAACAGGTGGCCGTGATGTTTTTAACTGCTGTCTGTGAACGAAACAAAGACTGAATGAACAAAGTCACCAGATCTAAATATTCACAACAAACACCCTTTCAGCATTTGTTTTCATTTAAAAATGAGACCATAGCCTCCTTAAATATATATTTTTAATGTTTTACATCATTAAATCGGTTCAGCAAAAGAGACTAGAGCCAGAGCTGTGTGTCATATTTATATTGTTTTTATGTTAGGTATTCGTGTTATTATGGTATTCATATTAGCTATTTTGGCGGAGAGTCTATGAAAGAAGTTTAGTTTATCGTTTCTGTATCAACATTGTGAACATAAAGTCACAAAAAAGATTGTTTGTTATAGTTCAGTTGATCAGAAGAGATCAGAAGCAGAGTCCAGCTGTGTGTCTATGAAGAGTGACGAGTCTATAGGACATCCACCAAATCTCAGGTACAATATTTCATTAACAGACAGAATTGAATTTTTTTTTTTTTATGGTATTTTATCATGTGATTAATTAATCTGATATTTCATCATGTGCTCACACTCTCTGTTATAGTTCAGTTCATGAGAAGAAATCAGAAGCAGAGCCCAGCTGTGTGTCTATGAGGAGTGATGCTTCTTTGGGTCCTCCAATTGATTTTAAGAGTGATGACACAAGGTTTAACACCAAGTATTACATTTTGTAAAAAATGATTATAGTAATATATTGTAAGTTAAATTCTCATAATTTTACAGCACTATAATAAATAAATATGAGCAGAAGTCTGGCTAGGAAATGCAATAAATCTAATGACAACGAGTAGATACAGAGCACAGAGTAGAATTGTTTATTTACATTAATTTAAAACGCATTTATTTTTTACAGTTCTGACCTTGAGTAGGTGCATTTTTAAATAAAGTCGCAACTGTTAAGATAATGAGAAAAATGTCACCAATGTCAGAGTGTTTGATTCTTGATTCAAGGTCAATCCTGCAACACAGATCAGTAACAAAACCCGTCTGTAAGAAATATTACCAGCCTATGAATCAACCACAAGACACGTATCCTGGTGTAAGGTAAACATTACTCATTTACATCATTAATAACTGACACATTTCATAAACCCTGTGATATGTTCAGCGTCTGATAACACAGAAAACAAAACGTCTCGGGTTACTCGCGTAACCCTTGTTCTCTGAATAGGGAACGAGACGCTGCGTAAGCTAAGACGCTTTGGGAACGCCCTCTGGGTGTGCCGATTGTCTGAAGCCCTTATAGAATCACGCCAATTCATTGGCTGGTGGATGCCGTCTTCGACGTTCTTACGTCGCCTCCTTATACTGGCAAACGCGCCATCTGCTCCTCAGATTTCTCTGCCGAAAAAGGCCCTTGTCGGCAGCGTGAGGAGCTTGGCAGCAAACGCAGCATCTCGTTCCCTATTCAGAGAACAAGGGTTACGCGAGTAACCCGAGACGTTCTCTTTCATAGGTTCACTCAACGCTGCGTAAGCTAAGACGCTTTGGGAACGATATACCAAACACGCCAAGCTAAAAACGCTGCCCTATCTGGCCCGTTTACGAACCAGACAGCATACACGGCTGGCTCAAGCAGATAAAACCTGGGAACCCGGAGCCGTGTCAAGATCCAAGTTATAGAACCTGATAAAAGTGTGCGGAGAGGACGATCCTGCCGCTACACAAATATCCTCTAGGGGAACCCCTCTAAAAAGAGCTTGAGAGGAAGCCACGCTCCTAGTAGAATGCGCCCGAACGCTGAGAGGTGAAGAAAGACCACGCACCTCATATGCCAGCGAAATGGCGTCCCTCACCCAGTGAGAAATTCTATGCTTCGATGTGGCAAGCCCACGGCGGCCAGCACCGAAACATACCAACAACTGAGGAGATTTCCTCCAATGGCCGGAGCGGTCCACATAGATCTTCAAAGCTCGGACGGGGCAGAGCAAGTGAAGCCTCTCATCCTCGCCTGAAGAAAAAGGAGGAGGATGGAAAGAGTGAAGTGTGACCACCTGAGAGCGAAATGATGCGGATAAAACCTTAGGAACATAGCCAGGCCTAGGCCGTAAAGTCACCTTGACCAGACCCGGGGCGAAATCCATACACATCTCGCTTACAGAGAGAGCCTGCAAGTCCCCAACTCTTTTCAAAGATGTAAGTGCCAACAAAAGAGTAACCTTGAGAGTCAGAATCCGTTCTGGAGCTGACTCCAAGGGCTCAAAAGGGGCTACCATCAGACCCTCAAGGACAACTGATAAGTCCCACGAAGGAACTCCAATGGGGCGTACTGGTCTCAGACGCCGGACACCACGCATAAATGCAGAGACCAACCGATGTCTCCCCAGGGGAATGTCATCCAGCTCTCTTAGAGAGGCGCAAGTTTCTCTTGCAGGAACTCTAGCACTGAAGCAATAGGGCAGCCGACTGGGTCCACTGCGTGGGATAAACACCAGGACTCAAAGACCTTCCATTTGGAAGAGTACAGCTTTCTAGTGGAAGGGGCTCTAGCACTAGCAATAGTCTCCTGAACCCCAGCAGGAAGGCCAGAAGTCAAAACCTGTGACCTCTGATGGGCCATACCCACAGCTTCCAGATCTCGGGTTGAGGGTGCCAGATCTTGCCCTGAAGCTGAGAGAGCAGGTCCTGCCTGATCGGAATCTCCCAAGGGGACTGATACAGAAGAGGAATCAGCTCCGAGAACCACGTCTGGGAAGGCCAGAACGGGGCTACGAGAAGGAGACTGACACCGCTCTCCCTGACCCTGCACAAAACTGCCGGAATCAGCTTGATGGGCGGAAACGCGTACAGCCTCATGTCCGGCCAAGGGTGAGCAAACGCATCTATGCCCAGAGGTGCTGGGGAACTCAGGGAGAACCAAAGCGGGCATTGGGACGACTCCTGCGACGCAAAGAGGTCCACGTCCGCTTTGCCGAACACATTCCAAATCTGGGCTACCGTTTGGCGGTTCAACATCCACTCCCCCGACCTGAGCTTCTGTCTCGACAGAAAGTCGGCTGCGAGGTTCAATACTCCCGGGACATGAACCGCTCTCAAGGAGAGAAACTTGTCCTGAGCCCAAAGAAGGAGACGCCGAGCATGCCCGTTCAGGGTGCGCGACCGTGAACCCCCTTGGCGATTTATATGGGACACTACCGCCATGTTGTCCGTCCTGACAATCACATGACACCCCCTGAGTGGGGGGAGAAAGTGAATCAATGCCAGGAAGACAGCTCTCATCTCCAGGCAGTTTATGTGCCATGAGAGGAACTCTCCTGCCCAAACTCCACACGCCGGTCTGCCCTCGAAGACCGCGCCCCAGCCCGTCAGGGATGCGTCCGTCGTGACCATCTGACGACAATGAATCGCACCCATTCTGACTCCACTCTGGAGAAAAAGGGGATCCCGCCATATTAAAAGGGTGCGAAGACAACTGCGCGACACCCTTACCAGGCGAGCGGCTGGTCCTGTGGAGCGGACCCCTGAAAGTTTCATCCACCAAAGGAACGGCCTCATGTGAAGCAACCCCAAAGGCAGCACAGGGGAGGCTGCGGCCATGAGGCCTAGGAGCCTGCGACAAGTGCTCACGGAGACATGATGGACTAGCTTGAAACTGGCCAAACATGTATTGAGGCCGGAAATCCGGGCAGGAGCCAGACGGGCCTGCATTTGAACGGAATCCAAGTGCACTCCCAAAAACACAGTTTGTTGGGAGGGAGAGAGAACACTCTTCTTGGTGTTCATTCTGAGGCCAAGAGCACGAATGTGGCGCAGGACGACATCCCTGTGACGGCTCACTGACTCCCTGGAGTGGGCCAGGATAAGCCAATCGTCCAGGTAATTGAGTACACGAATGCCCTGGAGCCTCAAAGGGGCCAGAGCAGCATCCATGCACTTTGTGAACGTCCTCGGAGCCAAAGCCAGGCCAAAGGGAAGAACCTTGTATTGGTAAGCCTTGCCTCCAAAAGCGAACCGAAGGAACTTCCTGTGCCGCCGAACGACCTGAATATGAAAATAGGCATCCTTCAGATCGACAGTGACAAACCAGTCTCCCACTCGAATCTGAGACATAATAGTCTTTAATGTCAACATCTTGAACTTCCCTTTGTAAAGGGAGAGGTTGAGACGACGCAGGTCCAGAATGGGTCGTAGACCGCCGTCCCTCTTCGGCACAAGAAAATAGTGACTGAAAAAGCCTCGTTCCAGGTCCGATTGAGGGACTTCCTCTATTGCCCCCTTGAGGAGGAGGGAGGACAGTTCCTGCTGTAGCACAGAAGCCTTTGAGGCGCTGCTTACTACTGTCAGGTGAACCCCGTCGAAGCGGGGAGGATTGCGGCCAAACTGAAGCGTGTAGCCGGACCGAATTGTGCGGAGAACCCAAGGCGATACCCCTGGTAGACGCTCCCATTCGTGAAAGAAATGCGATAGAGGAAGCAGAGTGTTGTAGTCTAGAAGACATACCTGAGTTGGGGTGTCGAGAAGGTCTGGAGGGGGTGATGTCGTCCACCACGAAGGAAAGCCTATGGCGTCCTTGGTTAGGATGGGGGAGTCCACGGTGACCGAAGGCTGTGGGAGAGAACCGAAAGTGTCTCCTATCATACGAGCCGCGGGTGACAAAGGAACAGGTAGTAGGGGGAGAAAGCTTGATGCGTCTCCCGGCTGCCACACTGAAAGAGACTGAAGATGGTCGTTTGCTGCACACCGAAACCTGCCGGGCGGATGTGACAGATCTGCGTGAGGAGAGTGTATTAGAGGTGGGCGGAAACGTTTGAACGGTCTGGCCCTGCCTCGTGAGGATTCTGGACAAACTCTCCTCCTCCCGACCCAAAAGTCAGGAACGACTCGATGGAGCTGAAGCGGCAGGCCTGTCAGGCCGCTTCAGATCAATCCTCCTGCGTGGTCGCCGGTGGGGCAATGGTCGGCCGCGGGCTCCCCAGACCGTGGCCGGAGGGGGATGAACCGGGGCGCTGCTCCTACTGGCGGTCTCCTTCCTGGGCAAGGAGCGCTCTCTAGACAAGGAGGAGGAGGGGGTGCCAGAGTGGTCCCTCGCTCTCCTAGGCATAAACTGCCTAAGGGCAGCTGACTGAGACTTAGCGGATCGAAACTTCTCCACCACAGAGCTGACCGCCTCCCCAAATAGTCCAGTTTGAGAAATGGGGGCGTCAAGGAGAAAAACTTTCTCTTTTTCACGAATTTCCGTGAGATTAAGCCATAGGTGGCGCTCTGCAGCTACCGAACCTGCCATAGAGCGTCCTACAGCACGAGCAGTGTGCTTAGTGGCTCTCAGGGCCAGGTCTGTGGCTTTACGGAGCTCTTTGACTGCCTCTGGAGACAGCCCGGCACCCTCATCCATCTCTTTAAGGACATCCGCCTGGTAGGCTTGGAGGATGGCCATAGTGTGGAGGGCCATGCCTGCCTGACCAGCTGCAATGTAGGACTTCCCGATAAGGGCGGAAGTGGTCCTACATGGTTTGGTCGGAAGGAGAGGGCGGGACTTCCATGAAGGCGCCAAAGATGGCGAAAGGTGAGAGGCTAGTGTGTCCTCAATCACCGGAATGGCGGTGTAACCCTGCTCCACAGAACCCACTAGGTTGGTGAAGTCAGCGGCTGCCGCGTTAGTAAGGCGGGAGGAGAAAGGCTGTTTCCAGGATCTGGAGATCTCGTGATGCAAATCACTGAAAAATGGTAGCTTTCTCCGTTCAGGCCTAGAATTTGGACCACTAAGGAACCGCTCGTCAAGCTTAGATGACTGAGATTCGCGGGGCTCATCGGGCCAATCAATGGAGAGCTTTTCAGTGGCGCGCGAAAGCACGTCCACGAGCTCCGAGTAGGCCGCAGAAGGACGCGCCTCCTGGCCGCTAGGCGGGAGAGCGTCGGCTAAAGCAGGCCCGAAATCCTCAGAGTCGGACGCTGCTGTGAATAATACGTCATCTAGGCCGAAGGAAACGGCGTCGCGTGCCTCTGGGCTAGGACATAAATATTCATGCGCGAACTCTACCGGAGAATTCACGCGCACGTGCTCAGGCGAGAGAGGGAGAGAAAAGGCGAAGCCTGTCTGCTCGCTCTCCATCGCCTCGAGCTCCACATCCGAACCCCAGGTCGTGGATTCGCGGAGGGCCTCAGCGGCCTCCGGAGCACGACGGGGAAAAACGGATGACTCCCTCTCAAAAACCGCGAGCCTAGTGCGGAGGGTTTTGAGACGGAAGTTTTCGCAGAATTTGCATTTCGAGATGCCGTAAACCGCCTCGCGCGCGTGCGAAAAACCCATACATTTAACACACTTACTGTGTGGGTCATCGCTCGCGATGAAGCGAGAACACGGCAGCTGACAGCGACGATACTCCATGGCACTTCACCGCAAGGAGAACAGAGTTCCACTACTGCAGTCGCCGAAGTGCAAGTGAAGAAATCCCAAGAAGAACGATCGAAATCGGGCCATAAAAATCGCAACAGAAGGGCTAATATGGCCACTTCGTGAAGGCAGAGAAATCTGAGGAGCAGATGGCGCGTTTGCCAGTATAAGGAGGCGACGTAAGAACGTCGAAGACGGCATCCGCGCCATCAGCCAATGAATTGGCGTGATTCTATAAGGGCTTCAGACAATCGGCACACCCAGAGGGCGTTCCCAAAGCGTCTTAGCTTACGCAGCGTTGAGTGAACCTATGAAAGAGAACACACATTTTGCTCTGTACATTTACCTCTGTAGCTCATGTAATTATTTTAATTTTCCAGCCATGAAGTCCTCAACATATTCAGATCAAATCTGCTGAAGAAGTTTGAGCGTCTGTATGAGGGAACAGCGACGCAGGGAAACCCAACACTCCTGAATGAGATCTACACAGAGCTCTACATCACAGAGAGTGAGAGTGGAGAGATCAGTAATGAGCATGAGGTGAGACAGATTGAGACACGATCCAGGAGAGCAGCAACAGAGGACACAGCCATCAAATGCTGTGACATCTTTAGACCTTTACCTGGACAAGACAAAGCCATCAGAACTGTGCTGACAAAGGGAGTCGCTGGCATTGGAAAAACAGTCTCTGTGCAGAAGTTCATCCTGGACTGGGCCGAAGGGAAAGAGAATCAGGACGTCCAGCTCATATTTCCACTGCCTTTCAGAGAAATCAATCTGATGAAGGACAAAACACTCAGTCTTTCAGATCTTCTTCATGTGTTTTTCCCTGAAACTAAAGAAATGGAAATATCCAGTGATGAATATAAAGTGTTGTTCATCTTTGATGGTCTGGATGAGTGTCGTCTGTCTCTGGACTTTAAGAGTAAAGTGAAACTGTGTAATATATCTGAATCAGCCTCAGTGGACGTGCTGCTGATGAACCTGATTGTGGGGAATCTGCTTCCCTCTGCTCTCATCTGGATCACCTCCAGACCAGCAGCAGCTGATCTCGTCCCCTCTGAGTGTGTCCATCGAGTGACAGAGGTACGAGGCTTCAATGAGCCACAGAAGCAGGAATACTTCAGGAAGAGAATCAGTGATCAGAGTCTGGCCGATACAATCATCTCACACCTGAAGTCATCAAGGAGCCTCTACATCATGTGCCACATCCCAGTGTTCTGCTGGATCTCAGCTGCTGTTCTGGAGAAGATGTTGAGTCCAGCAGAGCGTGGAGAGATTCCCAAGACTCTCACTCAAATGTACACACGCTTCCTGATCCTTCAGACCGACATCAAACGTGAGAAGGACTATGAGAAGAAGGTGACAGATGAAGACATGATCCTCAAACTGGGGAAAGTGGCTTTTGAGCAGCTTGTGAAAGGAAACCTGATCTTCTATGAGGAAGACCTGAGAGAGTGTGGCATTGATGTGACCGAAGCATCAGTGTACTCAGGATTGTGCTCTCAGATCTTCAGAGAGGAGTTGGGCTTGTATCAGGGGAAAGTCTTCTGCTTTGTTCATCTGAGCATTCAGGAACATCTAGCAGCTCTATATGTGCACCTCTCCTGGACAAACCACAACAGAAATGTGTTTGAGTCCATCACCAAGCAGAGATTGCGGTCTATGTTTAAGGACTTGTTTCAACATGTTTCATTATCTGAGCTGCATCAGAGAGCTGTGAAAGAGGCTCTACGGAGTAAAAATGGACATCTGGATCTTTTCCTGCGGTTTCTTCTGGGTTTGTCAGTGGAGTCTCATCAGATTCTCCTACAACGAATAATGACGCTGAAAAGAAGCAGCTCTGACAGCAATGAGAAAACAGTTGAGTTTATCAAAGAGAAGATCAGGACCATTGACTCTCCAGAGAAATCCATCAATCTGTTCCACTGTCTGAATGAACTGGGTGATCGTTCACTAGTGGAGGAAATACAACAGTATCTGAAATCTGGAAGAATAAGTGAAGCCAAACTCTCTTCATCTCAGTGGTCAGCTGTAGTTTTTGTGTTGTTGACATCAGAAGAGGAACTGAATGAGTTTCGTCTTGATAAATTTGTTAAAGAAAAGAATAATCCTGAAAATATGGAAGTTCTTCAGAAGTTGCTGCCTGTGATTAAAGAATCCAGATCAGTTCAGTAAGTATCAATGAGAACAATCACTTCACTGTTAAAACATTAAGAAAATCAAAGTTAAAAGCTCATAAATCTTCAGTGATGTTGCTATTATTTTAGTGGTCTGCATTGTGATGTGTTTTCAGTGCAGTGACACTGTAAAAGATTTCTTCAGGCATTTAAACAAAGTCAGACAAGTTGCACATAAATAATTCAGGTTTTCCATTTAAAAATGTTAAAATTAACAAAGAAGGAACTGAAATATTTCTTATCTGGCGTAAAAGACCAAGCAGAAATCCAGAGCAACCAAACAAGTGGAGAAGCAGCTCATATATACAGCAGCTCAAATCTCCTAAAATCTGATGAATCAGTTAATGGAGCAAAACAGCAGCATACTTGAACACACACTTTTGAAGACAACAATTGAAATCTACAAGGTACACTAAAAACTGCTGGGTTAAAAACAACCCAATTTGGGTTATTTGGCAACCCAGCGCTGGGTAAATATTGGACAGTTTACACATTTTAACGCAGCAGGCTGGGTTGTTGAGAAAACCCAAGATATAGTTATTTTTACCATCTATGTGTTTGCTATTACTGGGTTATTATTGATGGGTTATTCTCATAAATCTGCCTATGCTTAACAAGACAACCACTGATTAATAAAAAAATGAAGAATACAGGTTTAGACTGTTAAAAATAATTTTTAATACCAACTGACATTCGCAAATGTGATAAAATTAGTACCACTGACAAACAACGTGCAATTAAGACCCGGAAAATCACAAAATGTGAAAATGCAAAAATCACAGAAATACAGTTGCAAGTTGTAGTCTTTTAAAGAACGAAGAAATTCTTGAATGAAACATGTTTTGTGTTCTGTGACATTTTAGAACTCAGTTCAATGATCCATCAAACATTGATTTGTGCTTTAAGTTTGTACTTTCTCTTTAATAATGGATTCACAGCTAAACTGATCTGATCTGAGAGTGAAGAGTGTGTCATTGTTCTCTACAGGTTGAGTGATTGTGGCATCACAGATGAAGGTTGTGCTGCTCTGGCTTCAGCTCTGAGATCAAACCCCTCACACCTGAGAGAACTGAGTCTGTCTGGGAATAAACTCAGAGATTCAGTGAAGCTGCTTTCTGATGTACTACAGGATCCTCACTGTAAACTGGAGAAACTGTGGTAAGATCATATATGACACACACATGAAGCACATTTAAAGTAAATATGAAGTGTTCAGCCTCAGCTTTTTAGTATTAAATAAACAGCATTGCAAAAGTCATTGGTTCTGATGTTCACTGTAGTTTATATGTAGATGATACCTGCATTTGTTACAGAAGCAAGTACATGAATATCATCAAGCAAAAAATCCAACTGAAGATAAACAAAATACAATCTTGGTCAACACAGAACGATTTCAAGTTCTCACAAACAGAAACTGTCTGTATGCATTTCTGTCAACTTCAGTCGTTGCACAATGAACTAGAGACAAATCCATCTTTTTTGCCTCCAATACTGATTCTAACACCTGGGGTTCAGTATTATCTGATACAGATCCCGATCCCATACCAGTGCAGTTTTTTATATAGTGGAAAATTATTAAATTAAAAATGGTACATAAGATTATCAATAATAGAGCTCCTTTATATTTTAATGCACTTTTTTCTAGGGTAAATGAGCAACATTGTTATAAAACTAGGCAAAGTCTTATGGATATTACATTATGTCATTTTAAAACTATGTATGGTCGTAGGTCTTTTAGATATTCTGGGGCACTTTTGTGGAATAGATTACCTTTGAGTATTAAGGGTATTTCGACTATGGCTAGTTTTAGTTTAAAAGCTAAAAGTTGGCTCTTAAGCAGGGTGTTTTGTTGATGAAATTGTATTATGTACGTGGTTATTTGTGATTGTAAATTTTTGTAAATGTGGAATTTTATTGTAATTTTTGTATTTATAATGCAGTGCCAGTGTACCTGTTACCGGGAGTGCAGTTTGTGCTTTACATCAAGGACCACAATGGAAACAAGTTTTATTTTAAACTTTATTGTGTTATCCTTGACGAATTGAGTGTATTCACTACTTTTTTGTCAAATAAACAAAAAAAAAAAAAAAAAAAAAAAAAAAGAAAAACATTATTTAGTGGGGAACAAATAAATGTGTTGCACTAAATCTGGTAAAATGTTACACGTTGCTGTCTGTATTATCAAATCCATTCATGAAAACTATATATTTATAAATAAATATTTACTATAAAATTAAAAGACATTTCTTTTAAATTTATAGCACTTTTTTTTTTTTAAATAAGGCAACAGCATATGATGGATAGAACAAAACAGATACAGTGCGGCACAGCTGGATTACAGTATGCACATGCGGTGCCCAGAATAATGCACCAGAAACAACACGGAGTCACAGCACACAGTGTTTCACATTAAAAAGTTCAAAGCACAAAGAGAAGAGATATTGATGTGTTGTGTATTATATCTGTGCAACAGTTTATTTTCTTTTAACAGATTTAAATTTCAGTTACTGTGCACCTTAAAAACAATTTATAGTCTTTTCTGCTCCTGTGTTTTGTTCTAACAGACACCTGTTAGTAGGGCTGGGCGATAAAACAATAACGATATGTATCGCGATAGACGTGATCGATATCAATAAAAAATGTGTTCGATAAAACGTTTGATATTTTTTATTCTTCGTCGGAAGAAAACAGAGGTTGCATTAACAAAGGCACTGCTCTCTGGTAACCTAGCAACGTAGGGAGTGACACGCTAACAGCCAATCATGTAACAGTATCAGTTTGGTTGCGCCATATCGTTGTCTCGTGCTGGTCTGCTGGATTCCTTTTCATAAGCAGAAAATGAGTGCCGCAGCAAGCGAGGAAATTGTAAATAAAAGAGGAAAAGTCAGCTCGCCAGTATGGCAGTTTTTTGGATATTATAAGTCTGACCGTAGTCAGACCAATGTCGTCTGCAAATTATGCAAGACCGTCGTCCCCGCCAAGACTGGTAATACCACGAACTACCTCAGTTTTATTTATGTTTACAAAACACTGCACATATTTTAAAAACACTTTATTCACCAGAAGGTGAACAGCTAGTGAACTTCCTAGCACTAAACTTGGGACAAATTTCTCAGGTTCCTCTGTTTATATTTAACACTTTGCACTATTTTATTACACTTTATTAAACATTTCTTACATTTTCTTTCATTTTGCACCTTAAATGTTAAGAGAAAATTGTTAAGTGTTCATTGTGACTTTAGACTTATGTTTACATTTTAATTATTTGAGTTTTCCATGGTTGTTTACATTTCTGTCTTAATAACTGAGGGGATTATGATCAGAGGAAGGTTAAGTTTAAAATAAAAATGTTTAAATGTAATATATCTTTCTCCTGGTCCTTATTTTAAATGGGTCTTAAAAAATATCAATAATTATCGATATCGACCGATATGAAACACTGATATCGTGATACAGTTTTCAGCCATATCGCCCAGCCCTACCTGGTAGCAAGTAACATGATTTAGAAACGACAGTAAACTCCAGTGAGATAAAGACATTTCATGCAAAACCATAGACATTTATCTACAAATCAAGTATAATAATGGGAACACTGAATGATCTTGGACAGTTTCATCGTCTTGAATGTAGTAACCGAATGTATTTTATTGTGCTTTATAATGTTTTGTGCAGCTTAACAGCAACACAGAATAGTATACGCACAATAATAGATTTGGATCTGCCCTGTTTGACTGACCAGCTCAAGCTCAGTCGCTGTGGCAACTTATGCTGGGAAACTAACCTGGTCAGGAGCTAACTGTCCAGCTAAGCTGACCTCCTCTAACATTGACCAATAGGAACGCATCGATATTACCATCTCTCTCATACAATTAGTTGACTTTATAATTAGTCCAAAAATAAAAGTATACAGAAAATACACCTTAAATAATCAAATAAATAAAAAAAATAGGCTACAACCAACTGTATTTGATGTAGTGTGCCTAAAATGTAGGCTAATGACATTTTAACACAGTTGCTACTCGAGAATTTAGTTGATCAGCAGTTTCTAGTCATGCAGCCTTTCTCTCTGAATTTATGACTGCTGTAACTTTTATGGTTATTAAAACATTGTGATCTAAAATGGCTCTTTAAAGAATTAAAAACACTAAATCAAAAGTTAAAATCACTGAATTAAAAATTTAAATAAATAATAGAAATCAGACTACATTTTAACTGATAAGAGGAACACACATTTAACTCATTTGAGCTAGTATGGCTGTATTAGCCAGCTTACATTTGATTTACAGTTACTGCTATCATAACAATACACTGATATGTAGGATTAAAATTCTATGCGTCACATTTAATGTCCAACAACAAATATTTTAGCAGAATGTATATTTTACGACAGTAAACTCCAGCGAGATAAAGTCTTTTCATGCAAAAACCATAGACATTTATCTACAAATTAAGTATAATAAAAACTTTATTGTGCTTTATAATGTTTTTGTGCTTTTTGTGTAGCTTAACAGTAACACAAGAGTATCAGATTTGGATCGGTCTTGTCTGACTGATACCTGATCCGACAGATAATGGCAGTATCGGAGCCGATAACCGATATGAGGATCGAAATCAGTGCTTCCTTAGAATGAACCACAGTTGTTTATGGATGGAGCCCTCATTAAAGTTGTCACAAAAGCACATTTCTGCACACTTTTAAAGCAGAGTACACAACTAAATCATTAATCGTTTTAAATCTATAAATTAGTTGTGCACTCTGCTTTAAAAGTGTGCAGAAACATGCTTTTGATTGTTTCATGGAAACAGTGACAGTTTCAAACCATATTTTTGAGACTGTGTTTGGTACACTGCAGTTTTAAGGAGAAAATACTCAGCAGTGTTGTTAACTGATGAATTTGTCTCATGGTTTGTTCATTAAGCATACAGTGCATCCAGAAACTATTCACAGCGCTTCACTTTTTCCACATTTTGTTATGTTACAGCCTTATTTAAAAATGGATTAAATTCATTATTTTCCTCAAAATTCTACAAACAATACCCCATAATGACAACATGAAAGAAGTTTGTTTGAAATCTTTGCAAATTGATAATTTTTTTAACAAAATCACATGTACATAAGGCAAGGCAAGTTTATTTATATAGCACATTTCATACACAGTGGTAATTCAAAGTGCTTTACATAAAAGGACGTGAAATAGTCATTAAAAATAATAATAATCACAACAATAAAAACAAAGTAATATAAAAATTGATTGAAAAATAATTTAAAACAGTGGATACTGGCAGGTCCTTATGGATGAAGAAAGTAAAGATAAAACTGCCTTTGTGTGTCCACTAGGATTATTTCAGTTCAATGTTATGCAGTTTGGACTTAAGAATGCTCCTGCAACCTTTCAAAGGTTGATGGAACGAGTTCTGGGAGAACTTCGTGGTACCATCTGTTTTGTGTACTTGGATGACATCATTATCTATTCCCCAAACATTGAAAGGCATTTTCAAGATGGGCAAGCTGTCTTGGACAAGCTTTGAGGGGCAAATCTTACTGTTAACATGCAAAAGAGTCATTTTTTCTGTACCTCCTTAAAATTTCTTGGACACGTAGTTTCACCAGCAGGAGTGGAGGCGGATCCGGAAAAAATAAAGGCAGTACAGGAATTTCCTACACCCAAATCTCTAAAAGAACTCCATAGATTTCTTGGAATGACAGGGTGGTATCACCGTTTTGTGCCCAATTTTTCACTGCTTACAGAGCCCCTAAATGCCCTAAAACGGAAAGGTAGTAAGTTTGTGTGGAGTGAAAAGTGCCAAAAATCTTTTGAAGCTCTGAAGAACCATCTTGTATCTCCACCCATCTTGGGACATCCAAAGTTATATCTTCCTTTCACTGTATATACGGATGCTAGTGATGTCGGGTTGGGGGGAGTAGTTGTACAACAAGTGGAATTTGGAAAGGAAGAAATTTTGGCTTTTGCCAGTCGTAGTTTAAATGTGGCTAATGTTTTAGCACATCTGATCTCTTCTGGAAGCTGGTTGTTAAATTTAGATTTTTTTATGATCATGTTTTGTGTTCTGCGACATTTTAGACCCAAAGAGTGTGTCATTGTTCTCTACAGGTTGTATAAGTGTGGAGTCACAGATGAAGGTTGTGCTGCTCTGGCTTCAGCTCTGAGATCAAACCCCTCACACCTGAGAGAACTGAGTCTGTCTGAGAATAAACTAAGAGATTCAGTGAAGCTGCTTTCTGATGTACTACAGGATCCTCACTGTAAACTGGAGAAACTGTGGTAAGACCTCTCTGATATTCACACGTCTTACTCCTCAGTAAAACATACTTTAATGTCAATTCTAAGAATAAAATCAGCAATGTTACGTAAACACACTAAATTTCAGCAGAATTGACTGATTAAGTTGGTTTCGTTCATTTCCATTACATCACATGCTTTGCTTATGATAGTTTGATTTAATAATGAACTTTCAGATAATGTGTAAAATATTAATCCAGAGTCTCTGTGATTTACTGCAGCGTTCAAGTTCAACTCCTCCTGGGTCGTTCGTACTTACGAGTTGACAAGTCGTTATCACAATGTCGGGTGCGTTCAAGTCACTTTGATTGGAAAAAGATGGTGATTTTCTACATAAAATTCAACAATTCAACAAATCTACAAAATATTGAATGAAGAATGTGCATCAGTGTGTTTTTTCTTTTTTCCGTTTTTATTTAATTTATGAAGGTAAACTGAATAATTCTATTATAATTGTACAATAAAATTATAATTTTATTCATTTCAACAACTTTACCGATGCTGAATATCTTTAGTCTAATGGCTGCGTCCATTGCATCCGACATATTTTCTCACTGATACGCCCCCAATTCGGAAACTTGGGGCTTAAAGAAAATTTGGAGTTTCCCACTCGTAATAATGACTTTGTGGTGGCGTTCATGTGCGTTCAACTCGTAAATACGATGTATCTGACATGACTTGAACGCACCATTACTGCAGGATGAGTATCTCAGAGGTTTAGAGTTGAACAGACAAGAGTCTGAATGTGTTTAGTTTTAACTCAGTATTACAGTGATCAATGAAAGTTATAATCACTTTAGTGTTCAGCATTATCATTGATAAAAGAAAAGACCCTCAAGACCTATAAAACAACAAGCAATATTTTTTATTTTATTTATATATTTGTTGCTCTATCAGCAGTTACATGTTCTTCTTATATCAGGGATATACAGATGCTGATCATATAATTAGAATATCATCAAAAAGTTGATTTATTTCACTAATTCCATTCAAAAAGTGAAACTTGTAGATTATATTCATTCATTACACACAGACTGATATATTTGACATGTTTATTTCTTTTAATTTTGATGATTAGAGCTTACAGCTCATGAAAGTCAAAAATCAGTATCTCAAAATATTAGAATATTTACATTTGAGTTTCAATAAATGAAAGTACAAATTCCGGGTATCCCTTGTTCTTTGAAACCATAATAATGGAGAAGACTGCTGACTTGACAATGATCCAGAAGATGAACATTGACGCCCTCCACAAAGAGGGTAAGTCACAGAGGGTCATTACTGAAAGGTGTGGCTGTTTACAGAGTGCTGTATCAAAGCATATTAAATGCAAAGTTGACTGGAAGGAAGAATTTGGGTAGGAAAAGGTGCACAAGCAACAGGGATGACCGCAAGCTTGAGAATACTGTCAAGCAAAGCTGATTAAAACACTTGTGAGAGCTTCACAAGGAGAGAACTGAAGCTGGAGTCAGTGCATCAAGAGTCACCACGCTCAGACGTCTTCAGGAAAAGGGCCACCAAGCCACTTCTGAAGCAGAGACAACGTCAGAAGCGTCTTACCTGGTCTGTGGAGAAAAAGAACTGGACTGTTGCTCAGTGGTCCAAAGTCCTCTTTTCAGATGAAAGTAAATTTTGCATTTCATTTGGAAATCAAGGTCCCAGAGTCTGGAGGAAGAGTGGAGAGGCACAGAATCCATGTTGCTTGAAGTCCAGTGTGAAGTTTCCACAGTCTGTGATGATTTGGGCTGCCATGTCATCTGCTGGTGTTGGTCCACTGTGTTTTCTGAGGTCCAAGGTCAACGCAGCCGTATACCAGGAAGTTTTAGAGCACTTCATGCTTCCTGCTGCCGACCAACTTTATGGAGATGCTGATTTCATTTTCCAGCAGGACTTGGCAACTGCACACAGTGCCAAAGCAACCAGTATCTGGTTTAAGGACCATGGTATCACTGTTCTTAATTGGCCAGCAAACTCGCCTGACCTTAACCCCACAGAGAATCTATGGGGTATTGTCAAGAGGAAGATGCGATATGTCAGACCCAACAATGCAGAAGAGCTGAAGGCCACTATCAGAGCGACCCGGGCTCTCATAACACCTGAGCAGTGCCACAGACTGATCAACTCCATGCCACGCCGCATTGCTGCAGTAATTCAGGCAAAAGGAGCCCCAACTAAGTATTGAGTGCTGTACATGCTCATACTTTTCATGTTCATACTTTTCAGTTGGCCAAGATTTCTAAAAATCCTTTTTTTGTATTGGTCTTAAGTAATATTCTAATTTTCTGAGATGCTGAATTTGAGATTTTCCTTAGTTGTCAGTTATAATCATCAAAATTAAAAGAAAAAAACATTTGAAATATATCAGTCTGTGTGTAATGAATGAATATAATACACAAGTTTCACTTTTTTTGAATGGAATTTGTGAAATAAATCAACTTTTTGATGATATTCTAATTGTATGACCAGCACCTGTATAAACTCGGTCCTGGAGGGCCACAGTCTTGCAGAGTTTAGCTCCAACCTCAATTAAACACCTGAACACAGGGACTGATTATGACTCGGACCGATTTAAAGGTCCTCCTCGGTTGAAATCGTGTCCCGGGAGAGCGGTGTTTCGGTTGGGTCCTCCTCTGCTCTAGTGTCCTGTACACCTGTGTATTAATCCAGCCTTTCTGAACACAGTAATCAGTGTCTCCAGGATCACTAGAAAGTTACAGACAGGTGAGTTTAATCAGGGCTGGAGCTAAACTCTGCAGGACAGTGATCCTCCAGGACAGATCCCATCTCTTGACCATCCCTGTCTCATATCCTGAGAAAAACATTATTTAAGAAAATAAAGTTCATCAAAGTGAAATATACACAGCAAACACAATAAAGCTGGAGGAAAACAGGTGATGAGCCGGAAGAAAAGATCATTAACATGATCTCAGTGCATGTAGCCAAGAGTTATTACGTTGTAAGACCTTGAGAATCTCGACTGAGTTCAACACATTTCTATTCAGTTTTAAGCTGCCAGACGAGACCAAACATGACACAATGATCGAGTGTTTGATCACAAGAGTTAATAAATGAGATGTAATGGGGAACACGTGGCTCCTGTGAAGCAGATGTCCTCCTGTAGGTGTTTATTAGAGGAGCAAGTGACTGTTTCTCCAGACAGATCCGTCCTTATATCACTATCAAACAATATCTCACACTAAGGTCTGTGTGTCTGTTCAGTCCTGAAGCACATGACAGTTTCAAACAGCAGCATTGAGCATCAACATGCAGAAATCTCATTCTATCAGCAGCAGTATGTGGCAATGCTTGTCATTATATCTCCTCTCCTGCTCTGAGACCAGAGTCAATAACAAACTACACACACTTCAACTACAATTCACACTGTGTCATTGTTCTCTACAGGTTGAGGGATTGTGGCGTCACAGATGAAGGTTGTGCTGCTCTGGCTTCAGCTCTGAGATCAAACCCCTCACACCTGAGAGAACTGAATCTGTTTGGGAATAAACTAAGTGGTTCTGATGTGAAGTTACTCTCTGATCTGAAGGACGATCCACATTATAAACTGGAGACATTATACTATTGTGAGTGTTTGTTTATTTAAAGTTTCTAAATTGAGTAACAGACCTCCTGTGTTTAATTCTGTGATGTGACTGATTTATGAATACATTAATATTTTAATCTCTTACAGAGTCTCTAAGTGATAGTAGTTGTTGATCATGTACTGTTATTAATCTATGATCAGTTGTTCATTCATATCTCTGGCTGTAATATGAATATACTGTGTGTTTTCTGAGCTGGATCTGCTGATGTGATGTGACAGCAGTAATGTCTCAGACTCATATCTGACTGTCTGTGTGTTTTATTGTAGGACTCTCAGTATTTATCCGTCAGTCCAGTTTGGTCAGGATCAGCTGATGGTGAATAAGGAGCCGCTACAGAGACGTCACAGTCACACAATCAACAGAGACTGCGTGATGGAGCCACAAAAACTTAGAGATGTTCATTTTCAGTTCATTTTCCTGACCGACTCCCAACACTCGTTAACCAATCATTGACCGTGAAAACTAGAATGTTACATTAGATTTAAATTTAATTGGAATGGATAAGTTTGTGACCCATTAAAAGTGAACTCTTTACAGTTTCTATTAATGTCTTATTTTTATCTGTTTGACCAAAAATGACGGTGTATTTTAAGTCGTTTCCTCTGTAATAAGGAAGATATTCAGGTGATCGCTGGAGTCTCTCGTAGGAAACATTTGTATTCGTGCAGAATGATTCGTGCATTTCTCTTTAAATAATAATTTTGTCTAGAAATTTGTTGTTTTTAATGAATAATTTTATAGCTGCTTATATTTTTTTATTTTTAGTTTGTTTTGAATGTTCTACGACTTATTTTCTCTCAATTTTCTCGCAATTTTAACTGATGTGTGTATAGATTTTTTATTTATTTTTTTATCCATGCAGCAAATGTTTTTAAGAACTTTTTCCACTGTAACGTTTATGGGTATCTTAATGTAAAACATTGTCATGAATTCACTCTACTCTCATTTATTAAAGACAAATTCATTGTTTTATACAGACAGCAGAAACTGGTTTAGGTTTGACAGAAAGACTCATCTGATGTAATCTAGAGATGACGGACTGAAGATGTGTGATATGAGATCACAGCCTTTTATCACCAAACTAATTCAAAAAGGGTTGCCAGACTTTAAAGAGTCATTACCCATAAAAACTCACACAAACACTGGCAGTTTAGGGAATATTTCATTTCCTAACAGTGACTGTCCACTTCAGAAACAGACTTGATTCCAGATGCATTTAAACCATATTTTCTCCTTATGAAATTAATTATTATTGCCTGTAGTGCCTATTGCCTTTTTGCTGTAAACTAGAGAAAAAAATTTATGTTGTTAGTAATATCTCCAGATGAACACTTACTGGACTGAAGCAGCACAGCTTTACTTGAATCAATCACTTTCTAGAAAAATCAGTGCGTCTCAAATCTGATCATCAGGATCTTCTGAGGAGCTTTACTTTCACTGTTCCTCAGCGGATGAATGATCTTCATCTCACATCTTCTGAGGAGCGTTTATTTCTTCATCTCTCAATCAGCATTGCATTATATGTTTGGATCATTTCAATCTCATCTTACTGATATACAGTCAGGTCCATAAATATTGGGACATCGACACAATTCTAACATTTTTGGCTCTATACACCACCACAATGGATTTCAAATGAAACGAACAAGATGTGCTTTAACTGCTAACTGTCAGCTTTAATTTGAGGTGAAATCAGGTGAACGGTGTAGGAATTACAACAGTTTGCATATGTGCCTCCCACTTGTTAAGGGACCTAAAGTAATGGGACAGAATAATAAATCATAAATCAAACTTGTTAATACTTGGTTGCAAATCCTTTGCAGTCCTTTACAGCCTGATGTCTGGAACGCATAGACGCTGGGTTTCATCCCTGGTGATGCTCTGCCAGGCCTCTACTGCAACCGTCTTCAGTTCCTGCTTGTTCTTGGGGCATTTTCCCTTCAGTTTTGTCTTCAGCAAGTGAAATGCATGCTCAATCGGATTCAGGTCAGGTGATTGACTTGGCCATTGCATAACAGTCCACTTCTTTCCCTTCAAAAACTCTTTGGTTGCTTTTGCAGTATGCTTTGTGTCATTGTCCATCTGTACTGTGAAGCGCCGTCCAATGAGTTCTGAAACATTTGGCTGAATATGAGCAGATAATACAGCCCGAAACACTTCAAAATTCATCCTGCTGCTTTTGTCAGCAGTCACATCATCAATAAATACAAGAGAACCAGTTCTACTGGCAGCCATACATGCCCACGCCATGACACTACCACCACCATCTTCACTGATGAGGTGGTATGCTTAGGATCATGAGCAGTTCCTTCTCCATACTCTTCTCTTCCCATCACTCTGGTACAAGTTGATCTGTCCATAGGATGTTGTTCCAGAACTGTGAAGACTTTTTAGATGTCGTTTGGCAAACTCTAATCTGGCCTTCCTCACCAATGGTTTACATCTTGTGGTGAACCCTCTGTATTCACTCTGGTGACGTCTTCTCTTGATTGTTGACTTTGACACACATACACCTACCTCCTGGAGAGTGTTCTTGATCTGGCCAACTGTTGTGAAGGGTCTTTTCTTCACCAGGGAAAGAATTCTTTGGTCATCCACCACAGTTGTTTTACATTTACATTTATGCATTTAGCAGACGCTTTTATCCAAAGCGACTTACATTGCATTCAAGTTACAGTTTTTACATTTTATCAGCTCTTGCTTTCCCTGGGAAACGAACCCATGATCTTGGCGTTGCTAGCGCCATGCTCTACTATTTGAGCTACAGGAAAGTTTTCTGTGGTCTTCCGGGTCTTTTGGTGTTGCTGAGCTCACCGGTGCATTCCTTCTTTTTAAGAATGTTCCAAACAGTTGTTTTGGCCACGCTTAATGTTTTTGCTATCTCTCTGATGGGTTTGTTTTGTTTTTTCAGCCTAATGATGGCTTGCTTCACTGATAGTGACAGCTCTTTGGATCTCATCTTAACAGTTGACAGCAACAGATTCCAAATGCAAATTGCACACTTGAAATGAACTCTGGACCTTTTATCTGCTCATTGTAATTGGGATAATGAGGGAATAACACACACCTGGCCATGGAACAGCTGAGAAGCCAATTGTCCCATTACTTTTGGTCCCTTAACAAGTGGGAGGCACATATGCAAACTGTTGTAATTCCTACACCGTTCACCTGATTTGGATGTAAATACCCTCAAACAGGGGCGCCATGAAGAGTTTTAAGGGGGGTATGCAAGACAGAAATTTGAGCCCCCTTCTTCCAGATGATTTTTTTTTCTTTTAACACTTAATAAGAAATTGAAAGAAACAGAATAAGTATACAAAATTTAAATAATTTATCTGTTAATATTTGTATTATTTCAAGTAACATTGAAATATTTAATTTCAAGTAGCCTAACTTTGTTGTAATAAAAGTTATAATTGTTTTTGACCCGTTATCTTGTATTATAATAAATAAGGAAATAACACCAAAATTATAGGCCTATAGCCTACCAGTTAAATTTTACAATTCACGATTCCAATTTCAATAACACAGCAAAAACTACTAACAAATATAAAGTTAAAATATTATTAAAGACAAGAGAACAGTCAGTAAATTAAGAAGAACAAATGAACAAATTACAAGCAATAGCACAAATAAATAAATAGAACAAAGATACACATAAAGGATGTTTTGGGTTTTCAGATTTGTAGGTGTTCCAAGTACAGAAAATAAATAATAAAATGTAAAATAACATTGCATATTCTACGCTGTATAAATAGAGTAGGCTGTAGATTAATCATAAGTTATTCAGTCAAGAGCAGGGAGTTCGTTTCGACAGGACTCACAGTGGTGTCACGGTTCGGCAGCCTAAGCTTTCGATACAGCAAAAAGAACGAAATGCCAGAGAAATATCCTTGTTTTTTACCATTTTTTTTTAAATTATTAAATCTAACATAATAAAGTTTTGTTTTTATTTTTTTGTTTTTACTTTGAACAATGCAGTGTGCCAAACAACAGTCGCATCTCAGATCAGCTGCAGGAGTCGGATTTCATTTCTCACGTGAGGAGAGTGAGTCGAGCTGACGAGTGAGCTGAGAAAGATTTAGTTTCAAAACGAAGTATAAAAGCACATGCTTTAAAAATATTCTAGACTTTGGAAGGCCTTTTGACTTTCGCTGTTTATCTAAGATGATTTTGGAAGCTTTTTTTAACATTCGTTTCTTATTTATTCGGTTCCACCAAATAAATTTGTTACTAATGTTTGCTGATTTTCAGTGTTTTATATGTATTTATTTTATATTAGGCCTGATAGCGTGGTGTTTGTATTCGCTTTGTTAATATATTAAACATTTTGTGTAAACATTTTACATTTAATATAGCCTAAGTGAGTTTGTCGTACTTGTTTTGTTGTTGTCAATTCATTCAATTGAAGCCGAATTGCCGCTAATTCGAAAGTGAAAGTAAAATGTACACATGCATTTAAAGCGAATAAAAGCGAGGAAAATAGGGAAAACTCTAACGAACTTTTGGGGGTGGGAGGGCCAGACATCACGTTGCCTGTTACATTGTTTGGGCTGCCTTGTTGAGGATGTTAAATTGTCAGATAATAAATTGTTTTTGAGGCTGCCAAGAAGGGTTTTTTACATACTTTTGTATTCCACGCTGTCGGGAGTCACTTCAAAGATTTTACGTATCAGTAGTTCTTTGGAAACAGGCTAAACATGACAAAGTTGCAGAAGGGAGTCAGGGAGAGGCAGTGGTGTTGTTTTACGGTGTATTACAGTGACAGCTCTACAAGCTAAACATAAGGGGTCGTACTGTAAATATTTAAAAACTTTGCTCTCTTTCTCCTCATCTTCGTCCTCCTTATAGCCTACTCGCGAATTTGCTGGCTTTTGTGGCACATCAGCTTATAAATGAAAGGGTAAACGTGTAAAATTAGGGTAAACCTATTAAAATTCAGTGGCCTCCATGTTTACTTCCGTATGACAGCGCGCTTCATGCCGTCAGTTCAAGAATGTCATTCATTCACAATGAAATTTGGTCACATTTAATAAAAAAAATATTATGAACAGCTATACAAAAAAAAATGCAAATTGGCAAGGTGTATCTATCCTTTAAAGTGCTAGAAGACGCGCTCAAATAAAAAAAATAACCAAAGTCGTAATTTGGGGCCCCCTAGCTCAGTGTTTGACATGAGAGAGTGTTTCTGAGTCTCTTCTCCAGGAGTGATGCTGATTTCTCAGCTGCTGAACAGAGGTCTGTCAAACACTGAATTACTGAATTAACAAAACACGCTTCACGCTGAGACTTCATCCCCAAAGAACCCTTTAGATGAGCAACCAGCTGGGAACAAAAGAGCTCGCTGTAATTGATTAAATTCAGATTGCTGTTAGAAAATATATTGGCAAATTTAAAAACTGATAAATCAAGAGTGATGTTCTGAGCTCATTCTAACTTTCAGCACATATACTTTCACCTCAGATACACTACTGTAAATCTCACAGTTAATCTAGTCTTTGAAGCACATTTAATGAGACAAACCCTGTCTATAATATCTGCATCTCATTAGGCTTCGGTTAATAAGATACCAAACATCAAGAGTAATTTGACATCAAAACTGATTAAACAATTTTTTTGCCCCTCAAGAGAGATGATGAACAACACTGAAAAATTATGCATAGATGCTGATTTGCACCTTTTCATGTTTGTAGTTAGTTTTAATCTGTCTAAATAATGTTAAAATAATGCATTAAAATGGTGATATTAATATTCATAACATGTTTAAATCATATTTCATAAATATAAACAAAGGAAAATTTGAGATTAAGATTTTTTTTTCTAGAGATGGATGATGAACTGAGATACAAGCACATATAGTATGCAGCATGATTTATTTTACTATTTAAAAACATTAAAATGTTTGACATTTGAAAAAAAAATGACAGGTTAAAGAAGCAGTATGTCTGTTGATTTGCACCTTTTTAAATAGTTATTTAGTTTTAATCTATGTCTGTAATATATTTAGTTAAAACGATAGCGTATAAATGTTATTAGTGATATTAAACGCTTAATATTTATAAGATGTTTCAATCATATCGTAAGTCTGGACTGAAACGCGTTTGAGCCGCGCGCTTTCCGTTCAGCGTGCCGTTGCTAAGAGACGCGTCCAAATTCTCGCTGGTTACTCAGCGCAACACTCAACATAAACAAGAAGCAAATAATAAACACAAATCAATGTTTTTCCTTTTAATGTTAACTTTAACCGCGGAGCTGCTGTTCTGAAGCGAGTGTAAACGGATCATGAGGTGAAATGGATCTTCGCATCCGACAATATTTATCAAAAGCTCAGGAGAAAGGAGGTAATACTGTGTTCATTAGTCGATAATTCATTAAATGCGGTTATTTTTCTATCTTATATTGTTAGTGAGTGTCAGTTTTATTATCTTTATACTGAAAGCGCTTTCATAAGGGGCTAGTTGTCACATGGAGGAAGTCAAAGTTCACAAATGTTTGTTTTCTAGCAGTGTTTTTAAACATAACGTTAGTCTTAGAATATTATTATTGTGAATTATGTCTTTTCAAAATGATGTTTTTGTAATATTTCACATTTCTTGTGATATTAAAGCAAGAGTCTGTATAATACAGGCAGATCTCAGTAAATGTGATGTTTGTGTGTTTGTGTTGTTGTCAGATGCTGTGTATGTGAGGAAAGCGTATGAGCTGATCCGAGCTTCAGCTCCAGCAGCGTCTGATGGCAGATCTCTGTCTGAGCTCCGTGTGCTGTGTGCTGAACAATCTCTACAGGTGCCGTCAGAAACCATACAGCACATTCTGACATATTAATCAGACAGACTTTCTGCTTTCTGCTTCAATTCAAGCAGAGTTGTGCCATTTCTTAACTTTAAGTTTACCTGAATTCACTCTATTCACTCTACACATGCTTGAATTATTCATCACTATAGTTTATGATAGTTTCATTTATTTCAGTAATTAATTTAAGGTGGCAACTGTTTATTATACCCAGTATGTAAGTTCAAACCATGTCCACTTGTGTGAGATACTAGCTTGAATGTCAGGTTGGGAACTGCTGCTCGAGGGGGCGCAGTGTCTCGTTCCCCTTCTCAGGGAACCATGGCTACATGGGTTACCTGAGACGTTTTCTTTGCACTAAGTGCAAAAAGTAATTGGATGTTATTTGCATTAATGCATGAAGTGAAAATGTAGTATTTTCTTTACACTAAGTGCAGTTAGATGGTATTTGCATAAAATACATTAAGTGAAAATATTTGTATTTTCTTTGCACTGAGCATAAAGTAGCAGTAATTTCTTTACATTAAGTCCACATAGTACTTAGATGCTATATGCATTAAGTTCATTAAATGAAAATAGCAGGATCTTCTTAATTCAATGTTTTTTGCATAAAGATCAATTAAGTGAAAATAGCAGTATTTTATTTAGACCATGTGCAAATAGTAATTACACCACATCCAGGTTCAATTATAGACATATTAAATAACCATTAGACACTTTATTTCACTCTTCAAATAATTTCTATATTATTATTTAAAATAAATGCCTCTCTGAGCTAATGTGCAGTGAAGGAGCAAGCAAGGTGGTTTACCTGCACTCGTGAAACATAAAGTGTAAGTTATAAATATAGAGCTGATATGGAAGTGTTTTCACATTGCTTGCTCATCCACAAGAGCAGAAGAGAGAGGAATTTTGTCGTCATATCGCCTTAAATATGTGTTTAAATCATCCTCTACATGCCGACACAATTCAAACGTCACATTCGACCAACAGAAAAAAGAGAAGAGAAAAGCTGACAAATAGAGCTGAGCAGCTGAGCAGGATTTTGCTCAGTGAATTGTGAAGTGAGAAATCCTAAACAGATAAGCGAGCAGTATAACTCTCATACAGAGACAGTGTGGGTTATGAGCATTGTGAATTCATTCCCTTCAGAAGTGAAGGAGTGTATAATATATACCGCGCTTGTCTGAAGTAACCTGAGACGCAGGAGCTTGTGCTGAATCTCTTACTTTTTGCACCCAAGCGCTTTAAAAAGTTCCAAGGGCCATTATGTGTTTCCTGATGTGGCAAAACATTTATTGTGGGCTTAAGGATTTCATTAGTTGAGACATTTCTGATGGCAATGTCTCAGATGGTTCTGTTCCAAAAACTAGTGAGCGATCTGCCTACATAGGCAGCATCCTAACTGCAATGAAACCTCATAAGTGACTGATAAGGCAGCAACTTTGTGTGTCACACAAACAGTGCTCTGCATTTTAGGTAACATGACTCACAATTGGCACACTGCTCCGGGTGTGTGTTCACTGCTGTGTGTGTGTGTGTGTGTGTGTGTGTGTGTGTGTGTGTGTGTGTGTGCACTTTGTATGGGTTAAATGCAGAGCACAAATTCCGAGTATGGGTTACCATACTTGGCCACATGTATGGTATGTTATTTTAGTGCAAGTTAAACAAAATAAAAATGAGAAATGTTTCCTTGGCAACAAGGTGAAATAAGCTTTTTTTATTTTAAATTTTATTTTATGTTTTTTTTTATTATTACAAGTAACAGATTTAAAAAAAAAATTATTTTAGTTTTAGTTTTATTTAGCAATGATAAACCTGGCTGTGCATGCAGGAAGGCTGACACACTCATTGTCTGTTCTTGTGTTGTGTGTTGTGTTGTGTTGTGTTGTGTTGTGTTGATAGCTGGGCTGTTGGGAAATCGCAGAGGACTGTTTAATGATGTACTTGGAAGGGAAACCTCCAGCCAATCAGTTCCTGTGCCGAGCGTATCTGTGCCAGGGTCAGCTCATCTCCTCACGCTCCATTAGCACAGCGGTAAGTCCAAACAGTCTGCTGGACTCATTAAAGATCATCAGTCTTTGACCTCTGAACTCTGAACATGTCAGTTTGAGAACATATAACATGATCTTTATAATGAGAGGAAACTCTACATAGGATCTCACAGAGACTCATTTCACTTGAGACAGTAAACAACCACTTATTCCAACAGTTGGGTTCCGAAGTAAAATTCTATTCATTTTCTCCATAGGGAATTAATATTTAACAATAACTTATAAACCTTCAAAGACAGACATTCTGTGAGCTCTGAGGTTGATGCAGTCGAGTCATTCTCGATACACTCTCAAAATACTTCAATGTTTGTATAGATATACAGTATATGCCTATTTTGCAATAAACGTTTCTGTATTTATAATCAACAACTTTAAATTAATAATCTTGTATTTTTCCATTGTTTTGTAATTCAATCATGTCATTCACAATGCTTTGTGTAGTTCTTGTATCTTTGTCTTTTTGTCTGAATTTTTGCTTTAAATAAAAGTTTATGTTGTGATTCTTTTTAAGACTTTTTAAAAAATCCCTATGAAAAAAAAAAGAATGGAAAAAATGCTTCCAGCCAGTACCAATTGTTCTTTTATACCTTAGGTACGTTTAATATGTATATCATGTTTAAGTCTCAGTATTTTTTCTCAGGGGAATCTGTTGAGTCGCAGGTGTCTCGTTTCTGCTTCTCAGAGATAAATCTGTCCATCACATCTTTAATTTTGTCCCTATTTTTGTTGTTGCTCTATTTCCAGGAGGACTTGGATAAGGCTGTGATGTACTATCTGAAGGCGATCGAGATTGCCAAAGACAAGTCCAGGTAGAGTAAACTATCCAAACAGAGAAAAGATGATAGAAACTGATTCTTCTTCTTCTCTCTCATCTCCTATCCTGATTAAAATAAGTCTGAAGTGACCCACTTGCTCAGAGATGACTCTTTCATACCCTTTCGAGGGAACTTCCAACCGAGTCCTTTAGGGGTCGCTATGGGGAACGCCGTCAGCGTGACCCGTGTCTGAAGTGTACATACAAAAATACCACATGTTGGCCGGTGACAGCCTATGACGTCACTACCGGCGCGACCACAGTATAAAGGGGCGCCGGGAAAATACGTCATCCTCTTCTTCGTCTTCAGTGACTGTTTTGTTTGAAGTGTGCATTCTACTGGTAAGAACGATTTTCTACTTTGCCATGGCGAGCACTAGCAAGGCGTTTAAGAGATGTGTGGATCTGTGTCCTTGTTATTTGACACTTGATGACACACACGGTCTTTGCGTCTTTTGTTTGGGTGAGGAGCACGCACGCGATGTCCTCGAGGGGGCTATCTGCGTGCACTGTGAGCTTTTTTCTATGAGAAAGCTCCGCTTTCGTCTGTCTGTCTTTTTGAGGAAGGAGGGACAGCCGTCTGCTTCCCGCGGTTCAAGACCCACTGTTGCCAAGGCACGGAGGGGAATGAGCTCGGGGGGCTCGCAGGAGGATCTGGCTTATGAGTTAGAGAAAGGGATTTCCTTCTCGCGCTCGTCTGCCACAAACGAGGGTGAGTTGCTGGATGATGATGATGTGATCTCTCTGACATCATCTGATCCAGCGGCTACCGGCTAGTGCTCTGCTGGGTTATGCCCAGGAAGAACAGGAGATGTCTGAGGGCAAAGAAGCTGAGACTGAGCCCTCTCAATCCTCCTGCCCTGCATATGACGAGTTGTTGGAGGTTATGGAACGCGCCATGGCGAGGCTTGACTTGCCGTGGAAGCGGGCCAAGATGGTTGGCGCCGCGGGGTCGTCTTGATGAGCGTTATCTTTCTGGCCATAGCCCCCCAGCTCGAGTGAGCCTTCCATTTCTTCCTGATCTCCATGCAGAGGTTGAGAGGGAATGGAAAAAGCCATTTTCCTTTCACATTCACAGGTTTCAGCATACTAGTTATGCAAACATTGAGGGGATGCGTGAAAACGGCTATGAGGGGATGCCCCCTGTGGAAGAGACGCTAGCCAGCTATCTCTCTGTGGGCGAGACATCCTCTCTCAAGGCTCCCTCCTTGTCATCTAAGCCCTTTCAGGAAACATCTCGCTTAAATGGCAGGGCATACGCAGCAGCAGGTCACGCTGCCGCTTTGTTGCACACTATGGCGGTGCATCAAGCGTACCAGGCTGATCTGCTGAAAGACCTGGATAAGGGTCAGGGCTTGTCAATTGATGAAGTAGCTGAGCTGTGCCGCACCACGGATTTGGCTCTCCGTGTCATTAAGCAGACCGCCACTGCTATGGGCAAGTCTATGGCAGCCATGGTGGAGAGACATCTGTGGATAAACCTGGCAGATTGGGAAGAAAGAGAAGGGCTTTCTTCTCAATGCTCCAGTCTCGCTTTCCGAGCTTTTCGGTACCTCCATCGAGACAGTGGTCGAGAAGTTTAGGGAGGCGAAGGCGCGCTCAGCGGCCTTCAAAACCTTTATTCCAAGAAGGTCCAGGTCTGAGCCCGAACAATGCAGGGGTCCTGGCCCATCTCAGTCTTGGGATCAGAGATGGGCACAGAAGGCTAGTGTCGCGACTCGTGCCCCTCCCCCGCCTGCGGGTAGGGCTAGAGTGAGGCGTGGGTCAAAGAGAGGTAGGCAAGACCTGAGGGAGGTGATCCAGACGTGGCGTTCTCAATGCTCTCGTCTGGACCAGAGTAAGACTTGAACATCTACTCCCTTCCCTCAAGGGGTCTGTCCTCATCTTCCCCTCTGTAATTCCCCTGCAACCACCGTAACTCCACCTGACCAAGGTTAGGTGGGAACCTAGAAACCTGCGCTTGACATTGCAGTCTCTATACTAGACTTATGATGTTTTGGTTAGGTTCTATGTTTCATAGAAACTACCTTACTGATGGTCTGGATCCGACTCTTCGGACTTCGCCTCCGGGACTGATCTCATGCGCAGGAACCATGGATGGGTAAGTATGATCCAGTTCTAATGGTTCACTGGTATTGTGTAGCCATTCTTTATAGTATTTCTGGGACCTGTAGATTTGTGTGTTTCACCTTGTTAGGGTGGGTCCTCAGACGACCACCTCTTGCCTTCGACTGTGATGACCTCACTTGTCGATACTAGATCCAGGCTAGGATGAGAGCCCTGTTTCCGGCCTCATACCCCTGGATCGTGTGGACCAGTCGTAGGTTTCTGTGGGAGCCTCATTGGTCATCAGGTCTCCGGCACTGCAATTCCAGGACCTGCGGGTCTTTTTGCTATCAGTTTCAATTGCTGGGATGCCTGCCACTGTTGTTAGGTTTCCACTCTATCATCACGCATTCTCTGAGTGAAGCTCCTCTTATTGAGGTAATGAGCGGTTTTACTCTTTTAATGCAAACAGCCCACTCTTTGTGGTCTGGATAGTCTCAGTCGGTCCCTCTCTGGTAGCCTTCCTAGGTGCATGGCTATCTGAGGATATCTATGTGCTAGCTCAGGGACTGCTCCGTAGCGATCTCCCTGAGCCCTTGCCTAGAGTGTGCTTCTCCCCTGCTGTAAGTAAATAGCCTACTCTTGTGGCAGCCTCCTTGGAGGGCTTACCGGGGTTTTTCAGGCTAGCTGGTGTGGGACCACCTGCTGATAGAGGGTGTAAGCAGAAGGAACCTGCCCCTGGGCCAGTACCATTCTCTTTACTGTTTGAGTTCCATGACACCATCATTAGACAGCCGGCTGTTTGCTGTCTCTCTGATGTGTCATCCGAGTGGGCTGAGCATGGCAGTACTCTCTTCACCCTGTGGGATGGCTTGAGCATTGCCTTCAGACCAGGTGCCGGAGTGTCTGAGTTCCCTCTCATTCTGAGAGTTGAGTTATCCGCTCCCCAGAAGCTCTGTCATTCAGCAGCCTCAGGCCTCTCTATGCGTCCTTGTTAGGTCGCTCTCCTTGTTGGTAGAGCTAGCATTGCTCCCCTCACCATAGAGGGTCATCTATGAGCATGTTGCTCCCTTCTCAGCGTCTAAGTTCCCTCTCATGCTAAGAGTTAAGTTTTCCACTTTCCAGAGCCCTGTCATTCAGCAGCCTCAGGTAGGTTGCTCTCTTTGATCGTGGACTTCAGGAGAAACCCCCCTGCTCTCCCCCCACTCAACATTATGAACAGCACTGTGACTTTTATTTTTCTTTCTAAAATCCTGTACGGTAGGGGTTACACGCTGCGGCTTCGTGCCCTTTCTTTGAGTTGGTTAGGCCCCGGTTTCGCCTTGGGCCCCACTCTACCTATTTCTCCCAGTGTTTCTGGGATTGAACAGTGGGTTGCTATCGAGGGTCTGTTGAGACTGTTCCCTCAGCGAGCTCGTGCAGAGGAAGCGGTAGCCTCTGGGTGACAGGACTGGACCTAGCTACTATCCTAGGCACTTGGCTGTATCCCCTTAAAGGAATCTTTTCTTATGATTCTAAGCCTTCGAGCTCTACCCTGGGTCCGGGAGTCCCGGCCCTTAACAGGTAAGTTGTTTTTTAGGGTATGCAGCTCGGGTCTTTGGCCGTTGGGGATAATGTCACTGACAGCTGTCTAACCATCCCAGGGGCCTGGTAGAGTTGGTACTTAGTGCTCACCTTTTGTGCTTGGCTTGCACTCCCCTCAGCATGGTGGCGTGGGTATTCCATTCCCCATAGCGACCCCTAGAGGATGCAGTTCGTATTTCCCTCGAAAGGAAACGTCTTAGGTTACGTATGTAACCATGGTCCCCTGAGTAGGGAACGAGACACTGCGTCCTCAAGGCTTTGTGCCATGCTTCAGACGCAAGGTTCAAATGAAGAAGTGGATGACTTATTTTCCCAGCGCCCCTTTATACTGTGGTCGCACCGGTAGTGACGTCATAGGCTGTCAGGTGGTGTTTTTGTATGTATGCTTCAGACACAGGTTACGCTGACGGCGTTCCCCATAGCGACCCCTAGAGGATGCAGTGTCTCGTTCCCTACTCAGGGAACCATGGTTACATGCGTAACCTGAGACATTCTTAGCATTCATGAGAAAAGCTTGATGAATCTGAGCACGCTTTGAGACATCATTGCGATCTCATCTGAAACTCTAGAAGACTTCAACAGGAGAAACTATTGAGAACTATAACAAAGATCTCATTTGTGATTTTTACACACACACACACACACACACACACACACACACACACACACACACACACACACACACACACACACACACACACACACACACACACAGGTTTCTTTGAATAGAAAGTTCAAAAGAACAGCATTTGCAATAGAAATATTTTGTAACATAAATGTTTTTACCTTCACTTTTGATCAATTTAATGCATCCTTTTTAAATTAAAGTATAATTTTTTGGTAAAATATTAATTTTCTCACACTTTTGAATGGTAAAATATCATTGTGTCCACACAAATATTGTGCAGCACAACTGTTTTCAACATTGATAATAATCAGAAATGTTTCTTGAGCAGCAAATTAGAATGATTTCTGAAGATCATGTGACACTGAAGACTGGAGTAATGATGCTGAAAATACAGCTGTGCATCACAGAAATAAATTATATCTTAACAGATATTCACATAGAATACATCTATTTTAAACTGTAATAATATTTTAACATTTTTACACTATTTTTTGGTGAGCAGAAGAGACTTATTTTAGAAACAACAAAGTCCCTAAATTGTTTTATGTGAAATATCATTTTTGTTTTTTTTCTTAACAGCAGGGGTTGTAATGTTTCCTTCGTTTTACACCCTCTGAAACACCCTGTAACAGCCTCTGAGATGGAAATGAAATAGTTTTAGGCTTTAACATGAGTGTGGACATTTGAAATATTTAAGCAGTATGCCAGATCATCAATCATAAACACTAAGAAACTCCTCATGGAGTTAACTTTGAAATGTTAACCCTATGAAAGTAACAAACTATCAAGGGACGTCCAGCATGCAGGGCTCGACTGGATGATGTTATATCTACTGTAAACTTATAATTGTTGGATGATGGATGTGTAATCACTGCTTCACTGCTTCAGTCGTGGCTCTGAGGCTCAGCCAGAGGAAAAACAGCTCAGATACTTGCTGCTATAACACCGTTCTCTGGTGGATAAATTAGTGACTCTGGAATAGAGTCTTCAGCCGTCTTTTGTTGCGTTCCTCACCCATCCTGCAGTAATTGCTTTATATCTCATGGACATTGAGGCCTCCCGTGGCTCTTTGAAAGGCTCATGCGCTCATTACTCATTCACACGCTTTGAGATCTAAGGTCGCTCGCAGGATAAATTGAAATGTAGTGAGAAATCAGATTCTGATCTTCCCAACAGTGATCGCTTGAATAATTAATTCGACTATTTTTTATTCCCGTCTCTTTCTGCTTCTCCTCCGCCTCGTTCTTTCTTCATTAGATATCATTTCCTGGTGTTCAACGCCTCGCTGCTGTATCTGCAGTCCGTCAGACGCTTTCTGAGGCCCGGACAGAGACAGCTCCTGGTTTCTTCTCTCACGCAGGTGCTCAAGGCTCTAGAGGAGGTTCAGGATCCTGATCACACGTGGAGGGCTGAGCTAATGCTGTAGGTGGATTCACGTTTGACATTTAATTACTGGTTTATGCACACAGTGTGGATGAATATCATGAAACCAGTTAAGAACGAAGTCCAGGTCATAATTCAGTCCAGTGACACAGACATGAAAAATGCAAACATAGTATACATAAAGAAAATGAAGCATAATTACATTTTTTTTCCATGATAACTAGGCATATCCACCTCCAATTGTCATTTCTGTTTATGCAAATAAAGTATTCCCGAAACAGGTCAGATATCTGTAATAGTACTAAATAACTAAATGGGTTTTAATTACATAATAATCAGCTTTATATATTTATCATCAGTAAATCCAATCTCATTACTTGTTCCACACCTAGACATGTTTAACCATGTTCATACTTTTTAACTAAATACATTTAATTGTTTTCAAAATGACCAGATTTGAAGGTTTGCTTGTAAAGATAATTAAAACTTTTTTCTCAGATTTGCAGTCTTACATCTCACAATTCCAAGGAAAATTGTGGTTTATAATGTCCGAATTTCAGGATATAGTCTAAATATTTTGTGTACATTATGGTAGTTTTAGTTCCACTTAAAAATGTGGATTTAAAAAAAACTGGGTTACAGTAGAGAATTTAATTCTAAAAGAAATTCACTGGTTTCATTTTCTTTATGCATTGTTCATATGAGATTCAGCAGTACATAGGATACTGTAGCAAATGCAATCAGTGGTACAAAGTTAAGAAAATCAATAATCAGGTCAAGTACTCAGCCTTTAGATGCTCTTTTGATGCCGTCGTGACCTTTGAAGCGCTGAAATGACGGCACAGATCTCCAGTGATCCTGATCCTGCAGCTCACAGATACTCTGCACCTTCAGTTATGTCAGGGTTCGGCCTGTTTTACGCCACTTATACTGAGAAAATTGTTTAGAGATGGACTTTAAAGGTCATAATAAATCTTCATGATGTGATCAAACTCCTTTATGGCTGTTTTATTGTTGTAGGCATGTAATCCTGGAGCACAAAAAACTCATCCCTAATAAAAGTTATAAGAGCCTTGTCATTGATCTCAAATCGAATCTGGCTCTTTGTCTTGACTCTACAGTCTTTTGTCAAAGAGGTTGCATTGGAAATTCAAATGCATGCTGTAACACCAGACACATAGATCTGAGTGGAGTGAAGGCTCATATTTCATGTTGTTTTTGTCTTGTGTTTCTATTCAGACACCTTGTTGAATGTCTGCTCGATGCTGGGAAGAGGAAAGAAGCAGCTGTCATGGCCAAGGTCACCTCTGATTTTATACAGTCACATAAACCAGAGCTTTATCCTCGGCTTTTCTCCGTACAGGTAAATCTTCCTCTTTTGTATTGCGTGTCACTTCATATTTTAGACGTGTTTAAAAATTTTTATAAATACAGATTTTTGTATATATGTCATTGTAAAGTGAAATAAATAAAGTTGCATGCATAAATAAAATATATATATATATTGTTGACATATGATTGCTACTTATAATACCATATAAAATGATCATATTGATACATTACATATGTACATATACAAATTGTACGATGGGGATTTTATAAACTTCATTTACTCGGTGTTATTTTAGTATCGTTGAGATACTATTATAGTTTTATGAATATTTTGAATTAATTTTGGGGGGTTATTTTTCCTTTTTATGTCTATACAGTTTTTATAAATTTTTAAGTTTTAGTTATTTTAGTACATAAAGTTAAATTTGATTAAAATTTGATTTATTTATATATATATATATATATATATATATATATATATATATATATATATATATATATATATTTATATAATTTTTAAAATATTTTTATTAGTGCTGTCAAACGATTAATCGTTTTTGTGTACATAATATATGTGTGTGTACTGTGTATATTTATTATGTGAATATAAATACACACACATGCATGTATATATTTAAGAAAAATATGTTTATATGAATATAAATATTTACATGTAAATTATTTTAAAATATATTCTGCATGTGTGTCTTTATATATACATAATAAATATACACAGTACACACACAAAGATTATGTAAACAAATACTTTTATTTTGTATGTGATTAATTGTTTGACAGCACTAATTTTTATATATACATTTCAAGTAACAATTCTTTTTTTATTTAATTAATTTTTTTTTTTTATTATTATTGGTTTAGTTTTAGTTAACTATTATAACCCTTCTTCCAAGAGAATACATGCAGTATGTGAAAATTATATGTCACCTTAGAGGTGAGCAATAAATGTCCTATATTACATGAAGCGTTTGCTAAATGAATGAATGTAAATATAGTTATATGTTTCCTCCACAGGTTCGACACAACCTCATGGATGTCTCTGAAATGCTGAATGATGGAAACCCTAAGTTGCTTGTGATGTACAAGATCCAAAAGCTTAAACAGTAAGGAAGATATTTCTCACATTAACAGTGATTGTATCACTTGTGTTCAAATACAGCTGCATTTTGTTGCTGTACCTTTATCTGAACCGCTACTGTTAGCACATCTTAACTTCTCCAGTGAAAACAACTCATATTGTGTTATGTTGTGTAGCCTACGCTGTAAATAAACAGTATTTTCTTGCTCCATCAAGCTCTATTTAAAGCTGCTGTGTGTCAGTAGTGGAAACAAGCCGAATAATGATTGTTTTCAAACAGGTTTCCTAAAAACTAGCCCTGTCTTCCACTGTTTGGACAAACAGGTGTCCTGTTCATGCCCGGTCGCTCAAACAAACAGATCAGTGTTTTGAAAGTGTTACAGAAGGTGCTTTCACACATACAATCTTTTCTGGAAAATAAATAAAAAATCAATAAAAAGCTTGTCAGATTGGAGCGATTGTGAAACTAAAGTGCTTCTCCTCATCCGTGTGGATGAAGAAAACAGTTTGAAGATTATTTCAGATGTTGGTGTTGATCTGTGAATAGGATCTTAATAATTAAAAGACGTATAACTGTTGCTGAACGTAGATATGGTGCATTTTTCTGAAAAGTCAATTTTACAGTCATTTACAGTTTTTAATACAAAAGTGGCTAGAGTCACTGTATTTCAATCTTTTGAATCTAACTTAAAGGGACTCTGAACATAAGATTATTTTTAAGATTGAAAAATGACATACAGCAGCTTCAAGACTTTTTTTGCAGACATGTTCATTTTAAAGGGTTTTATGTTCATCTTCAATGCACATGGGCTCACTGCAAAAACATATTTCTTCCTCAGTATTTTTGTCTTATTTTCCAGAACAAATATCTAAACATTGTTAAATCAAGATACTGTGACGGGAGGAGCCAACGACAGAAACAGTGGGTGTGGCGTCAGGCCTCGGAGAGGCTTTTATTAAACAAATATGATAAAATAAAGTGTCCAGGGGGAAGAAGTGTCCAAAGAAACGGGGGGGGGGGGATCTGGTGTCCTCATTGTGCTGCGGGGCTCGTGAAGGAGGGCAGTGTTCCAGAAGGGAGGGGTCCAGGCAAGGGGCGGAGTCTGGTGGCCGCACACGCTCCCGCGGTCCGGGGCACGAGGGGCGGCGGCTTCTCTTGAGCGGCGGCTCTTCCTCTTCTGCCTCTTACGGGCATTGGCGGGACTTTGGACGGCCCGACATCTCTGGTCCGATGGCCGTTATACGGGTGCGGCTTGCACGATGACGCGGCTCACATCCTCGGCGGCGCGATGTCCCTCAACGCACCCTTCCTGGACCCACGAGGACACCAGCGTGCATGCACGGGGGAAGAGACCGGTCTCCCGAGGAGAGGCGCGCTCGGCATTTAACGGCGGCGGTGATGAGGCTTCATTCAGTCCAGCTGTGCCTCATCACACGCCTCCAGCCCACGTTGATCCCACGCCCCTCCTCTCATCCACCCACTCCAGTCGGGAGCCTGGTGAAGGGCGGCGAATAAGGGACGGGGTGGTGATGATGATGAGGGGGAGGGCCACCGATCCGTCACAATACATTTACTTGAGAAGCAAAATTACTCTAGTCTTGTTTTCTGAAAAATGTTTTAAAATTAAGTGACTTTAAGCTTAAAACAAGAAAAACTTTATGCCAATGGGGTTGTGAAAAATAAACGTTTTCCTTTTAAAGCTTAATATCTTTAGTATTTGAGCTTCTTCAGTAAATGTATGATTATCTAAGTTAACAATGTTAAGATATTTGTACTTGAAAATAAGACAAAAATATTGAGGAAAATTTTTTTGCTGTGCTTTAGATGTGCTGGTTCTCTCAGTCAAGTCAAGTCAAGTCACCTTTATTTATATAGCGCTTTTAACAATACAGATTGTGTCAAAGCACTTAACAGTATCAAATTGGAGGACAGAGTGTCAGTAATGTATAATGATAAGATTAAACTCTCAATTTTCAGTTAAAGGAATTTCATTCTTGAATTCAGAGATGTCATTGTCTAGCTTAGTTTAGGTTAGAGGTCTGCGCGGGACTGTTTTTTAAGTCCCGCTCCCGCGAGGTTATATCCCGCACCCGCCCGCTCCCGTGATATGGTGAAGTAAACATCAGAGATGCTTTGCCACAAGCTGCAACTGTAGGAACTAAACTAACTATGGTGATGCAGATCTTCTTCCGAGATGGTATTCCTTGGAGCATCCACATTGTTGGAAACCTTCCGCATCATCAGCAGGGATCTCAGGGTTTCAGATGTTTCGCCCCTTAACCTGAACACCTCGCCTGAGTGGGGCAGCGAAGACTATAACTAGCCTTCACCTGCAGAAGGGTTCCAACTGTGGGCTCTCTTCAGCCACAGCCATCTTGAGCTGGACTTATGCTGGACTGCCGGTCTTATGAGCCTTGTCTCCTTCTCTCACAAAGGTTATGGCTTTGGGGAGATGGGCCTGCTTGTTATTGGCCTTTACTCGCTGCTGTTCCACCCATTTGGCGATCTCCATGAGGACCTTATCGTGCCTCCATCTGTACCGCCCTTCTGCCAATGCCTTTGGACAACCAGTCAGAATATGGTTCAGTGTACAGGAGACTGCTCCACATTGATTGCATGATGGGTCTTCCTCTCCACCCCAGATCTTTATGTTTCTTGGTGTTGGCAACAGGTCAGTCACTGAGCGCAGGAGAAAGCTCAACCTCCCTTGGTCAATCTGCCACAGTTCCTTCCAGGACAGCGGTCGCTCCTGTGCCTGGTCCCCCTGCGTCCATCGACCCTGAGAGGCAAGCCCGATCGCATTCACCTGACGCTCCTCCTCTGCTGCCTCACGGACTCTTTGCACCACGAGGCCTCTTCTGGCTCTGGCATCAGCCCTGCTCCACCTCTTCTCACTATAATGTCCAAGGCCCAGGCATCCCTGGCATACCACGCCCACAATTTCCTGGTGTTTCCAGTGGAATTCTGCTTCCATCACGACTTGCTGGGGCTTCCACTTTCTGCCACATTTGAGGGTCTTGCTCGCGTGTCTTACCTTCCCGTCCTCAGATGAGAGGAGTGTACTGACTGCCCTTGCCTTGGCGGCTTTAAACTCCTCGACCACCGATGAGACTGGCAAGGGAAGCTTGGAGGTCTTGCTGTACAGGTTGATTGTGCTGAATGCTGTCGTACTGCTTTCCAAGGCATCGGATCCTTTGATCTTGGATTGTTGGGATCCTAGAGCCTTGGATGTTGAAGATGTTTCCTGTTAACTTCCCTTTCAAGATACTGAGGCTCCTTGACTTTTCCGGTTTAAACTGCAGACGTGACCATGTTGCCATCTTTTCCAGTTCGCTCAAGATCCACTGCGTCCCCTGGATAGATGGAGTCATTACAGTCACGTCGTCCATGAAAGCTCGACAAGCGGGATGTCTCGTGCCGTCGTCTGCTTTCGGGCCTCTGCACTGCATTCCTCCTGCCTTTAGCAACCGATTCATAGCCGCTATGAACAGTGCCACGGAAATCGTGCATCCTGCCATAATGCCCTTCTCGAGCCTTTGCCATTTGGTGGTGACACTTCCCACTGTGAACCTCATCTGCAGCGCGTCCATGTGTGCCATTACAAGCTCAACTACCTCTGATGGAACTCGGTAGTGATCCGATGCCTTTCGGATCAGCTGGTGTGGGACGCTTGGTCCAGCCAAACGACAGAGAGTGTGTTGTTGTTACTCTTGGCTTCATTGATGAGCTGGCTAATCACTGCTGTATGCTCCAGGCAGCCGGAATATCCCGGTACTCCTCCTTTTTGGACACTGGGATCGATGAACTCATTGGCGAGCAGGTATGTTGTTAGCCTTTTGGCAATGATGGACCAGACGATTTTCCCCTCTACGTCCAGCAGGGAAATCTCACGAAACTGGTCGAGTCTTGTGGAATTGAGCTCTTTTGGCACAAAGCAGCCCTCAGCGAGAGTCCAGAGCCTGGGTTCCAGCTTCTTCTTCCACAGTGTCCGTAGAAGCTTTGAGAGCCTCTTCAGCAGCAGTGGGCAGCATTTATAGATTTTATAGGTGGTGCCTGATGGTCCTGGGGCTGATCCCGCCCGTACTTTTGTCACCACTGCCCTCACATCCATGGTGAAATCTGCCATGTTAAAAGGGGTGTGTGGTGTAAGAATCGGCAATTGGAAAGGACATTCACCCAGAGGAAAATCTCTGGAGGAGTCTCCATGTGCAGTCGCCACACTGTTTTCTATTTCCTCCTTTGCATAAGACAGAATCCCACCCTTGGGCTTTCCTAATAGGTCTGCTGTAAATTGGAAAGGGTTGTTGAAGAAGGCTTTCCTCTTTCTGCGCTTCTCCCTCTGTTTCTCCTGTGTGGTCTCAGCTCTCCGAAGCTGGATTAGCCTTTTCCGCATCTCTGTGCTAATCTCATCCAGGGCCACTCTTTCCTCATCGCTTGCTTCCTGCCACCTTCTCCTGAATGTCTTTAATTCTTCTCGTAGCTCCTTGATCTGCCGCTGTATCCTGCTAGGTCCTGCTGGTGGCCTGAGAGTCTTAGCTTCTTTCGCACCAAAGGTGTCGTGGCACACCTGGTACACAACTTCAACCATGGTCTTAATCTTCTTGACTGCATCTCCTTTCAGGATATTTTCCAGGATGGTATTTAGATCGTTATCCAGTTGGGCCCATCTGAAATCTGCTGCTGGTGGTAAATTCAAGCGTGGTTTCCTCTCGAAATCTTTCGGACTTTCAGGTTCACCGGCTCTTCCTATGCTCCGAGTAGGTTGAGCAGGGAGGTCTGGGGCACTGTGGCCCTGGACCTCCTGGCCCTGGACCTCCTCCACCGACTGATGAACACCCTCAACAAACTTAGAGAGATACTCTGCGTAAGCTCAGGTGCTCTGCGTTGCTGACTCCGCTCTTTGCACTTGGACTTGCCTTGGTGGATTTTAACACCACGCTTATTCTTAAAAATCCCTCCACAGATGTTGCATCTTCTTTTGACTTCGACCTTCTGTCTTTCCACATCCGTTCTCATAGTCCTTTTTCGATTGTCTGGGTCTTTGACCATTGATCCGTCCGATGGCAGATTATCCTCCCCCCCTCCTCGGTCCGCCTGGGGGTATTCTCATTGTTCAGAATTCGTAACTTTTTTGCAGTGCTTCGGGGTGCTAGCCCTAACACTATTGCATGCCGTCTTTCCGAGCTGTCGTCCGTTCTTTCACGGATGTCCGTGGGTCTTCCCCCACCGCCAATGGGCCTCTCCCCATGGTCTCGACAATAAGGTGAAGTAAACATCAGAGATGCTTTGCCACAAGCTGCAACTGTAGGAACTAAACTAATTATGGTGATGCAGATCTTCTTCCGAGATGGTACTCCTTGGAGCATCCACATTGTTGGAAACCTTCCGCATCATCAGCAGGGACCTCAGGGTCTCAGATGTTTACTCTTTGTTCACCCGCTGTCCGCTTAGAATAATTTTCTTCCCGACCCGACCGTTCCCGCTAAATTTAGATCTTGTTTGCAGAATCACACATTTAAATTTCCTCTACTGAAAGAAAGACAGATAGGCTAACAAATAAGTGTAGTCTGCACAAAATTGTATGTTATTTTAGTCATCTTGTCAAGAGTCTTTTATTGACAGCAAAATGTTAAACTAATTTTGTGTCTTAAGAAACAAAATTCGTTTAACATTTTGCTACCAACACAGTAGGAAAAAAAAGTGTCACAGAGAAAATAAAAATGTACAAAAATTGCATTCCTTATTTTTATTCGTCTTGTCAGGAAACAATTAGTTTAACCTTTACAACACAATAGGAACAAGTGTCACAGGAAAAAAAATGTAGGTTGTACAAAAATGGCCTATTATAATTTTATTCGTCTTGTCAAAATACTAAATTCGTTTAACATCTTGCTGTAAACACAGTAGCCTAGGAAAAGTGTCGACATCTGCCATTTAAAATTATAGGCTAAGCAAAATATAAACAAAACCAAGTTGAGCATTCTTCAAGGACAGCACATCCACACTTTGCTCCATCTTTATTCTGCTCTGTCACTCATCGACAACCTGCCTGTTCTGTCTGCGGGCCGTATATTCACCACTGGTAGGCCTGCGCTGAGCATCGTTATGCATATGCTGCGCATAGACACGAAGCACTGTTTCATGCATGCAGCGTGTGCATAACAGTCGAGTGCAGGCTGTACCAGTGCTTGAATAAAGTGCAGATATGCTATTCTGAAAAGACGTCGGGAATGGGATATTGTTGGACCACCCACTCCCGTTCAAATTGTACCAGAGTTACCGACCACAACCGCGTTTTATTCGGGAATTTAATCTCGCGTAGCAAGAAATCTGGTCGGGTCCCACGGTATCCGCGGGACAGCCGGGGGAATGCAGACCTCTAGTTTAGGTTGAATAGTATCTGTGCAATAAAATCGGTGATAATCCCTAGAAATTAAGTGTCCCCAACTGAGCAAGCCAGAGGCGACAGGGGCAAGGAACCAAAACTCCCTCTGAGACAGAATGGAGAAAAAAAACCTTGGGAGAAACCAGGCTCAGTCGGGGGTCAGTTCTCCTCTGACCAGACGAACCAGCAGTTCAAAAGTTTATATTTCTATTTTAATTTTGTTGCCATTTCTAACAATAGTCTGTTATCAGATCATTTATTTAAAAGCATTAGATATGAATTCAGAGAAATACTGCAGCTTTATTCCTCAGAGAAGGTTACAGATGCGTATCAAGTGTTTTCATGAGTCAGTTGAGCTTCTGTCCATCTGTCACATATAATGTGGTCACAAGAGTCAAGAATGGCATAAAATACACAATTTACACCAATGATGTCCAGCAAGAGCTTCTGTGTCTTCTGAGGTGGTAGCATTAAATCTCTCCGGCTATGAATCAAAATGAAAAGAGAGCAGAGCTTTTAGATTCGGTGTAGTTTCAGTGAAGGATGGAGGATTTTGCCCCATCATCTGTTCAGCAGCTGAAGCAGCATCTTCAGGGTCACAAATCCAGGATTCTTACAGATCTATAAGCACTGCTTCACATCCATCACCTGCTCCGAAGGCTTTCTTCATACAACAATTCACCTGAGGCTCAGACCCCAGGTTTGCCTTCGAGGGCACTGCATGTATTTCACATTCATAGCTGTTGTGATTCCTCTTTCTGTCGCCTGTTTAGACGGTCTGTTTTCAGCCGCAGACAGCAGCGATCGGGCCACAGATGTGTTTGTCACACTTTTCAAACTATGTTCCTAACAATAAATCTCAAAAAGCCGCTCTGATCCATGTCAGAGAATCTTGTTTATCTGAATGGAAATAGATTCTCTGTAAAACCAGGTTACACTGTTTTCAGATTTCTACAACTGTTTTATCCAGAGGCTGCAAGTATATGCATAAATTAATATTATTAATGCATGTCAATATATGTCAAGCTTCTTCTCTTCAAAAATCATTTAAAAACATTTATCTCTCTCTCTCTCTGAATATTACTCTACAGCTCTTGGTCTGTGAATTGAACTTTATGGATGTGTGGTATATTTGTGTAGTTAGTGACCTTGGGTTTTGGAAAGGTGCTATAAAAATAAAATGTATTATTAATGCAATATTGATGCATACTGTAACTGTACAACTGTGGAATTGAAAAGCACAAAAACCCACTATTCAATAACATTTTCCCTACATTTGTTCCTTTTAATTTGAAATTTATACTGCGTTTACATGTGTGCATTTGGCAGATGCTTTTATCCAAAGTGACTTACATTGCATTCAAGCTACTGTATTTTCTAGAGAAAAAAGTTGAATAATGTGTAAAATATACAGCAACCAGGTAAATTAATCTCTTAATCTCTTCGTCTACCAAGCAGTCTTTTAGTATATATCCTTGGGATGCTATTATAGTTTTTATTAATATTGAGAATTTTCATTTTATATTTTGGAATATTTTTATTTTTAAATGTTACATTTTTACTTTAATTTTAGTTTACATTTTTAGCAATTTTGCTTTTTTATCATTTTTAATAGTTTTGCTTTTTTATAATGTCTATACAGTTTTTATTAATTTATTAAAGAGGTCAAATAATGTTGCTAAAAAGAGCATTATTTTGTGTATTTGGTGTAATACAATGTGTTTATGTGGTTTAAGGTTCAAAAAACACATTATTTTCCACATACTGTACATTATTGTTGCTCCTCTGTGCTCCACCTGTCTGAAACTCGCGTTTGAATAGACAGTAGCAGAAACATACTTACAGGCTGTGAGTCAGAAGCGTCAGACTGTCCTTGCAAAGTTGGAATTGCCCCACTTTATAGAAACAGTCTTTGTGCAAGCCGCCACTGTAGGCTACTCTTCCAGGTTCAGGAAACAGTCCTCTGTAAAATGCGCTCCACACACTCTAATATTTGGGTTGAACTGTTCTGGAACAGTGTTGTAAATACATCTTAACCACTGATTTCTAGTTGTGTCCTCTTTTGGAAGCCCAAACAAAGTAGTTTCGCTTTCACAATGAAACACAGCGTCTCCAGGACATGACGCCGGCGGCAGCAACAACACTACAGCGAGAATAATAGTTCTGCCTTCTTTCATTGCGTACACATTTGGGCGGTGTTATGCAAATCTTCCCACACAGTGACGTAGACATGTGGGGCATGTTTAAACGAGGCGTTTTAGGAGGGCGTGGACGAGTCTTAACTTTTATAAAGAATATCTCTTTGGTTTTCAGACTTTAGTCTTTGCAACTTCAGGGATCTTATCTATGCACAAACCACTTGTAACACTCCAGAGAAAGGAAAACTTGAAATCGCATCATATGACCCCTTTAAAAATTGCATTGTTAAGAAAAAACAAAGACAGCTGAATTGCATTGGCGTATGTCAAATTTCATTATTACTTTCAGAAATAATATTACATACTGGTAAATCAAACATAAACACTGTTTATTTCCTCTCACTCCACAACTAACCTTTTCAAAGTAATAATATTCAGAACAGAACAAATGAAAAAAGTATAATTCTGTGATTATAGTAGCAAAGTATAGTATATAGTAGCAGTAGTAACTTATAGTAGCATTTATTATAAATAATATTTATTATAAATGCCAGTCTTATTTAAAGAGAAAGTGAAATCCAAATTATTTGTGTACTTGACGTTTAACGTTTAAGTTGCTTTGCAGTATAAACAGAAGCATGATACAGGGTTTGTATTTTTTGTGGAAAATACAATTCAGAATTTCATTTCATTTCAACGCATTACCTAGAAATCAAACCCATGACTTTGTCTGTGCCATGCTCTACAGTTTGAGCTGCAGGACCCTGAAATCAGCGAGACTAAGTGTTTGTGTTGCATGTTCTTCACAGTGCGGTTGATGTTGGTGAAGTCAAGAGAGATGATGCAGCTACACTGAAGGAGATTTTCCTGCTGCTGACGCAGTCATCAGAACCCAAAGCGTCTGACCTCCAGGCCTCCAGTCCTCCACCGGACATCCACAGATCCAGTGCTCCACCCAACATCATCTCTGCATCCAGCGCATCCAGTCCTCCACCCTTCACTCAGAGCATCAGCGCTCCACCCAGCGTCCTCCACTCGAGGCCATCCTCCTCCTGCAGCTCCAGTGTTTGTCTGGATCAGGGCTCCTCCATCCCTCTGACCGACAGGTGCGTCCCACACTCATCATCAACACAGATACATTATACAGTGTTCATTTGACTTCAGGACCCCAAGAACTTATGCTTCCTTTGTTTCTGTATGTCCTTTTAAAACAGGAAGAGTCATATTACTGGACTTTTATTATGTTTGGTGTATGGCACATTTGACAAAACTGCACTTGAAAGATTGAGCATACCAGCAAGACATGATTTGATGTTAGCTATTGCATGGAAGCATTTAAAATTTAAGTTTAGAATTTATTTATTTTTGAAAATGCATTTCATTGCACAAATGATGTCATTAATATTTTTGGTCCTGCAAAAGAAAAAGACTGAATGTTTTGAATGCAGATTATTATTTAGTTTTTTTTTTTTTATTTGATGAAAACTACAGTAAAATGCATTATAAATAACATTAATGTTGTATATTATAAATAAATAATATATAACATTATAAATGTCTTTATTGACACTTTTGGTTAATTTAATGCATGCTTGATAAAGAAAACGCCGGGAGTCCATTGATTTCAATGCGGTCTTAACTCTTAAGAAAAGTGATGCTCTGTCATGTGACCAAAAGTTGAGAAAGTTTTGCTGCATCACACTCTGATGTCCACCGAGCAATGAGAACTTCAGAGAGGCAACAAAAATCCAATTCTCTCCCCTGAATAACTTCAAATGGACCGATTCTTCTCACTCCCTCAAAACACAGAACATTATTCCTATTCATCATCCTTTCTGTCAGAGTTTCTCTAGTATGCAAGCACCTAAGCTCATGATAAACTTATAACCTTTTATAGCCACGAAGCCAGTTGGATATGCTTTAAAATATCTGTATAATCATTATAACCCTCATGATTTCAGGGTTGAGCTCCTGCTGGATCTGGCTTTCCTCTCTCTGCGTTTACAGCATCACCAAACAGCATCCGACTGTCTGAAGGAGCTCCGAGCCACAGATGTCACCGTGAGACTCCATGTTTCCTCACCAAGCGCTTCTTTCCTTTCTTACAGTGTTGTTTTTGTAACTCAGAGGTCTGTTGTTTTCCTGAAGGTCGGTCAGCGTGTGATGACGGAGTGTGTGCAGTGTGAGCTGGAGCTGAACAAACACAGAGAGGGAATGGAGAATTACTCCAGATCCAGCGTGGAGGTGCTGCTTCTGTTACATTCATCTACTGAGCAAACACTCATACCCACGAGACCTCAGTGTTCAGTTCCTGCAATTTATTTAATTTCATTTTAAAAAACTCATGTATGCCAAAGTGCTTTACATATAGTATATTACATATAGTAAAATATATAGTACATGAATATAGTTAAACAATATGCATATTTGCTGTAAAAACAGTAAAACATATATAAAGAATGCTACAAAAATCATCCTAATCTATATTTTTGTCTTGTTTTCCAGTACAAATATCTAAACAAGATATTTATTTGAGAAATGTTTAGATTTCATTGGCAAGCCTTTGTTTCTAAAGTGTAAACACCATAAAATTATGCTAAAACAACAATTTATATTTAATGTCTTGCTTAATAATGTAATATCTTACGTAGTTGTGCTTCTTAATTAAATTAAGCAAGTTTTAAGTCTATTTGTACTGGAAAATAAGACAAAAAAAGAACAGTTCCTATATTCCTGTATTATTTTAGTCTTCTTTACATAATATAATAGTATTTATTAGCATTGTGATTAACTTGGGTTCTATTTTTATATAATCAGTTTTTTTTTTAATTATTAGTTTAAGTTTTAGTGATTTTAGTACTTCAACTTATTTATATCACTTCTTGCCAATGCAACATTTGTATTTTTTTCTAATCAATTAAAAAAGTTTTTCATCTACAATTTATATTTTTTCAGCTTTATTTTAATTACCCCCCCCCCAAAAAAAAAAAAAAAAAAAAAAAAAAAAAAAAAACAAATATATATATATATATATATATATATATATATATATATATATATATATATATATCAAATTAGAATCCAAAGGTAGATGCAAATCGTAATTGGAAATGTTAATCATGTTAACGACCACACAAAATTATTGTGCTGACCTCCGACCATCTCCACTAAAAAAAAGTCCTTAAGTGCTGAGTGCTGTTTCAGATGAAGATCTGCTTCATGTCTAATAAAATATGAGAAATGCCCGTGTTGAGTGACGGTCTTGTTTCTGGCAGCTGCGGTTGAGTGTAATCACCGGTCTGGATGCGCTGCTGCAGACGGCGCTGAAGCAAGCAGACGCTCGGGCGACTCAAGCGGTGTGTGTGTGTCAGTGGAACGCCTGTCTGCCGCTTCTCCAACACAACCTCCGGAAGAGAGTCCAGAAACCCCTGCTCACCCTCGCTCGAGCGCTGGAGCACACCGACAGGTCTGAAACATGCTCCGCTCACTCCATCTCATACGGTTTACTGAGTTCAGTCGTCTTAGGTCTACATTTGAATAGCAGAATCATTAGAATCATTAGAAGAATGAAAAGAAAAATTAAATGCGCTCCTCCTGATGTCATATTTATTCACTGTGTAGAGCATAAAAGAGACGTTAATCAGATTGTAAAACATCTTCATGCAATGAAAGCAGACAGTGACCAGAGGCTCCAAACAAGACAAAAAAAATCACCTTAAAAATATACTAAAATTAGTCGCATGCACTATACTCTACATCTTCTGAAGTCATGCAATGCTGTTTTGTGTGGAACACACTTAAATATGAGTTGCTATCACTGATTATCTTCCCCTCGCCAGTAAACCTTCGACTGAAGGACTACTTTTGTGTTGCATGTGAGAAGTAAAGTTTTTTTGCTTCTGACAGAACATTTCTATATTCCTATATTATTTTAGGATTATTTATTATGGAAGCCCGTTCCCTCCACTGAATAAAAAATAAATAAATAAAATGTAATTGTGACCCTTTATCTCACAATTGCGTGATATAAAATGTGCAATTCTTCCTTTTTTCTCAAAATTGCGTGACATAAACTTGCAATTCTGCCTTTTTTTAGTTTAAGTTTTGATTATTTTGTTATTTTTATAAATTGTTGCTTTTTTAAAAATGTTTCTAAGACAAAAAAAAATCACTTTAAAAGTCCTAAAATTAGCCTCATGTACTATTTTCTAGTATGAGATGATGTGTGAGGAACACACTGAACTTTAAGTCCCAAGCAACAACATTGAACTGAATTGAGCTGAATAAAGACTATTGTCTTCCTTAGAGCTGCTTTACAGCAGAATTTGATTTGTCTCATATTTGAAGACAGTTGCATCAGTGATTCAGTGATTGTCCTGTTTATCTCTGTGAAGCTGCTTTGAATCTGTATTGTATAAAACACTATAAAATGTGACTTTATTTAAAGTAATGTATTGTTTAAACTGCGTGTTTGTGCACAGTTTGCTGCTGGATGTGTTGTGTCGGGTTCATGCTGAACTGGCTGCTATAGACGAGGAGAATGAAAAGCTGGAATCTGCCATGAAGCATCTTCAGAAAGCTCTTGAGCTGGACCCTGACTCCGAGCAGCTGTCCTCCTCCTTACACCTCCTCCAGCTGCGCTCCTCTGTCCACAGCGCTCCCACTCGACCGGAGGAGCGCGCCGCTAAACTCATCCAGCAGGTGCTTCACCGACCGTCACCACACTTAATGAGCGGCTCTCCTGCCTCACTGCGTCTCCTGCAAAAGCAGCCAGACGCAGTGAGAAACAAAACATGTGATGTGTTTTTCAGAGTTCCTCAAAATAACTATTTTTAAACTTAAAAATGCAGCATGAGATGCTCGAAAAACAGCAAGATGTGACACAGTGGCCAGAGCCTTCTGTCTGATGCAGGTGTACAAAGTCTAAAAAAAAAGCTTAACAGAGACGAAATAAAAGAATGTGTCCTGTGTGAACGGCCCTTTCAGCACCATCCTGAAACAAAACCTCATTAGTTAGAAACACTGCATTAGACTTTGGACAAAATTGGAAATGCACAACTATTCAAAAGTTTGGGGTCAGTAAGAGTTTTTTTTTTTTTTTTTTTTTGAAAGATATTAATACTCTTATTCAGCAAGGATGCATTAAAGCAGGGGTGTCAAACTCAGTTCCCGGAGGGCCGCAGCCTTGCAGAGTTTAGTTCCAACCCTGCTCCAACACACAAACCATGCAGTTATCAAATAAGCCTAAATGACTTGATTAGCTGGATCAGGTGTGTTTAATTAGGGTTGCATCTAAACTCTGCAGGGCTCCAGCCCTCCAGGAACTGAGTTTGACACCCCTGCATTAAAGGAATAGTTCACCAAAAAATAAAAATGTGCTGAAAATGTCAGTGTCTGATAATAATCAGAAATGTTTGTTGAGCAGCAGATCAGTATATTAGAATGATTTCTGAAGATCATGTGACACTGAAGACTGCAGTAATGATGCTGAAAATACAGCTGTGCATCACAGAAATAAATTATATTTGAACAGATATTCACATAGAAAATAGCAATTTTAAATTGTAATAATATTTCACAATTTTTACTGTATTTTTGATCAAATAAATGCAGCCTTATTGAGCAGAAGAGACTTTAAAAACATTTAAAAAAAACTGACCAACCCCACATTTTTAAATGTATCATATGAAGTCCTCAGCATTGATGTGTTAAGATATCGTTCAGCCGGACCGGTGTCTAGGTTCAGTATCAGATCAGTGGTGTACTGTATGTTCTGTATTGATTATGTGATGTTATGTTAACAGGCTAAAGAGGGAAGCGGGCGCGAGGCTGTGAGAAAGCGGCGGCCGCTGCTGGTTAATGCTGGAATCGCTCTGGCGCTTGAGGCTTTCCAAACCGTCCTGGATGCTGACAGTAAAGCCAAAGGTTTGTGCATATTTTAATCTCAAGAGACTTAAGAAGAGACTTAAATCTTACTGACTCTAAACTTGTTAGTGAAAGTGAGAATGAGGAGAAAATATGGAGTAATGTGAAAATACAGACTCACACATGTAAAATCTTGTTAGTAAGGGTGATTGTTAGGCAGAACATAAAGCAGTTTAGTTGCTTGGCCATATTAATGAAGTAATTTACCTCAAGGTTATTTTATATGCAAACTATCTTTTCATAGACTTTCCAGAAAAAAAGACTATATTATGATATATAACATAATTGTTAAATGAAATTAGTCATACTGTGAAGTAAGATTTAGTTCATGCCACCCACTAAGGATGGTGATGATGATGATGTTCACAGATATTTAATATTTTCATCATCACACTGATATGATGTTGCTGTCAGCAGCACCTGCAGCTCTGTAACCTGAAGCTCATGATGAACTTAATATTATTTACATGATTTTGTCATTTTAAAGTCTACTAGAGGCGTCAGGCCTGAAGGCAGTTCATGCAGTTCCTCTGATGATCAGGACTGAGCTGATTCTGTTGTATGTTGTGGTTGTGTTTCTCTAGATGATGAAGCTGGAGATCGTCTGGAGCTGCTCGCTGCTAAAGCCCAGCATCACAGCACCTGTGTGCAGAAGGTCAAAGGTCATTTGGAGGGACTTGATGAGAGCTCGGATGACAAAGAAAGGTGTGTGTTTACGCTCCATGTTGCACATTTACAGGATGCATTATTTTCAATTCCGGTTAAAAGTTTGGAATAATGAAGATTTTTTAAAAATGTTTTTGAAAGAAGTCTTTTCTACTCGCCAAGGCTGCATTTATTTAGTTAACAGTAAAAATTGTGAAATATAATTGTGAAATACAGTAACAATTGTGAAATATTATTACAATTTAAAATAGCTGTTTTCTAATAGAAATCTTTTGTAACGTCATAAATGTCACTTTTGATCAATTAAAGTAATATTCTACTTAGACTTTATTACAGTTTCCACTGAAATACTGTGCAGCACAACTGTTTTCAACATAATAATAATCAGAAATTCTCTCAGCATATTAGAATGATCATGTGAAAACAGGACTAAATTACATTTTAAAATATATTCACAAAGAAAAGTTATTTTGAATTCTAATAATATTTCAGAATTTTTACTATATTTTTTTAATCAAATAAATGCAGTTTTGGTGAGCAGAAGAGACTTCTTTCAAAAACATTACACAATCTTAATTATGAGTTTATTTCACAATGTTAACCATGATTGCATGATGAAATCACTCTCACAAATCAACACAGTTCTTATTTCTAAAATTTGTGCTGATTTTACTCCCTCCCAAAAGCCACGTGTACTGTATGTGTTCATTAAAATAAAGCAGGCTATGAATTCCCTCCATCAGCTTCACCCTGGAGTTCATCATGATACGTTTCTCAAGGCCAGGAACATACAGGCCCACCAGGACTTCATTATGATGGAAAAAAAACTTTATTTTTCTTTGTTTTCTTCCACAAGGAAGGAACATGTGAATAAAACCAGCAAAGCTGAAGAAGGCATTGGTTATTTCGTGTGACTGAGTCGAAGACGCCGATGGAGCGGCAGACTGAAATGTGTGCTCTAGTGTTCATTCTGTGATGTTTGTGTCTTTGTCAGGATGAAATTATGGGGTTCTCTGGCCAAGACCGCCCGGAAACAGGAGGTTTTTGACGTGTGCCGGGCAGCCTGTCGCTTCTGTCTGCTTTATGATGATGGACGATGGAAAAACACGAGTAAGTGACTCCCACGAGAGCCAGGAATAATGAAATGATGTAGAGCTGCTGCATGTGCTGGAAAAGGCACATTTTTCAAAATAAGTTTACAGCCGAAGTGTGTCATATTAAAATCATTTCAGGTTTCCAAGTTTAACGCACTGTAGGGACTGTAAGTCGTTGGTTGGTTTATTTCCCTGAAGACTGAAACACTGTGATGCATGTTTGAGCGTCTCCAACAAACTCACATCAGCATCATTGACTGAGTTTGACAAGATCTTTATTTGTGCAGTTTGGTTTGGTGGCACTAATGACATACACTAAAAAAAGTGTTTTCGCTGTGAAATTGCAAGTAAATTTCACATGGCATATACATGCAAGTATGCAAGCTCATCTAACAGTGACTGGGACTTTTTATCTCATAATTCTGACTTTATTTCTTGCAATTTTGAGTTTGTGTCTCACAGTTCTGACTTTTCTTCTCAGAATTTAAAGCTGAGATGTGAAAAATTGTGACTTTATTTTTCTCAATTCTACCTTTTTATCTCTCAATTCTAAACTCTAACTCAAAACTTATCTAAACTTCATAACTCAAAATTGTAAGAAAAAATGTCAGAATTGTGAGACGAAAACTTAGTATTGAAAGAAAAAAGTCATAACTATGAGATTAAAAAGTTGCAGTTACCTTTTTCTAATTGTTTATTATTATTATTATTATTTCTATGGTTGTTTTTATCATGTTTTGTAAACTCAAATAGTATTTTCTTATAAAATATACAAAAATGCGTAAAAAAAAAAAGGTGTAGAAATTACAACACTTTACTTTTAAATAATATTTATAAAATACAATTATTTATTGAAAGTTTTTATTTTAGTGCAAACTAATTTATAACCTGATTCTGGGAAGCTTGTCTACATTTTTCCTAGATATTAAGTGTAGAATGAATCAATTTCAGCTTTCAAAAGATTTTTGTACGTCATATGTTTGCTGGTTTTATTGATTATCTTATTGTCACAATCATGGACTTTTGTTTGTGTTTTCATGCCCCATGTGTTCCATGTGACCTAGTTTCTGCCATTTTCCAATTATGAGTTAATCACCTTCATTGTGTTCACCTGTCTGCCACTTGTTATCTGCAGTATATTAGTTGCTGTCCTTTTGAGTTCCAGTGGTCGGTTATTGCTTATGTTACCCTGTCTGTACCCTGTTACTCTGGTTTATATTGTGTGTACGCCGCACAACCCCGTAACAGAATAACCAACCTAAACGAAAGTAAGCATAGCTGCGTGTTTCCCCTCATTTTGTTTTCCGTTTTTATATTTTCTTTTATCATGAATGACCCTGCCTCCTCCTCATGCTGGAGCAGAGGAGCCTTTCCCTCGAGGACCATACAAGACTATTCGTGGAAATCGCCAACTATACCCACTTGTCGGCAGCCATATCACCCTGTAGCCCAAGACTGGTTACTCACTGAAGCTAAGCATGGTTGAGCTGGTCAGTACCTGGATGGGAGACCTCCTGAGAAAACTAGGTAGCTGTTGGAAGAGGTGCTAGTGAGACCAGTAGGGGGTGCTCACCCTGTGGTCTGTGTGGGTCCTAGCGCCCCAGGATAGTGATGGGGACACTATACTGTAAAAAGCACCGTCCTTCGGATGAAACGTTAAACCGAGGTCCTGACTCTCTGTGGTCATTAAAAATCCCAGGATGTCTTTTGAAAAGAGTAGAGGTGTGACCTCGGCATCCTGGCCAAATTTGCCCATTGGCCTCTGATCATCATGGCCTCCTAACAATCCCCATATCTACTGATTGGCTTCATCACTCTGTCTCCTCTCCACCAGTAAGCTGGTGTGTGGTGGGCGTTCTGGCGCACTATGGCTGCCGTCGCATCATCCAGGTGGATGCTGCACCCACTGCACCGCCGCTGAGGGTGAGCAATCGCAGAACTCTGGAGACTTCATAAATTGGGAAACTCATGCAGACATGCCTTCCCTGGTCACGCCTTCATCTGAAGTCTCTAACTACCCTAAATTGCCTACCTACCTGGATTTCCCTGCCTCCTCCTATCATCCCTGCCGCCACCGCTGCATCCTGGCAGCCCCTCTGCTCACCCTCAGCCCACCATCTGTGCGGTGGGATCGCCGTGGGTCTGCCTGTCTCCATCGGTGTCGTGGCTGGGGGATCCCTCGTCTTCGCCTCCAGTCTCTGAGTCCTGGACTCCACCTCGGCTCATAGCTCCCTCATCTCCACCGTCGCCCATCGGCCCACTGGCTCCGTTGGGCTCCTCCCTCCCTCCAGCTCCACCTTGGTCCTCAGTCGCTCCAGCTCCGCCACGTACCTCCGGATCTCCGCCTCCGCCTCGGTTGCCAGAGCCCTCGACTCCACCTTGGCTCTCCGGATCCTCGGCTTCGCCTGGACTCATCTGCTCTCCGGCTCCTCCTCCACCTGCTCTGCTGCCGTCGGTCGGTCCCTTGGAGTCGGCGGCCATGGCTCCTCCCTCCGTCGGCTCCACCATGGGCCGTCATCATGGCTGTGGCCTGGGTCCTGCCAGGCTCCTCCTTCTCCAAGTCCCTCCTGGCTCCTCCCTCCTTCGTCGCCTCCCTGGTCTCTGTCTGCCCCGGCCCCCTCCCGGTTGTCCGTCCTCCTCCTGAGCCTCCGTCATTATTCCTACCCATCCCCCCCCCCCCCCCTCCCCTCCCCCTGTTGTTCCACGGTGCAAGGACGCACCTTCCGGGAGGGGGGAGTTATGTCACAATCATGGATTTTGTTTTGTGTTTTCATGCCCCATGTGTTCCATGTGACCTAGTTTCTGCCATTTTCCAATTATGAGGTAATCACCTTCATTTTGTTCACCTGTCTGCCACTTGTTATCTGCACTATATTAGTTGCTGTCCTTTTGAGTTCCAGTGGTCGGTTATTGCTTATGTTACCCTGTGTGTGTGAACCTCCTTATTTGAAGTTTATTAAATACCTTCTTCCCTTTCAACCTTCGTCTTCGTTTATATTGTGTGTACGCCGCACATCCCCGTGACACTTATAGATTTATTTAGCCTTTCAGTTCAAGCTTTTCTTCGAAGTCTTCAGAATCCGTGAGAGATGCCAAGTGAAAGTCCTCTCGATGATTGGATCTGTCGATTATCATCAATGATTTACTTTTGAGTCTCCTGAGATTCATGTTGAAATATTTCTTTCTGAATTAGGAGGGTTTTAATTAAGGAATCATGACAGAACAAACTAGTATTGATCATAATCTGTGGTCACTAAGAATATTGACATTACAATTTAGTTTGAAAGCATTTTATGTACTGCTGATATGGAAATATGGCTCATTTAGTCGGTTTATTACTACAGGCTTGTGTGACAGCCATATTTCTATCGTGAAGGTTTGTGAGATGAGTTCTGCTGATTGAATCCTGTCTGATAGCAGGTGAACCCAAGAACAGAGCGAGTCCAGAGCAGAGGAACCAGACCGACCCGAACACACAGAGAGATCTGCTGCGTCTGCTAGCCGAGGTCCATTTCATCAGCGCTGAGGTACAAACACATTCCTTCTGATCAGACTTTCCCTCAGAACAACATAGTGTCAATTATGCATGATATTTACCCCCAAACTAGTTCAGAAACAGTACCGCTATCTGTCAGGATGTGCAGCCAGCGCTATACTGAGGTTAAGGCTGCGGTTATGGGTTAGTATTTGTGTGTGCATGTAATGAGGCGGAAGCAGAATTAGGATCCATATGCGGTTGTTTATTAAACATCCACAGCAAACAAATCCAAATCGTTAGGCAAATAGAAATAAACGTGAGGCAGGCAGAGTTTGATTAAACAGAAGGCAATCCAATCCAAACGTCAAAACCAAGGGACGATCCGAGACAATAAACAGGAAGGCAGGCAATAGTCATACACTGGATAGAACAAGGCAAAAAGATTAGAACGCTCAGTAAGGCAGAAAGACTGGCAATACTTCGCAAGGGCCTGATTAGCCAGGCCCTGCTAAATATCTACCAAACAGGAAGTAACCAGTGTAGCAGAGGGAGCTGAACTCTGTCAATACTCGGGAGAGGGCTCTGCTGGCGTGGCATTACAGTGCAGTCAAATTTGGAATCTTTTTTTTTTTTTTTTTACAGTGTAGGATACAAAATAACCCCAGCTGATTGTTCACAGTACATTAAGACAATTGTTTTGTAACACAAGTTTTATAAAATATTGTTTATTAGCAGTCTGAACACTGGATAAAGCCAGATTCAAAATTCTTGTCTGATTTTGTCGTCATATTAGAGTTAAAGGTTTATTCAGAGGAGATTTTGGATTTCTCTTTTTATCACTCCATAAATCAGAAAATACTGTCCACAGACAGAAAAAAACAAACACATTTTCACCGTGTTTTTATGAATAAAATGTTAAATATAGATCAGTGTGAATGATATATGAACAAACACCTCAACAAAAACCTTCAGAATATGGATAAAACAGCAGATGTGTATAAGTGCTGCTGAAGTGGTGAAAAAACTTCATAGCCTTTAAAGATATAGATTGCAATTAAAATCTACAAATGCAAATAGTTAAATGCAATAACTTAAATGTGTATTTTGGATGCTTTCTTTCCTCTAGTCTGAAATAAGAGATGATATTCAGCTAAAATAGATGAAAATCTAAAAACTAGTGCATTACTTTTTTTTTCTTCAGTTTGTCCTGTAGTGTCTCACTTTAAATAAACATTTTCTGAATGTCAGCAATTGTTGGTATGTTTGTGCAATGAAGGGACATCAGAGAAACACTGAAACACTGTGTTTAAACAAGAAAAGATAATTATCTTTCCAGCATATTGTCATTATTTACTTGCCCTCATTTGCTGTCTGTCTTTCTTCTGTGCAACACAAATGAAGAATCTTTAAATAGTGTTTGTGTAGACGACACTGAATCTTAGTTCATTAACCCTGTAAAGATACTCTATCATATTGGATGCATGCATTTCTAAAGCTCTAAATGATCAAACATTGCTGTTAAACCTGCTTCACACTCAATCTCCTCAGGTTTTCTGTCGTCTGATTGATAGTTTAGAGCTTTTTATCTTTTAGTGTAATTGTACAAATGCTTCTCGTGTCTTTTTTCTGTCAAATCTTGACTGATTTTGATCAAGTAAGCATCAGAATAACTGCAGTCATATCTCCAGATGAACACTTACTGGACTGAAGCAGCTCAGCTTTACTTGATTCTCCATCAATCATTTTCTAGAAAAATCAGAGCGTCTCAAATCTGATCATCAGGATCTTTTGAGGAGCTTTACTTTCACTGTTCCTCAGCGGAGGAATGATCTTCATCTCACATCTTCTGAGGAGCGTTTATTTCTTCATCTCTCCATCAGCATTGCATTATATGTTTGGATCATTTATATCTCATCTTACTGAGTCACATTACTGGAGATATAGAGCGACCGCTGATATTTAGATCATTTTATGTCAGCATCTGCTCTACTGTAATAAAGATCTCATTGATTAACATCACAAGCATCAGAATTTCATCATAGCAATATCAGATTCTGCAGCAAATTGCATATTTTTGCTCAGTTTGAGTCTCTGAATAAAACAGCTGTTCTCATTATATGTGCCATAAAAGCCTGATGCATCAAATAACATTATATGCAACATTTCTGACTTATTTCATACGTGTGTCTGTATGCATTTGTAAAAACAAATTCTCATCAAAACTGGCATCCCACAAAGTACAGTATTGTGTTGTCTAGGTAACCGTCCTTAAACTTCGCTCTGAGGGGGTGGAGCTAAACGGCTCTGCTGTAGCACCTGATGAAAAACAGACACGCCCACCTGAAGACGACGCCCACTGGAACCTGTACAGGTGGATTTCATCATAGATATACTGCTCGAGGCTGGTATTTAGCGTATTTGAAGTGAAAGCACTTGATGAACATATACTATGTGTGGAGAGCATTCACTCAGTATCGTTATCTCATTTTTGACCAAGATGGCTTTTAGAGGCATTTGCATTGGAACTCTTCATATACATATATACATGGTTTTAGATACACAGATTCATTTTACTCACATGCAAATGTAAGCTGCATCCTTGGCTTTATATTACATATATTCTATATTATATATTGCATACGTTCACCTCTCAAACTGATTGATTGTGTTGAATGTTGAGCGTGTAATACTGAGCTCATGATGTGGACCTGAACAGACAAGATAATCACAGAGAGACGCTCTATTCCACGTCCCAGCATGCATTAAATGACTTTCTCATGTAACAATAAGCTTGACTCTCAGCCAGACAAACAAGCCTCATCAGACGGCCTGTGCGTCACCAACACATTCAAACTATTACACATGCTGCTTTAATACGTGTCGGTATGCAAGTGATTGTTATTGTGGTATAAAGGCACATTAAAGTGCAGAGCAGAATATTAAAATAATATAATAATAGTAATAGTATATAATTAAATAGTGAAATAATACAGAATAGTAAAATGAAGTCTTTAGATTGAGGTTGGGTGGATATTGTTTTGCATCAGGTGACTTTTTGTAACAAATCATTGAATTATTTACTGACCTGAGCAAATATATACCAATGCATTATTACTATGTATTAATATCAATACATTAAACATAATATGTTAAAAATGCAAAAACATTAGGTATAAACTATGAAGTGGTCAGTAGTCAGTATAATGATCTGTAAATCAATGTAAATTATTTGTTTTAGAACAATATAAGTGTAATGTAAATACATGCATAATCATGATCTTAATAATAAAAATAGATATTTTTTATTTTATTATTCTCTAAGTATATAAATACATAATATTTTATACATTTATAATTGTCTTTTCTATAATTATATAATTTTATATATTATTTAATAATTTTATTTAATTATTCTATAATTCTATGAGTATTGTGTACATTTGTTTAATATATTATTGTATAACTTTATCAGTGGTGTATGATTTGTCAGTTTTCACTAGTACTACTAGTACCAATGATAAATCTAATGCTGATAATATAATACTTTTATGATAATATTGATATAAATTCTCATTTCTTCACTTAACTGACGGTCCTTGCATTTTTGTCTTTCCTCAGCGATTGGATCAAGGATCTGTCGGCTCACGCCACTGGTGGTTTCCTGCGAGGGGCGGAGCTTGGGGCGGAGCTGCGTGAGGATTGGCTGGTGGTTAATGCAGCTGTGTATCTGTGGAACTATAACAGCTGGCTGCTGGCCACCGGAGGACATCGGCTCCTTCTGCCCACCTTCAGACGTCTGCTGGAGCTCCTCAGACAGACAGGGCATGCTGGGTAAGATATGGGGCTGAGTCGCTTTATTAGTGGTTTTGTTAAGTCAATCCTCACTAGTACTAGTGCTGATAGTGACTGGTGCTGACACCTGATACTGAGTATTAAAGATGAGTGAGTGAGTGAGTGAGTGAGTGAGTGAGTGAGTGAGTGTGTGTGTGTGTGTGTGTGTGTGTGTCAGCATGCAGCATTTTGTGCTCCAAACATGAATGATTCCTCAAGAGAGTTTTTTTTTTTTTATTCTATAATTATACAATAATTTTAAATATTATTGTATTATTTTATTTAATAATTTTATTATATTATTATTTGATATTATTACTTTATTCTATTTATTTTATATTTTATATTTTTGTATAACTTTATTAGTTAACATTCATTTTACATTTGTTAACATTTGTGCTGCAAACATGAATGATTCCTTAAATCGTGTCTTTTTGAGGAGAGATTTATTTTATTTTATTTTATTTTATTTTGTTTAATTTTATTCTATAATTGTATAATTATTTAATATATTATTATATAATTTTATTTTATTTAATTATTCTATAATTATGTGTTTCATTGTATTATTCTATAATTATATAACTATTCTATATATTATTTAATTATTTTATATTATTATTAATTCAATAATTGTGTTTAATTTTATTGTAGTTATATATATATATATATATTAGTATTTAATTATATTTATATTATTTGAATAGTTTATTATTTTATTTATTTTATTAGCATTATTTATATTAAGTATTCTATAATTCTGTAATTATTTTATATATTATTATATTATTTTATTTTATTATTCTATAATTATATGTGTTTTATTGTATTATTCTATATATTATTTAATTATTTTATATGATCATTAATTCTATAATTGTGTGCTTTTTATTTTATATTATTTTTATTATTTTATTAATTTTTTATTATATTTATATTATTTGATTAGTTTATTACAGTTTTTTACAGTCGCTAGGACACATCTCTCAATACTAAAGTCACTTTTTCAAAACTCTTCACACAGTGAGCACAACAGCAGTCTGTGTGAGCTAAACTGTGGATCATTTTTCATTGCTTTGGCACAACATGCATTCATTGACTACTTCTTTCAAATTCCATGAATTCTTTTCTCATTTCGACACAACAACTGTCAAAACTCTGTGTACCTACAGCCCAGTTTGCACACGTTTACATACTCTTTTCAACATTGTTAAACTTGAGTTCAAAACAATAACATAATACAAAACTGAATAAAACAGCAATTTTCTGCATTTCTACAATAATATTTTATTACAGTAAAATATATTTAGAAAAAGAAAATGAAATGCTATCAAAACCGTTGGACCAACTACAGGTGATTCCTTTTGTAGCTGAAGACCTACGAGTGTTACTCCTTTACATAATTTCATTATCATCTATAAAAAATATTTGCATTGAATAATTTGCATTGTGATGTAAACATGGACCAAGCTGGACACAGAGAAGTGGCTGAAAGAGCAAGAGGGCGACGTATGCGTGGTGGAAGAAGAATAAGAGGAAGATCAAGAGCTGTAGTCTCAGATGAGATCAGGGCAACTATAACTGATCATGTAATAAATCATGGTCTTTCAATGAGAGCGGCTGGTCTGCGAGTGCAGCCAATTCATCACTAAACACCAATGACTTGTACATATGGGACACAGTCATTTTAGACACTTCAAAAACTGTTGCAACAGAGATGGAAATACAATTTTTAAATAAATGAATTATGTTTCCATCTTCGTTGCCACAGTTTTGGAAGTGCTTTTTCTGTTCTAAAGAAGGGGGTGTCCCAATACTTTTGGCAATATTGTGTATGTACAAGTCATTGGTGTTTTAGTGTGTGTATAGTGTGTGTATGTGCGTGTGTGTGTATAGTGCGTGTGTGTGTCAGGAGTGTCAGTATACTGTAATGGGATGAGCACGACTGCAGCATCACTCATTAGGCCTAATTAAACACTAACAGATTGAATAACCATCCTGATAATGAGCAGAAAACTCTTGATATTCTTCGGTGTTGATATTTATTGATGTCCTAATTACATTGTAGACAAACATCACCTGAAGAATCATTCCTCTACTGGATTTTAATTATGAATTTGTCGGTGAGCATCACTGAAATGAATAAAGACAGATGATCTTGCTTTTGGCGTTAATTAATTAATGTGGCGTTTAGACGTGTGGACGCTTGTTTGATTGCTCTTTTATTACTCAGGGGATTTACAGAGCTGTACAGAGAATATGGAAAGCAGCTCAGATCGTTTCATGAGAAATTACACATATATACATTTATTATTATTATTATTATTATTATTATACAATACACTGCTTCTCATTTTCATACAGTGTAGTTGTTATATTTAACTAAAATATTCTTACTAACTGAAACGGCTGAAATAAAATAAAATAAATGAAAAAGTTTAACTAAACAAAATTAATGAAATTATATGAAAATAAAAAAACAGTAAAACAGTAAAATAAGTAAAAAACAAACTGAACTAAAATATATTATTATTATTATTATTATTATTCAAAATGCATAGGCTTCTCATGTTCTTACAGTGAAATTATTATTATTAACAACAGGGTTATGATCATTAACTGAAATGAAAAAAAAAAAAGAAAGAAAGAAATATAAAATAAAATAACCAAATTAAATAAAATAGATCAAAACTTAAACTAAACAAAAGTTTGAAATAAAAATAAGTTCAAATAATGTTCATTTGAAGCACTAAATTTACTGCCTGGAAGTAAATAAAACTGAACTAAAACTGAAATGTCTGAATGGTTTTGTACGTCTCTGATACTGATGATAACAGGAGCTTCATCTCAGCAGCTCATGTTCAATCTGTTCAGGCCACTGCGGGACAAAATGAAAAGCAGTGCTTAAACGTGTTTCTGGACGGCAGTCAGGTCAGGAAATAAAATCAATAGACAATTAACCTCAGTAACACAGAAACATTCATCCAGACGGAGTGTTTTCTGCAGCCAGCAGGCGGCGCTGTTCACTCAGAGTTCACTCCTCAGGCTTCAGTAATGCTGTTATGAAACATTCAGTAATGCTGTTATGCAGTCAGTCAGACCATGAGAAACATCTCTCAACATTTTAATCTGAAGGAGAGCTGTGATTGGACGTTATCTGAAAGAGAGCTGTGATTGGTCGTTATCTGACAGGCGAGATGTGATTGGACGATATCACACAGCTCGCCTGTCTGATATCGTCCAATCACATCTCGCCTGTCAGATAACTTCCAATCACAGCTCTCCTTCAGATAACGTCCAATCACAGCTCCCCTTTCACATAATGTCCAATCACAGCTCTCCTTCAGATAACATTCAATCACAGCTCGCCTGTCAGATAACGTCCAATCACATCTCGCCTTTCAGATAACGTCCAATCACAGCTCGCCCATCTGATAACATCCAATCACAGCTTGCCCGTCTGATAATGTCCAATCACAGCTCGCCCGTCTGATAACGTCCAATCACAGCTCGCCCTTCAGATAACATCCAATCACAGCTTGTCTGTCAGATAACGTCCAATCACAGCTCTCCTATCAGATAACATCCAATCACAGCTTGCCTGTCTGATAACATCCAATCACAGCTCGCCTGTCTGATATCGTCCAATCACATCTCGCCTGTCAGATAACGACCAATCACAGCTCTCTTTCAGATAACGTCCAATCACATCTCGCTTGTCAGATAACGTCCAATCACAACTCTCCTTCAGATAACATCCAATCACAGCTCGCCCGTCTGATAACGTCCAATCACAGCTCGCCCTTCAGATAACATCCAATCACAGCTTGCCTGTCTGATAACATCCAATCACAGCTCGCCTGTCTGATATCGTCCAATCACATCTCACCTGTCAGATAACGTCCAATCACAGCTCTCTGTCAGATAATGTCCTATCACAGCTCGCCCGTCTTATAACGTCCAATCACAGCTCCCCTTTCACATAATGTCCAATCACAGCTCTCCTTCAGATAACATCCAATCACAGCTCGCCTGTCTGATATCGTCCAATCACATCTTGCCTGTCAGATAACTTCCAATTACAGCTCTCCTTCAGATAACGTCCAATCATAGCTCGCCCATCTGATAACGTCCAATCACAGCTCGCCTGTCTGATATCGTCCAATCACATCTCGCCTGTCAGATAACGTCCAATCACAGCTCGCCCGTCTTATAACATCCAATCACAGCTCGCCTGTCTGATATCGTCCAATCACAGCTCGCCCGTCTGATAACGTCCAATCACAGCTCGCCCTTCAGATAACATCCAATCACAGCTTGCCTGTCTGATAACATCCAATCACAGCTCGCCTGTCTGATATCGTCCAATCACATCTCACCTGTCAGATAACGCCCAATCACAGCTCTCCTTCAGATAACGTCCTATCACAGCTCGCCTGTCTTATAACGTCCAATCACAGCTCCCCTTTCACATAATGTCCAATCACAGCTCTCCTTCAGATAACATCCAATCACAGCTCGCCTGTCTGATATCGTCCAATCACATCTTGCCTGTCAAATAACTTCCAATCACAGCTCTCCTTCAGATAACTTCCAATCATAGCTCGCCCATCTGATATCGTCCAATCACAGCTTGCCTGTCTGATAACATCCAATCACAGCTCGCCCGTCTGATATCGTCCAATCACAGCTTGCCTGTCTGATAACATCCAATCACAGCTCGCCCGTCTGATAACGTCCAATCACAGCTCGCCCTTCAGATAACATCCAATCACAGCTTGCCTGTCTGATAACATCCAATCACAGCTCGCCTGTCTGATATCGTCCAATCACATCTCACCTGTCAGATAACGTCCAATCACAGCTCTCCTTCAGATAACGTCCTATCACAGCTTGCCCGTCTTATAACATCCAATCACAGCTCCCCTTTCACATAATGTCCAATCACAGCTCTCCTTCAGATAACATCCAATCACAGCTCGCCTGTCTGATATCGTCCAATCACATCTCGCCTGTCAGATAACTTCCAATCACAGCTCTCCTTCAGATAACGTCCAATCACAGCTCGCCCATCTGATAACATCCAATCACAGCTCTCCTGTCATATTACATCCAATCACAGTTTGCCTGTCTGATAACGTCCAATCACAGCTCGCCCGTCTGATAACGTCCAATCACAGCTCGCTTGTCAGATAACGTCCAATCACATTTCGCCATCGCCACTGCCCTCCACCCAGCACTCACTCATCTGGACAAAAAAGACACGTATGTCAGATTGCTGTTCATAGACTTCAGTTCAGCATTCAACACTATCATCCCAAATCAGCTCATTCATAAACTGGCCCAGCTGGGGCTCAGCACGTCGTTGTGCAACTGGCTGTTGGACTTTCTGACCGGGAGACCTCAGGCAGTACGGGTCAGCAGTAACACATCCAGCACCATCACACTGAACACAGGGGCCCTCCAAGGATGTGTGCTGAGCCCCCTCCTCTTCACTCTGCTGACCCACGACTGCACACCGTCGCACAACGCCAACCTTTTCATTAAGTTTGCGGATGACACGACTGTGGTGGGTCTCATTAGCAACAGAGATGAGACAAACTACAGGAGCGAGGTGAGCCGCCTGGCCGGGTGGTGCAGTGACAACAATCTCTCTCTAAATGTGGAGAAGACGAAGGAGATTGTTGTTGACTTCAGGAGAGTGCACTCTCTGCATGCTCCTCTGACCATCAATGGTGCGACCGTGGAGAGAGTGAGCAGCACCAAGTTCCTGGGTATACACATCACAGAGGACCTCTCCTGGACCAACAACACTGCAGCACTGGCCAAGAAAGCACAACAGCGTCTCTACTTCCTCCGTAAACTCAGAAGAGCCAGAGCCCCGGCCCCCATCATGTGCACCTTCTACAGAGGCACCATCGAGAGCATTCTGACTAGCTGCATCACTGTGTGGTATGGCGCCTGCAACGTGTCCTGCCGCAAGTCCCTTCAACGGATAGTGAGAGCAGCTGAGAAGATCGTTGGTGTCTCTCTCCCCTCCCTCCGGGACATCTACAGCACCCGTCTCACCCGCAAAGCTCTCTGCATTGCAGACGATCCCACCCACCCGACACACTACTTCTTCAGACGGTTACCATCAGGGAGGAGACTGCGGAGTCTCCAGGCCAGGACCAACAGACTGAAAGACTGTCCAGGAAGGCTGTCAGGAAGCTGAACTCCCTCCCGTCCTTGCCCCCCCTCCCCTCTCTTACCCCACGCACTACTGAACTCTGACCCCCCCACCCACCACCACCCACATCCACACACACACACACACACACACACACACACACACACTGTGATCAGCACCAGTCACTTTGTTCTTTGTACAGTATTGGACTTGACCTCATTCAACTAACTCTTCTGTCAGTCTGGAAAAAGAATGCTCTTCGTCACTTTAAAAAAATAGTC